>OW386286.2:128982625-129582625 GCA_936432065.2 Rutpela maculata
CGTGTTCGAATCCCGCACAGGTTGAGTACTTTTTTCATTTTTTTTTTTTTCATATAATTTTTTTCACAACAAAGATGGTATCACAAAATTTAGGATGTCTAAAAACTAACATTATTTACAAGAAAACTGCGAAGCGTATCCTATAGAATGTGTAACAATTATATAAAAAGTTCTATGAACAGGCGAAGAGTAAGTTTTTAGCTTGTTTATATTCTGTAATTTTACTACAGCGGAGTTTTCCCATTAAATAAATAAATAAATAACAAATTGCTCAATCTTAAATAAAATTATGCTCTATAGCGGTTATAGCCAATAATTTACAAATAAGTTATTAAAAAGTTTATTTGTAAAACAATAAAAATTTACCAATATTATGCATGTGAGCTTAAAATATATTTAATATGATAACCTTCCACCTATCCTTGTTTGCACTTAAATTTATTTCCTCGATTATTTTTGGGCACTTTGATAAATAAATATTTTTGCTTATATTAGAAAGATTATGTGCTTTCATATATGTGAATATATGGGATGTGTTTCAGAAACAACCTAATAATCGAGGGATAAATTATTATATAATCGGAGAAGACTCAAAGGAGGAGGGCCTATAAGACCGGTTTTCGGCACTGTTTATTTTTGGTCAAAAAATTTTGAATTTTTTTTTATCATATATATATATATAATTTCTAATCTATTCCACCCCAAATAGAACTTCCCCCAACCCTCCCCCTCTATGTAACCCCCATTAAATTATTATAGAACTAGTTTACATTCCCAACCATGCTTAGATGTTTTTGAACTTGAAAATCATATTTCCTTTGAATAAACTGCACCCTAAGCTCCCCATACTACTATACAATACCTCAATACCCAGCACCCCCAATGACAAGCACCCTCTCCTCTCACAACATAAAGCTTTATGCTGCTACCAGATATAAAATAGTTTTAAAAGGACTTTTTATTCACATTATTAATAAAATGCCAATTCCTCTTATACCTCCCCCCACAACACCCTCTCTCCCGAACCCATTCTCTTGTGTAGAGAGGTTTAGGTTAGATTTTTTGTTTGTTTTTTGTCTGTTGATTTAGAGCTTATAATATATATACTTTTGTCTAATTTTTTCAGAAATTAGAGCTTAACTATCTTTGTTCGTATTTTTGTTGCTTTGGACTTAGGGAGAGGGAGTAAAACGGGCGCAAGGTTATGTCTTTCTGTCGATAAAAAAAAGTATAAGAAAAGTCTTCGTTATACCATTTTCAAGCTTGTAGCATTATGATGATGGCGGGAATGGTTCGGGAGAGTGGGTGTTGGATGTTGGGGGGAGGGGGGGTATAAGAGGAATTGATATTTTATTCATAATGTAAATAAAAAATCCTTTTAAAACTATTTTATACCTGGTAATCCAGTCATATAGGGATTCCACCTCGGAATGAAAGGTAATAAGCTATGAACTTGTATAAATCTTTGTTTTGGCATTTTATAAGTTGGCTCAAAAGTCTCATAGAATCTCGCGTATGTGAGTCAAGACATTCAAGGTCAAAGGTGGTAAGAATCGGTTTTTTGTAAATATCTCGTTTTCTATGCTCTAAATGACATTTTGATTTATTATGAAAGTTGTAGAGCATAAAATTCTCTACAAATTTTGTTTCAAACAATATTTTACACATTCAACCGTTCTTGAGATAGAGCGCGAACAGTGGGGAGCGCTTAGCCGTATGACAATATGGCACCTGTTGATATCGAACTGGATGAAGATAATGCCATTTTAACTGAAATTTGGTAAAAATCCATTTTACGTCAAGCAGACCGAGGCTGCAGAAAATGAAAGCCGTACTAATTTTTTTTTTTGGTATATTACACCGCAAACACAATTCGGGGATACACTGTATGTATATGATAAAATAAATTTTTCGAAATTTTTTGACCAAAAATAAAAAGAACCGAAAACCGGGGCTTATAGGCCCTCCCCGCCTTTAAATGATTTTATTTATGTTCAAAAAACATGGAAATTATTTAAATTAAGTAATTCTCTTCATAAACAGAGTCATGAAAAATTCATAGGAAAATATCTTGTTACCACCGTTGCCTATACACGAGAATGATAGGATGGATCCTCTTAGAAATAATGCTGAGTTTAGACATTTTATCGTTGTTAGAATGTCATGAAATGTCGACAAAATTTGTGTCTGTCTGTCGGTCCGTCCGTCTGTAAATTTCTTTATGAGCATGATTACTCTGGAACCGCTTAAGATATTAACTTGAAATTTGGTACACGTATATACTTTAACGGAATTTGAAACTAGATTATATTTTTATCTTATTCCGTCGAAGGGTTGGGGAGTGATTTGGGGTAGATAGGTAAATCAAGCAGGTTAAGAGTCTATAAAATTGTAATTTAGTATACCGGGTGCCACAGACTAGTGGCTCCCCCCTATATTTCTTTTATTTTTTAACTTATTCATTGGAAATTTAGGGTGCATAAACTACCTGAAAAAATGGATTTTTGGACATAAAAACGGTATGAGACCATTTCCGGTTTACCCGGAAATGACCGCAACCTTCGATTTTTAAATGGAGCACCCTGTATATTTTTACATATTTGGATTCAAGGCCATATTCTGAGCATACCATGAGGTTTTCGCGAATTTTTGAGTCGATGTTCAGTTTTTTAAAGTATTTTAAGACATTCGTCTAGAGTTCTTTGGAATACCAAAATTTGTTCTACGGCAGGTAAAATCCAAGGGAAAAATATAATTTTTCTTTTAATTTCATTAATAACTATTTAGGAAGCCTCCAAATTGAACAAATCACTTTTTTATCGAAAACTTTTTTTTTCAAATGGGAAGGTGGTGGCTCATAGTGTTCGATGAATTATAGATTTTTTTCCGAATTCATTGATATTTATTTCAATTATATGCTATTTGTTTTTCTATTTTATTGAATTTATTTAAAAATAAAAAATCACTTTAAATATATTTTCTCTTGAATTTTAACGTATTTCCCTTAGCAAAAATCATATGTCTAATAATGAAACGTAAATAACTACCTTTTTTTTTTTAATAGTTTTATTTATATTCATGTCCTGGCGAAGTTTAGCCGATGGCTATTCTGCCACTCAACTAGGACGGACACACACATAGACAATATCACAACATCCATTCCCTGCGACATTGCCATCTGCCGCAGCTGAGACTCCAACTCAGGAGAGGAGAGGGACTAGACTGTGTTGTCTCTCACACAATCGCAGCCTAGCCCACTGCTACCGTCTCGGCAACACACGAAAGACGCCACTACACATCCATACCCTAGCCAGGATTCGAACCCGGACCCCGTGCGCCACCGAGCCGGTGAATAATAGCCTTTTGTTTCTTAATAGGTATAAGTAGTAGTAGTGCAAGGTATAAGGACATAAGGACACCGAAAAAAATTTATTTGTAATATTAATGAATGCCGGTTCATTGGCTGAAAATTGACTTTATTAATATAATGTACGTTTATTTTTACAATGTACTTTTACATAGTATTAATAAATGTGTACATTATATTAATAAACGCGGTTCATCGATTTTCAGCCGATGAACATATTCATTAATATTACGGGCATATTTTTTTTAGTGGATCAATAAAAAATATTTTGAAAGTGATTTTTTATTTTTTTAAATGAATTAAATAAAATAGAAAAACAGATAGCATAGATTTGAAATGGATATCAATGAATTCAGAAAAAATCTATAATTTAGTGAACACTATGAGCCACCACCTTCCCATTTGAAAAAAAAAAGTTTTCGATAAAATAGTGATTTGTTTAATTTTGGAGACTTCGTAAATAGTTATTAATGAAATTAAACGAAAAATTATATTTTTCCCTTGGACTTTACCTGCCGTAGAACAAATTTTGGTATTCCAAAGCACTCTAGATGAATGTTTTAAAATGCTTAAAAAAACTGAACATCGACTCAAAAATTCGCGAAAATCTCATGGTATACTCAGAATGTTGTCTTGAATCCAAATATGTAAAAATATACTAGAGCAGCGATTTCGTAAGTCTATCGTGTCGTTTTTTTTTTGGCGTAGAACCAGGTTCCTTTGAGTATGTCACCGGGCATATGAAATCATATTTTTTCTGAAATCGATCGGCAATGTCTACATTTTCGGCGCGATTTCAGAACGAAAAATGCACAATTTCAGTATTTTAGTCCTTTGCTAAGAAACTATCGCAATACAGACTGGAAAAGATCCGTTGCCAAGCAACAATCAACAAAACCATACGGGAATGTTACTTTCCCGGCCTAGGCCGGGAAAGTAACATTCCCGTACGGTTTTTTATGTATATTTTAGATAATAAATAAATACACGTAGACAAACCAACTGACATTAAAATTGCATTTGTTAGTAAGCAGTTAGATTGTAATGAAGAAATATTATGCATTAATACAAATTCCTTAATTTATAATAATATTGAATGAGATTTCAGAAAAAATAGTATGTGTACTTCGGTGTGAAAGCACATTCCCGGACTTCGATGCATCGTCGTCCGGGAATGTATTGCTTTCACACCTAAATACACAATATACTATTACATTTTTTTGTGGTCTCGAACTTTTTAAATCAATAAAAAGTGAAAAAAAAATTTTTTTTTGTTTCTTTAAAACTATTAAAGGTACCGAAATTTGTTTTGTGTCAAATTAAAGCACACACTGTAGCGCTTTTACCAATATAAACGGTTTGGGCACAATTCGCACTTTCGTTTCTCTAAAAATCAAATAAACTAAAAATACATATTTTGTGTATTGAAATCTTCACCAATCGATAAACTTTTTTATTTTTGAAAATATTTGCATACATGCAGCGAAGAAAATAAAGCCTAATAATCACAAAAGTTTTTGAAACAATATGTTTTTTCCTAAAGTGTACCGTTTGGCAACAGCGACTTTTTTTTATCAGCGCTAAACGCGACATTGGGACGCAATTAATACACCTCGCATGCAGGTGGTCAGTTTAGTCGCGTAGAAGTAGCGTTAGTTGAACCTAGATTAATATATGGCATTCTAGGTTGGGGTGGAGTTGCTTACTGTCATCTAAAAAATTAGATATCATTCATAAAAAATGTGCCACCCCCTCTCAGGGGGTGGCACTTAAAAAATATATATATTTATTGGAGCTGAAATAGAATCAAATTTTAAGAAGAAAAGGTTCCATGCAATTTTTCACATAAATTGATAGTTTTTAAGTTATAACTTCGATTGCGATTTTAGCTTAAAATAAAAGCTATTAAAAAAGGTATTTTCAAACGGCTTTCGTCAAGTATCTCGAAAAGTATTACTTTATCGAAAAAATGTTATAGACCAATTACAGAAAGCACCTTACAAACTGGGAATTAATTATATTTTTTGTTTATTGATGTAGGATTAATAATTTCGGAAATATTTAAGTTTATATTTGGTATCCAAGGGTTTCGAAATTACCTTTAAAGTTTAAAATGCATTTTTTTCTAAAGCAAGTGCTTTAAATGAACAAAAAAGAATTTGAGTATTTAGGTAATGCTACATTTTAACGAAAAACTGTATTTGAGATAATTTTTTGGCTAATTAGAGTAACAAAACGAGTAAAAATTAATTTGAAAGCACAATTAATTGTCTTTAATTTCCTTTCATAGCATGCGTCACAATTTCTGAGATATTTAACATTTAAACTGCATTTTTCGTCTTATGAACGTTCGGATGCCATTTGTAAACTCATATCTCCGAAACTATTGAATCTATGTAAATAAATAAACAAGCGAAATTCATTATTAGTTTATGAGCTTATTTTTGGTCTCTACACATTTTTGAACAAAACTAATATTTATTGAGATATTTGGAATAGGAAAAAAAATACGTTTTATCGAAAATACCTTTATAGTTTAAACTGTATTTTTTCTAAAGCAAGTGCTGTATACGAACCAAAAAATTTGAGCATCTACGTCATGCTGTATTTTAATGAGAAACCGTGTTTGAAATTATTATTTTTTTTTAATTACTGGCTAATTACAGTAACAAAATGGCGACGTTGTTATTAAAATAATGTGTAGACGGACATTGCTTCGGTCATAACTTCTTTGTTTATTATGCTACACAAACAAATAAAAAAATAGTTAAGAGCTTAATTAATAACCTATTATTGTATCTATTGGAGTAGTAGTTAAGTAGTGAGAGTTCTAATTCACTTCAAGCCAATTTCCCATAAGAGATAACATGGGGCGTGTCGCGGAAAAATCGAAATTTTCAAATGGTTCCAGCCCCCCGGGAGGCCCCGCCTCTCATCGGTTCTAGAACCTATGACCTAGGACCTAATGGGAGGGGGAGTGGGGAGATGGGATCTTCTTATATGATAGCTCCTAAGACCTAATGGGAGGGGAGAGATGGGATCTTCTTATATGATAAGTCCTAAGACCTAATGGGAGGGGAGAGATGGGAGATTGAATACCTGAGCTTATATATTAGATTATAGCTAAAGATAAGAGATTATATCTACAAAGGTGTGGCTAAGAGTATATACAGGGTGTATCTAGTAATAAAAATAAGATGGCTACCTTTTATTGTTTATAGTTATTGATGAATAGTATTACATGTTTACGTTAGAGGGCGTGGCTAAGAGTATACAGGGTGTATCTAGTAATAAAAATAAGATGGCTACCTTTTATTGTTTATAGTTATCTGCGGATAGCTTTGTATGTTTACGTTAGAGTGTTAGAGGTTAAGAAATGGTTGCAGACGTTCATCATTGAGATTAAAATGTATATGTATGTTTTAGACAAGTCTCGACAAGTGTTTATGTTTTACATAGGATAATAATAATAATATATTCATCTACTTCAATACGGAAGTATTAGATTTGAATGTAAATACTGCAGTCAAACGTAGAGAGGTTATCAGTTTTCGGGAATTTTTTAATATAAACAACGATTGATTAATTAATAAATTGATTCTCAGCAATATATGCTGCTTAATTACCTTAGATAATTGTTAATCGAAAGGAAGAACTGTACATGATTAAATATAATAAATAGTGTAAAAATACGATTGGTATTTTTTAATTCAATATATCAAAAATAGTAAGTGACAGACACTTATATAATTTAAGTAAAGAAATCAACAAACATACGCGGCTAAGAGTATACAAGGTGTATCTAGTAATAAAAATAAGATGATCACCGTTTATTGTTTATAGTTATTGAGGAATAGTATTGCATGTTTACGTTAAAGAGTGTTATTATCCATTTCCTAATTAAATAAAGAATTCAGATTTTTTTCAAGTTTATTGTAATGAAAATGTTCATGCTACATTTTATGTGTTTCTTAATGCTGAATTCAAATATGCAATCAAAAAAATTAAATCTTAAAAAATAAAGGCACCCCAGGCAAAAAATGAAAAAAAAAATCAGATTTTTTAAGTTTATTGTAATAAAAATGTTCATGCTACATTTTATGTGTTTTTTAATGCAGAATTCAAATATTCAATCAAAAAAATTAAATCTTAAAAAATAAAGCCACCCCAGCCAAAAATGAAAAAAGGAATCGGATTTTTTAAGTTTATTGTAATGGAAATGTACATGCTACATTATATGTATTTTTTAATGTTGATTCTGAATATATATAAGCAAAAAAAAAAAATTCAATCAAACAAAGCCACCTCAGACAAAAATGAAAAAAATCAGATTTTTCAAGTTTAATTTAACAAAAATTAGAGGTTAAGAAAATGGCTACTAACGTCCATCATTGACTTTAAATAGACAAGTCTTATATATGGGATAAATATTCAATTACTTATGATATGAATGTTAAAACTGCAGTCAAATACGAAGACGTTATCAGATTCCAGGAAATTGTTAATGTAAATAAATGTCGACTGTCTACGGCTATGTGTATATTTAAAACGTGCTTAATTGCCTTTAGATAACTACAGCGGCTAGATCAAAGGAAATATCGAGACCCAATATAAACGCTTTTCAGACAAGTCTAGACTCGTTATCTTGAGTTCTATATAAGATAAATATTCGTTCGCTTCTCTACGTTTAGATTTCAATGTAATAAGAATATAATGCAGAGCCGTTATCGGATTCCAGGAAATTGTTAATGTAAACAAATGAAATCATTTCTGATAGCCTACTAACATAAGATAGGTAGGTATACGGTAAAGATGCATGCGAAGAATTTTGTGTCTTACAATACATGGTTTCTTATGGGAATATGTAGCCACCCCGCAGCGATATAGCAATTTAACATTGTTTTATATGTAAAAGACGAACAGATTATGAAAATTCGGGGGCCTTTTAGAAATCGTTTACTGCAAAGTCACGTGACCCTCGGCCGCCGAGTATAAAAGCAGCGTCATCTCCCCACCTCGATCATTAGCTGTTTATCTCTCGCGGTGAACGGTTGTCTAATTGAAACAGTATGTCGTCTACCGAGACCGTATCTAAACTCAGTACTGATATAATTAATTTAACTAAAAAATCATTGCTGCTCTTAAAGACTGATGATGAAATCAACCAACATATTTCGATAATTAATAGCAATATTAAACTAGTAGCCAAGGCAATTAAAATCAAAATTCATATCGATAATAAAGGTGAAAATATATTTAAATTGGAAAATAATTTAGCGCTTTTAAAATACTACCGAGAACAATTGAAAAAATTAAAATTAAAAAATAAAGTATTAGGCGGTTCCTTAAAGCCAGCAGCACGAAAATATTTAGTATGGCAAGAAGTAGACTCTTGTTTTAAAAATCGTGTTAAGTCCGGTATAATAACTAACGTGCAAATTAAAGAGCCGGTATTATTTTTTAGAAAAGCGTTTAGAAGCTTCTCTATTCAAATTAAAAAATGTTTGAAAGATGGACCAATTAAAGTAAATGTTATTTTTGAATGTAACTTCATACAGCCTACTAATAGCAAAGCGGAATTAAAAGCTTTTGCTACAAGGAACGCCGTGATAGACTTAAATACAGATTTAAAGGAATGGTATAGAGAAAATGTATCCGAACGATTATTGAAAAATCTTGAAGATTTACAAGAAAAAGATTCAGGCTGGACCTTATCGGAAATTATCGGGCTAAAAGTAAATGTTAATAAATATTGTCCTATAACAGTGGGATTATCAACATACGCTGAAATGCCAAGCTTTATAAAGGAAAAGAAATGTGTTATTAACGTTAAAAATAATGATGAATATTGCTTCTTATGGTCAGTAGTTTCGGCATTATACCCAGCTAAAACTAATGGACACAGAGTGACTTCATATCCTCATTTTAAGGAAGTTTTAAAATATGATGATATCGAGTTTCCGATGGAATTAAGAAATATTAATAAATTCGAACGCTTAAATGATATTTCGATAAACGTATACACCTTAGTTAAAAGGGAAGTTTTACCGGTATGTTTAAGCAAATACAGTTTTGAACGGGTCGTAAATTTATTAATGATTCCTACGAATTCTGCCGATAATTTTACCGACGCTACGCAATATCATTTTGCTTGGGTAAAGAATATGTCTCGATTATTATCTAAACAATTATCTTCACATAATGGTAAACATTTTATTTGCAACCGATGTCTTAATCATTTTACTACTCAGGAACTTCTAGACCGGCATTCAAATGATTGTAATTCGAAAACTAATAAGTGCAAAATTGAATTACCGGACGAGAATGAAAAGTTTTTAAAATTCAAAAATTACCGATATAAAGAAAGAGTACCGTTCGCTATTTATGCAGATTTCGAATGTATCTTAGAGGACTGTGATGCTAACACGAATCAAAATACGCAGAATTACCAGAAACATACGGCTTTTAGCGTCGCGTATTACTTAAAATGTTCGTACGATGACAGTCTATCGCAATTTAAAATGTACCGAGGCGCCGACTGTCAGTACTGGTTTGTTAAAGAACTTGAAAAAATTTCAGACCGAGTTAATGTAATCATGTCTGACATAAAGCCTATGGAGCCGTTAAGCGAGACACAAAAATTTGAATTCAAGCTCGCGCAGGTCTGTCATATCTGTGAGGAGCCCTTCAAAGAGACGGACGTCAAAGTAGCCGATCACAATCATTTAACTGGGTACTATAGGGGACCGGCGCATATGGGATGTAACATTAATTATCAAGATAGTCACGTGATTCCGGTTATATTTCATTGTTTATCAGGTTACGACGGCCACCTGATAATCAGACAGCTAGCAACGGCATTTGATGGGGAAATTTCATTATTACCGATTAATAAGGAAAAATACATTTCTTTCACTAAACGGGTTAGAGATACGAAAATTAAACTAAGATTTATTGATTCATTTAGGTTTATGGCGGACAAAATCGAAAAACTAGCTTCCTATCTCGACAATGATCAGAAACGAATCACTAAATCACATTGTAATAATGACGAACAATTTCAGTTATTAACGCGGAAAGGTGTTTTTCCTTATGATTATTTAAATTCTTGGGAAAAATTAGATGAGACATCTCTACCGCCTAAAGAAGAATTTTACAGTAAACTGACTGACGAAAACATAACAGAGGACGATTATAACCATGCTATAAATATCTGGAATAAATTTGGTATTAAGACATTAGGAGAATATTCCGATATATATTTAAAAACAGATGTATTACTGCTAGCTGATATATTTGAAAATTTCCGCGAGACATGTATACAGACGTACGGACTTGACGCTTTAAATTATTATACTGCTCCGGGACTGGCATTTGACGCTATGTTAAAAATAACTAAAGAAAATTTAGAGCTTCTCACAGACATTGATATGATACTGATGATTGAAAAAGGCGTGAGAGGTGGTGTAGCACAGGTATCGAACAGATATTCGAAAGCCAACAACAAGTACATGGGGGACGCGTTTAATCCCGACGAAAGAGAGACTCACATCATGTACTTTGACATCAATAACATGTATGGAGCTGGGATGTCTGTTCCGTTACCTACAGGTGCTTTCGAGTGGGTACCTGTCGAACAATTTTATGCTTTAGATATTCCAAATTTATCGAATGAGTCAGACATCGGTTATATTTTGGAAGTAGATATCGAGTATCCGTTTGAATTACACGAGCTACATAAGGATCTCCCGATGTGTCCGGAACATATGGTGCCACCCGGTTCCAAACATTCAAAATTAATGACCACTCTGCTAGATAAAACGCGATATGTAATTCATTACAGAACTTTAAAAAAATGTTTAGAACGAGGATTAAAACTCAAGACGGTACATAGAATTTTAAAATTTAATCAATCACGATGGCTAAAGAAATACATTGATTTAAATACGGATTTACGAAAACAGGCAAATAACGAGTTTCAGAAAAATTTCTATAAGCTAATGAACAATGCGGTGTTCGGAAAGACAATGGAGAATGTCCGCAAGCACAAAGATGTTAAATTGGTAACTAAATGGGAGGGGAGATGGGGCGCCAAGTCTCTGATCGCGAAACCGAACTTTCACAGTTCGACTATCTTCGGTGAGGATATGATTATTATTGAAATGAATCGACTAAAAATTAAATTCAATAAGCCAATATATGTGGGGTTCGCCATTTTAGATCTTTCAAAAATTATTCTTTACGATTTTCATTACGATTATATTAAAAAAGAATTCGGTGAGCAGGCCAAACTGCTTTACACGGACACAGACAGTTTAATTTACGAATTTAGCGACGTTGATATATACAAGTACATTAAAAAGGACATCCATCTGTTCGACACATCGGATTATCCTGTAGACAATATCTACGGAATACCTCATGCTAATAAGAAGGTACTAGGCGTAATGAAAGACGAATGTCAAGGGCGCGTAATGACAGAATTCGTAGGACTCCGTGCAAAAATGTATAGTTATAAAGTGGAGGGTGTGTCGGTAAATAAAAAGATTAAGGGTCTCTCACGTTCGGTAATCAGAAAAATTACATTTGAAGACTTTACGAATTGTCTATTTAATAAAGAAATTTTGACCAAAGAGCAGCGATTAATTCGATCAAAGAAACATGAAATATATACTATCAAACAGAATAAGGTGGCACTCAGTCCGTATGATGATAAAAGAATTATAAATTATATAAATACCGATACGAAACCTTGGGGATATGATTTCCAGCAAGTCTCGGCTCGTCATCAGATGACGTCATTGGCGCAGTGAAGCGCTTGGCAGTAGCCGTTCGGATTCATTTACTTTAGAGACTTTGATCGCGATGGACGGGTTAGAAAAAGAATTGCAGTACAAGCTTGTACTTATCACTCGCGACGTATATGAGAAGTACATTCAAAATGCATTGAATTGGGGTAATTATCAATTAGTTCATAAAATTTTAGAAAAGATTGTTATACCGGACAAAGCTTTATACTGGATGGCTTTAAGAGATAGTTCTAATTTCGATTTAATGAAAAAAATATTTACGAAAAAACTTCAAAACGATATTTTTATTCAGCAGTTGGAATATATTTTCCAAAGAGAATGTATTACTCACCTTACCGTGTATCGATTACGAGAAGTAATTAACAGACATTATCCCGCCGCGAATAATAGTTATTTTAGAATTTTTTTAGAAGAATTATTAACGTGTAATGATGATTATATGTCAATTGATTTTTATTCGAAATCGTACCCGGCTAAAAATATTTCTGATAATTATAAAAGTATTGATTGGTAGATTAATAAAGCATTTTGCGAGGCAGCTTACTTTACACAATACGAATTTCTTGAAATTTTGTTTCGAGTAATTGGTAGGAATAATATACATTTCAAATTAGATATTAATTTCAATGAAGAGCATAAGCAGTTAATAAAATGGCTGGAGGATAATATATCCAAAGGTCGCTCTGGGCAGCCGATTGGTTGGAGCTCTGGTCCAGACAGCGGGCACTGGCCATCAACTACCTTAGAAGATTATGTTAAGACGCTTGACATAGTTCGTCTACATTTTTTGTAATTAGTATTAAAGTATTGTAATATAAATATTTTACATTTAATAAATTAAATTATTTATAAAATGTGTGTTTTATTTCCTAATACCTATCCTGACATGATGATCATGAGAGAGGCAGGCGAGACAGCTTGAACAGCTCCAACAGCTCGAACAGCTCCAACAGGTGTAACAGGTACGGTACCTGTTACACCTGTTGGAGCTGTTCGAGCTGTTGGAGCTGTTGGAGCTGTTCAAGCAGCCCATATACATATACATATACATGTAATATATAGGGTCAGTTTCAACAGCTCGAACAGCTCCAACAGCTCCAACAGCTCGAACAGGTGTAACAGGTACGGTACCTGTTACACCTGTTCGAGCTGTTGGAGCTGTTGGAGCTGTTCGAGCTGTTGAAACAGCCCATATACATATACATATACATGTATTATATAGGGTCAGTTTCAACAGCTCGAACAGCTCCAACAGCTCCAACAGCTCCAACAGGTGTAACAGGTACCGTACCTGTTACACCTGTTGGAGCTGTTGGAGCTGTTGGAGCTGTTCGAGCTGTTGAAACTGACCCTATATAATACATGTATATGTATATGTATATGGGCTGCTTGAACAGCTCCAACAGCTCCAACAGCTCCAACAGCTCCAACAGGTGTAACAGGTACGGTACCTGTTACACCTGTTGGAGCTGTTGGAGCTGTTGGAGCTGTTCGAGCTGTTGAAACTGACCCTATATAATACATGTATATGTATATGTATATGGGCTGTTTCAACAGCTCGAACAGCTCCAACAGCTCCAACAGCTCGAACAGGTGTAACAGGTACCGTACCTGTTACACCTGTTCGAGCTGTTGGAGCTGTTGGAGCTGTTCGAGCTGTTGAAACTGACCCTATATATTACATGTATATGTATATGTATATGGGCTGCTTGAACAGCTCCAACAGCTCCAACAGCTCGAACAGCTCCAACAGGTGTAACAGGTACCGTACCTGTTACACCTGTTGGAGCTGTTCGAGCTGTTGGAGCTGTTCAAGCTGTCTCGCCTGCCTCTCTCATGATCATCATGTCAGGATAGGTATTAGGAAATAAAACACACATTTTATAAATAATTTAATTTATTAAATGTAAAATATTTATATTACAATACTTTAATACTAATTACAAAAAATGTAGACGAACTATGTCAAGCGTCTTAACATAATCTTCTAAGGTAGTTGATGGCCAGTGCCCGCTGTCTGGACCAGAGCTCCAACCAATCGGCTGCCCAGAGCGACCTTTGGATATATTATCCTCCAGCCATTTTATTAACTGCTTATGCTCTTCATTGAAATTAATATCTAATTTGAAATGTATATTATTCCTACCAATTACTCGAAACAAAATTTCAAGAAATTCGTATTGTGTAAAGTAAGCTGCCTCGCAAAATGCTTTATTAATCTACCAATCAATACTTTTATAATTATCAGAAATATTTTTAGCCGGGTACGATTTCGAATAAAAATCAATTGACATATAATCATCATTACACGTTAATAATTCTTCTAAAAAAATTCTAAAATAACTATTATTCGCGGCGGGATAATGTCTGTTAATTACTTCTCGTAATCGATACACGGTAAGGTGAGTAATACATTCTCTTTGGAAAATATATTCCAACTGCTGAATAAAAATATCGTTTTGAAGTTTTTTCGTAAATATTTTTTTCATTAAATCGAAATTAGAACTATCTCTTAAAGCCATCCAGTATAAAGCTTTGTCCGGTATAACAATCTTTTCTAAAATTTTATGAACTAATTGATAATTACCCCAATTCAATGCATTTTGAATGTACTTCTCATATACGTCGCGAGTGATAAGTACAAGCTTGTACTGCAATTCTTTTTCTAACCCGTCCATCGCGATCAAAGTCTCTAAAGTAAATGAATCCGAACGGCTACTGCCAAGCGCTTCACTGCGCCAATGACGTCATCTGATGACGAGCCGAGACTTGCTGGAAATCATATCCCCAAGGTTTCGTATCGGTATTTATATAATTTATAATTCTTTTATCATCATACGGACTGAGTGCCACCTTATTCTGTTTGATAGTATATATTTCATGTTTCTTTGATCGAATTAATCGCTGCTCTTTGGTCAAAATTTCTTTATTAAATAGACAATTCGTAAAGTCTTCAAATGTAATTTTTCTGATTACCGAACGTGAGAGACCCTTAATCTTTTTATTTACCGACACACCCTCCACTTTATAACTATACATTTTTGCACGGAGTCCTACGAATTCTGTCATTACGCGCCCTTGACATTCGTCTTTCATTACGCCTAGTACCTTCTTATTAGCATGAGGTATTCCGTAGATATTGTCTACAGGATAATCCGATGTGTCGAACAGATGGATGTCCTTTTTAATGTACTTGTATATATCAACGTCGCTAAATTCGTAAATTAAACTGTCTGTGTCCGTGTAAAGCAGTTTGGCCTGCTCACCGAATTCTTTTTTAATATAATCGTAATGAAAATCGTAAAGAATAATTTTTGAAAGATCTAAAATGGCGAACCCCACATATATTGGCTTATTGAATTTAATTTTTAGTCGATTCATTTCAATAATAATCATATCCTCACCGAAGATAGTCGAACTGTGAAAGTTCGGTTTCGCGATCAGAGACTTGGCGCCCCATCTCCCCTCCCATTTAGTTACCAATTTAACATCTTTGTGCTTGCGGACATTCTCCATTGTCTTTCCGAACACCGCATTGTTCATTAGCTTATAGAAATTTTTCTGAAACTCGTTATTTGCCTGTTTTCGTAAATCCGTATTTAAATCAATGTATTTCTTTAGCCATCGTGATTGATTAAATTTTAAAATTCTATGTACCGTCTTGAGTTTTAATCCTCGTTCTAAACATTTTTTTAAAGTTCTGTAATGAATTACATATCGCGTTTTATCTAGCAGAGTGGTCATTAATTTTGAATGTTTGGAACCGGGTGGCACCATATGTTCCGGACACATCGGGAGATCCTTATGTAGCTCGTGTAATTCAAACGGATACTCGATATCTACTTCCAAAATATAACCGATGTCTGACTCATTCGATAAATTTGGAATATCTAAAGCATAAAATTGTTCGACAGGTACCCACTCGAAAGCACCTGTAGGTAACGGAACAGACATCCCAGCTCCATACATGTTATTGATGTCAAAGTACATGATGTGAGTCTCTCTTTCGTCGGGATTAAACGCGTCCCCCATGTACTTGTTGTTGGCTTTCGAATATCTGTTCGATACCTGTGCTACACCACCTCTCACGCCTTTTTCAATCATCAGTATCATATCAATGTCTGTGAGAAGCTCTAAATTTTCTTTAGTTATTTTTAACATAGCGTCAAATGCCAGTCCCGGAGCAGTATAATAATTTAAAGCGTCAAGTCCGTACGTCTGTATACATGTCTCGCGGAAATTTTCAAATATATCAGCTAGCAGTAATACATCTGTTTTTAAATATATATCGGAATATTCTCCTAATGTCTTAATACCAAATTTATTCCAGATATTTATAGCATGGTTATAATCGTCCTCTGTTATGTTTTCGTCAGTCAGTTTACTGTAAAATTCTTCTTTAGGCGGTAGAGATGTCTCATCTAATTTTTCCCAAGAATTTAAATAATCATAAGGAAAAACACCTTTCCGCGTTAATAACTGAAATTGTTCGTCATTATTACAATGTGATTTAGTGATTCGTTTCTGATCATTGTCGAGATAGGAAGCTAGTTTTTCGATTTTGTCCGCCATAAACCTAAATGAATCAATAAATCTTAGTTTAATTTTCGTATCTCTAACCCGTTTAGTGAAAGAAATGTATTTTTCCTTATTAATCGGTAATAATGAAATTTCCCCATCAAATGCCGTTGCTAGCTGTCTGATTATCAGGTGGCCGTCGTAACCTGATAAACAATGAAATATAACCGGAATCACGTGACTATCTTGATAATTAATGTTACATCCCATATGCGCCGGTCCCCTATAGTACCCAGTTAAATGATTGTGATCGGCTACTTTGACGTCCGTCTCTTTGAAGGGCTCCTCACAGATATGACAGACCTGCGCGAGCTTGAATTCAAATTTTTGTGTCTCGCTTAACGGCTCCATAGGCTTTATGTCAGACATGATTACATTAACTCGGTCTGAAATTTTTTCAAGTTCTTTAACAAACCAGTACTGACAGTCGGCGCCTCGGTACATTTTAAATTGCGATAGACTGTCATCGTACGAACATTTTAAGTAATACGCGACGCTAAAAGCCGTATGTTTCTGGTAATTCTGCGTATTTTGATTCGTGTTAGCATCACAGTCCTCTAAGATACATTCGAAATCTGCATAAATAGCGAACGGTACTCTTTCTTTATATCGGTAATTTTTGAATTTTAAAAACTTTTCATTCTCGTCCGGTAATTCAATTTTGCACTTATTAGTTTTCGAATTACAATCATTTGAATGCCGGTCTAGAAGTTCCTGAGTAGTAAAATGATTAAGACATCGGTTGCAAATAAAATGTTTACCATTATGTGAAGATAATTGTTTAGATAATAATCGAGACATATTCTTTACCCAAGCAAAATGATATTGCGTAGCGTCGGTAAAATTATCGGCAGAATTCGTAGGAATCATTAATAAATTTACGACCCGTTCAAAACTGTATTTGCTTAAACATACCGGTAAAACTTCCCTTTTAACTAAGGTGTATACGTTTATCGAAATATCATTTAAGCGTTCGAATTTATTAATATTTCTTAATTCCATCGGAAACTCGATATCATCATATTTTAAAACTTCCTTAAAATGAGGATATGAAGTCACTCTGTGTCCATTAGTTTTAGCTGGGTATAATGCCGAAACTACTGACCATAAGAAGCAATATTCATCATTATTTTTAACGTTAATAACACATTTCTTTTCCTTTATAAAGCTTGGCATTTCAGCGTATGTTGATAATCCCACTGTTATAGGACAATATTTATTAACATTTACTTTTAGCCCGATAATTTCCGATAAGGTCCAGCCTGAATCTTTTTCTTGTAAATCTTCAAGATTTTTCAATAATCGTTCGGATACATTTTCTCTATACCATTCCTTTAAATCTGTATTTAAGTCTATCACGGCGTTCCTTGTAGCAAAAGCTTTTAATTCCGCTTTGCTATTAGTAGGCTGTATGAAGTTACATTCAAAAATAACATTTACTTTAATTGGTCCATCTTTCAAACATTTTTTAATTTGAATAGAGAAGCTTCTAAACGCTTTTCTAAAAAATAATACCGGCTCTTTAATTTGCACGTTAGTTATTATACCGGACTTAACACGATTTTTAAAACAAGAGTCTACTTCTTGCCATACTAAATATTTTCGTGCTGCTGGCTTTAAGGAACCGCCTAATACTTTATTTTTTAATTTTAATTTTTTCAATTGTTCTCGGTAGTATTTTAAAAGCGCTAAATTATTTTCCAATTTAAATATATTTTCACCTTTATTATCGATATGAATTTTGATTTTAATTGCCTTGGCTACTAGTTTAATATTGCTATTAATTATCGAAATATGTTGGTTGATTTCATCATCAGTCTTTAAGAGCAGCAATGATTTTTTAGTTAAATTAATTATATCAGTACTGAGTTTAGATACGGTCTCGGTAGACGACATACTGTTTCAATTAGACAACCGTTCACCGCGAGAGATAAACAGCTAATGATCGAGGTGGGGAGATGACGCTGCTTTTATACTCGGCGGCCGAGGGTCACGTGACTTTGCAGTAAACGATTTCTAAAAGGCCCCCGAATTTTCATAATCTGTTCGTCTTTTACATATAAAACAATGTTAAATTGCTATATCGCTGCGGGGTGGCTACATATTCCCATAAGAAACCATGTATTGTAAGACACAAAATTCTTCGCATGCATCTTTACCGTATACCTACCTATCTTATGTTAGTAGGCTATCAGAAATGATTTCATTTGTTTACATTAACAATTTCCTGGAATCCGATAACGGCTCTGCATTATATTCTTATTACATTGAAATCTAAACGTAGAGAAGCGAACGAATATTTATCTTATATAGAACTCAAGATAACGAGTCTAGACTTGTCTGAAAAGCGTTTATATTGGGTCTCGATATTTCCTTTGATCTAGCCGCTGTAGTTATCTAAAGGCAATTAAGCACGTTTTAAATATACACATAGCCGTAGACAGTCGACATTTATTTACATTAACAATTTCCTGGAATCTGATAACGTCTTCGTATTTGACTGCAGTTTTAACATTCATATCATAAGTAATTGAATATTTATCCCATATATAAGACTTGTCTATTTAAAGTCAATGATGGACGTTAGTAGCCATTTTCTTAACCTCTAATTTTTGTTAAATTAAACTTGAAAAATCTGATTTTTTTCATTTTTGTCTGAGGTGGCTTTGTTTGATTGAATTTTTTTTTTTTGCTTATATATATTCAGAATCAACATTAAAAAATACATATAATGTAGCATGTACATTTCCATTACAATAAACTTAAAAAATCCGATTCCTTTTTTCATTTTTGGCTGGGGTGGCTTTATTTTTTAAGATTTAATTTTTTTGATTGAATATTTGAATTCTGCATTAAAAAACACATAAAATGTAGCATGAACATTTTTATTACAATAAACTTAAAAAATCTGATTTTTTTTTTCATTTTTTGCCTGGGGTGCCTTTATTTTTTAAGATTTAATTTTTTTGATTGCATATTTGAATTCAGCATTAAGAAACACATAAAATGTAGCATGAACATTTTCATTACAATAAACTTGAAAAAAATCTGAATTCTTTATTTAATTAGGAAATGGATAATAACACTCTTTAACGTAAACATGCAATACTATTCCTCAATAACTATAAACAATAAACGGTGATCATCTTATTTTTATTACTAGATACACCTTGTATACTCTTAGCCGCGTATGTTTGTTGATTTCTTTACTTAAATTATATAAGTGTCTGTCACTTACTATTTTTGATATATTGAATTAAAAAATACCAATCGTATTTTTACACTATTTATTATATTTAATCATGTACAGTTCTTCCTTTCGATTAACAATTATCTAAGGTAATTAAGCAGCATATATTGCTGAGAATCAATTTATTAATTAATCAATCGTTGTTTATATTAAAAAATTCCCGAAAACTGATAACCTCTCTACGTTTGACTGCAGTATTTACATTCAAATCTAATACTTCCGTATTGAAGTAGATGAATATATTATTATTATTATCCTATGTAAAACATAAACACTTGTCGAGACTTGTCTAAAACATACATATACATTTTAATCTCAATGATGAACGTCTGCAACCATTTCTTAACCTCTAACACTCTAACGTAAACATACAAAGCTATCCGCAGATAACTATAAACAATAAAAGGTAGCCATCTTATTTTTATTACTAGATACACCCTGTATACTCTTAGCCACGCCCTCTAACGTAAACATGTAATACTATTCATCAATAACTATAAACAATAAAAGGTAGCCATCTTATTTTTATTACTAGATACACCCTGTATATACTCTTAGCCACACCTTTGTAGATATAATCTCTTATCTTTAGCTATAATCTAATATATAAGCTCAGGTATTCAATCTCCCATCTCTCCCCTCCCATTAGGTCTTAGGAGCTATCATATAAGAAGATCCCATCTCCCCACTCCCCCTCCCATTAGGTCCTAGGTCATAGGTTCTAGAACCGATGAGAGGCGGGGCCTCCCGGGGGGCTGGAACCATTTGAAAATTTCGATTTTTCCGCGACACGCCCCATGTTATCTCTTATGGGAAATTGGCTTGAAGTGAATTAGAACTCTCACTACTTAACTACTTATTGGTATCCTTGGCGTAGGTGTCACAGTTTCTGAGATATTTAACTCTCACTCTAAATAGTTATCTTACAAACACTTGAATGCCAAATGTAAACTTAAATATCTCCGAAATTATTAATCCTACATCAATAAACAAAAAATATAATTAATTCCCAGTTTGTACTTTCTGTAATTGGTCTATAACATTTTTTCGATAAAGTATTACTTTTTGAGATACTTGACGAAAGCCGTTTAGGAATACCTTTTTTTAAGCTAAAATGGCAATTTTGAAGTCGTTGTAACTTAAAAACTATTAATTTATGTGAAAAATTGCATAGAACCTTTTCTTCTTAAAACATGATTGTACTTCATATATATTTTTTAAGTGCCACCCCCTTTAAAGGGGGTGGCACTTAAAAAATATAAATAAATTAACAGGCCCCCGCTCAATATAGAAACTTTTCTGTGAAACATTTACTATTATACTGCCAAAAATGAACGAAATCCGTTCAATATGACATTACTTCGAAGTTTTGCATATTTTTTACCTCAAGGTACTGTACTACTACCACCTGTCTTTTTATTATTAAAAGGAGACTATTTAATATTTATTATACAATTTCTTAATATTAACAACATATGATTAATACTACTGTACAATATATGAAATATTGAACAATAATATTGATCCCCTAGAAGCTTTTGATCACTACTGGTTTTGTACCTGTTGATATAAGTTTAAGAGGGCTAAGGAGGTCCGCCATATTGCCGAAATACTGGGTATAGAATTACGTTCCTTAGAAGGCATTAATTAAAAAAGTATGAATGGGGATCTGTCTATAATAATGTTTTGTATTCCGGAAACTCAGTGAAATTGTTATAAAACCGTTAATGAAGAAAAAAAAAATCATAATTTGATTTACCGAGAAAAATACGGAGTTAGCGAAATTCTTTGGTTAAATACCAAAACTTTTTCTAAATACAGCATTTAAAAATAATCAATATTAAAAGCCCAAATCTATACCCCGATGTTTTGGAATTTCTACTCTGGTATGTAGCGGCATCTGCGGCCCGATTTCTTAACTAAAACAGTTTGGCAACATTGTTGATGACCTAATAAGCCTAATAAATAAAAATGTAAGTAAATTGTTAAAATCTCGGAAGCAAGCGCTCGAAAGACAAAGACAGGAGCTCTTAGCTGAGAAAGATGGAGCGAAATATTCCTTGAAACAGAATAGACGGTCAAAATTTTAAATTATTTTATAGTTCTGACTTTTTGAGTGCCCGTTATATTTCAGTTTATTCAAGAGGTTGTTTAGTTTAAACTCATGTTTCTAGCAAGTGTATTATAACTTGGTGTAATGTGGAAAAACATTTTTAATTTATATATTTATTGTGGTGTACTTGTTATAAATTTTTGTGATAGGACACTCGACTTTGCGTTTGTTAAATTTTAAAGGAAGAAAGGCAGGTTTAATGCCTATAGATAATACTTTTTAGCTATAATCCAGCATGTTATTTAATATTACCTTTAAGAAAAAATTGCAAATTAAATTTTTATTTTTAGTTATAGAGGTATGTAGATTTTGAACAAAATATTGTACAATATATGGGTTATAGAAGAAAAGCAACAAAATTTAAAATTTTGAACAAAAGCGTTATAGGTACGCAATAAGAAAAAATCGAAAACTTTCCATTTTGAGGTAAATTATACTAAGTAACAGAGTTTAACATATATATTACATCGCATGTATAGTTAAGAAAAAAGCGCGAATTTTTGCCGTACCTACCTTTTATTATTTTTTTTCCATTGCATGGGTGCAGATGCAATTAAGGGGATGAGGGATTTATATGAAAACATTTAACAAAATAGTCGTCAATGTAAAATATATATATTACTTTTGTTTAATAAGTCTTTGAAAAAGAAGCGAAATGAAAACAAGGAAAACAAATGATCAGTTTTTCCTCAACAAAAACAGTCATTTTGGTACGTGTACCTATTTTACTCATATTGAATATGCATAAATAGAGGCTACTCGATTAGAAACCCCGATAGAAGGCATATGAGAACCTAAACTTTCTTATTATCCCATTAATTAAGTAAATAGTTAATAATTATTATCTTGAGTTATTTATTAATTTATTTTGGAAGTGTCTTCATTTAAAATAATATTTATTTTATTTACTTATGGACGTGTAGAAATATTTTCATTTTATTTATTTTAGTTTAGGAAAATCATATTTATTTTTCTTCTATTATTTTTTTTAAGTTTATGTATTTGTTTATTATTCACTTATTTTATAAGGTTTTTGCTTTGAAACTTTGTTTTCTTCAAAAATATCGAATGAGGTGCGCTTAAGAGCTCAGTTCACGACTGGCAACCCCGTTTCTACAGGAAGCCCTTACTAAAATATAGCTTTAAGTTTCAAGCCAACAAAATATTCATCTATATTCTGGTTGCTTAAAAACTTCTCTTTAGTGAGTTTAATTCCCAAACTTGTGTTTTTATAATATTCTTTAAATCGATGAATAATTGAATAAATTATGTAAATTTTGTACATAGAAAATAAAGAAATATCATTTTGTTGATGGTTACTTATTTTACTTCAGAAAAAAAATCATTATGAAAGAAAACCAAAAGACTTTACTCACAGTTAAATTCTTTATTTTGCTATTGGTTTCGTGAACAAAATTTTGCTTTACATGCTCGGGCAAGAAGAATTTTTCAATAAAATTGACAAGGTTTGTCAAGAAAAACATTGTACAACATAGTATAATTGGAAATTTGTAGTCTACTTATGTAAGATATACTTAATAAAGTACTATAACAGTATTTTAAACAAGTTCCGAAAACCAATCTTTTCACACGAGTGACAGTTTGGTGGAAAGAGCCGAAGGCAAGTTCCACAAGTCCAATGAGTGTGAAAAGATGTTTTCAAATGTGTTGTTCACAATATTTTTTCTACGACTGCAAGAAAAACAAACAATTCCATAAGTAAACAGGTATTATTTATTTAACAAAACACTAAAAATTTAAAGGACATATATGGCACAATTTTAAGGTATTTTGACCCTCAGTAGAAAATTTTGAAATTTTAACAGATTATAGTTTATATTATAAGAAGTAATTTCATTATTGAAAGAAATTTATTATTGAAAGAAAGTCCTAAGTGTACAGGGTGTATCTGAAAAGTTAAGTAAAAAATAGTGATTTTAAGATATCGCATATTTATTACTGGCGTCATTTCAATTATTTCTTTTCATTATACAACGTGCAGTACAGATTAAGACATGTATAGTTGCTATACCATACAGAGTGTTCCAAAATTATTATCATCAGGTTTTTAGTATTCTTATAATAGATAAAAAGGAAATATATTTTAATTACTATTTAATTAGTGGTATTTAGTTGGATTTGAGTCCTATCTATTTATGTGGTGGTGTGTTTTATGTTATGTTTAGACAAAAATTATACAGGACATTAAATAGTCCAAAAAAGTAATTATTATTAAGTATTTACTAATGGCCGTTTGGCTGAAAAATAAAAAAAAAACAATCTTGAAAGTTGCAATAAAATTCTCATCATTGTCATTAACGGTGGCGGTCCCGAGCGCAAAAATGCGTAAAAACAAGGCATCATAGCTCGCTAATTTCTCCCTTATACCTGATCGAGGAAACTTCTTTTCTATAAAACTGTTTCGAAAGTTTTATAGAAAAAACTTCATAGAATGGTACCTGCCTATTAAAAACTTTACAAAAAATAAAAATTATTGTTCATTTTTTATTTTTTGTTGGATTTTTTAATAGGCTAGGCAGGTACCATTCTATGAAGTTTTTTCTATAAAACTGTTGAAACAGTCTTTAAATCGGATCAGGGATAAGAGAGAAATTATCGAAGTATAATGCCTTGTTTTTACGCATTTTTGCGCTTGGGACCGCCACCGTTAATGACAAGATTGTTTTTTTTTTTCAGCCAAAAACGGCCATTAATAAATACTTAATAACAATTACTTTTTTGGACTATTTTGCATTGTTTTTCATCACCAGAATGTTCCTCGGATAAAAATATATTTTTCTAAACGTGCTTATTAGGTAATCATTATATTTTTGGAACACTGTATGATTTTTGTCTAAACATAAAATAACATAAAATACACCACATAAATACATAGGACCCAAATACAACTAAATACCACTAATTAAATATTAATTAAAATATATTTAATTTTTCTGTTATAAGAAAACTAAACACCTATGATGATAATAATTTTGGAACACTGTATGGTTTAGCAACTATACATGTTTTAAACTGTACTACACGTTGTATAATGAAAATAAATAATTGAAATAGTTATTCGTTTTTATTTCTGACACCAGTAATAAATATGCGATATCTTAAAATCACTATTTTTAATTTAACTTTTCAGATACACCCTGTACACTTAGGACTTTCTTTCAATGATAAAATTACTTCCTTTAATATAAACTATATGTTAAAATTTCAAAATTTTCTACTGAGGGCCAAAATACCTTAAAATTGTGCTATGTTCTTTAATGTAAAACTGGAGTAGTTAAACAAGTCAGTTGCTATGAATTTGAATAGGCTAGCCTACATCAAAAAATACAAATAAAAGGTGTCTGTTCTGTTTTCGACAAAACGGTGTGAAAAACATGTTATTTTTTTTTGGATTATTGCACACATGTGTGAAAAGAAACAGTTTCGAGTCATTTCGGTTATTGTGCGTTATTTGTCATTTTCGAAGACAGTTGTTGAAAAGCTACTTTAAAATGTTTTTGAGACGAGGACAAATGGCGAACGTAACACATTGTCAACAGATCTCTTGTACTGTTCGTCGTTTGTCCTCGACTAAAAAACATTTTAAATTAGTTTATAATCCTCTTTAACTATATTTTGATACACGTAAAGAACCAGTAGACAAACAAAATATTCAACGATTAAAGTATCTACCTCTTCTGGATACATTACTTTTGCGAAATTATTTAATTTAATGCTACACTGGTAATACTTTATTAAATGAATCACTATACGCTTTCCTTAATTATAAAAAATATTTCTCATGTACTATTTTAAAAATGATCCAAATAACAACGCAAACACTAAACACAGCATTAGGTCTTTAACAACACTTACAAATTTTAAAAAATGTAGGTAGGAAAATACTGCAAATATGACTCAAAACAAAATTCTTGCCACCTTATAGGTTATGTTTTGATTGTCCTCGAAGATGAAAAATAACGTAATATCGTTCATTTCACTTGGCCTGAAAAATATAAGATAAAAATTTTAACATAAAATTTTTCATTAAATAATCAGTTTATTTGTAATCCAAAAATCATTATAAACTAAAACAATTCAAAATATTCACATTTGACGATAATAAAATAACCACTCATTGCAGAAGGCAATGTTGCCAGCTATATTTTGACGGAATAAAGGTACGATTAATACTCGACATTCCCTATTAGTTGCATCACATTCTCTGGCTGAACTCTGAGAGCAACGGACTCTAATTACGTATTTCTGTGATAACGTAAATGTAACTATGGGAAATCTGCGACGCGCGGGGAGTATTGGTGGCTTTGATAGGTTCGATCAGCTGATCCTTATCCCTCTTAACTACTATTATACACCCCGACCGGGATCGTCAGATCGTTGCAGTCGGCAGGCTTGCTACAGCCGAGCGCGCAAGAATATGACTTTGCCCGTTAAAAAAAATCGCTGACTCAATACTATGAACGGGACATGAAAAATTTTTATCCTAAAAACTTTTTTCAACTATTGGCTTCAATTTGTATGCAGCATGTATGTACAAATTTTCATAAATAAACTTTTTTCTCGATTGCCTAAAATTACAAGTTTGAGTTTCCTATTATTTTACCAACTTAAAAAAAAATAAATCTGGTTCACGTGGGACGTTGTTCGAAGCGCTATTGTGTCTACTTTAATCTAAAAAAAAAAAAAAATAGCTTGATAGCACAAATATTTTCAGAGATATAGCGGTGGAGACGTTAAAAAACATATTTCATACAAAATCTATTTTTTTGAGTTTTTCCGAAATAAAAAAGTTCTCGACCACCGAAAAATGTCGTAAAAAACGATTTCGTGTACACGATTATCTTACTAAAGAATCCCACTAAGTCTGGTTTGGTTCTACGCCGGTTTTTTTTTTCTCGAAAACTAAGCGACTTTACTTCCAGATTTTACTCTACTATACATATTCCATTTAAAAATCGAAAGTTACGGTCATTTTCGGGTAAATCGGAAATGGTCTCGTACCGTTTTTATGTCAATTTTTACAGGTAGTTTATGCACCCCAAATTTCAAATAGGTAAGTTAAAAAAATAAAGGAAATATATGGGGGAGCCACTAGCCTGTGGCGCCTGGTATACAAGAGAAGCTAAGGTCTCAAAATTTTGCATTACAAACCCCACCCACCATTATTAAAGGAGATGAAAAAAATTGTGATTGTGAAGGGATGCCAATAATTGTAATAATCATACATACGTTGATAGAATGAAGACATGAATAAATCCTTTGAAATATATACATAATAGTGGCTAGAAGTAAAATAGTTACATGAATACTGAAGAACAGATATACAGAATGTCCCACCGGGAACTGCATCGATCAATATAGGAAAAAGTACACACCAGAAGCATTTAGCACACTCGCCTATACCGGAAGTCGATACCAACTTGCTTATTTTAAATGGAATATATACTTCGAAGTTTTCGAAAAGAGTCGAAAACATGTAGCATAGTCTATCCCTAAAGCCAGCCGTTTCAGAGATATTTGACATTTTATAAAAAATTGACAGGTGTAACGATTTGCAAAAACCTTTTTAATTTTTTCCACGAAAAAGATCCTCATTTGCTGTTTGGCATGCAGGAAGACCATAAGGTGAGCTAGGCTCTACAGTTCAAAGAAATTCAATAATAATATACCAGTGTTCAGTTGTTTACGTTACATTTTGTCAATTTCAAACGGCGAAAACTTGTTAAAGTCAAATTTTTTTCATTAAATTCTCTCTTTTCCCATGTAGATATTGTAGGGGTTTAACTTAGGACTTCCTGAATTATTTGCAATTTAAAATTGAATTTCAAAATTGAAAATTGCAATTCCCGGTGAGACACCCTGTATAGTTAGCTTCGTACAATATCTCTAAAGGCCAAATGATGTCCAAAGTCCGTTCGCGCAATCTCCCTGTGGAGATTGATATTTAACATTTGATATCTGTCATACACACACACACATGGTATACATACAAACATACTTGTAGTTAGATTTTATGCGCGAGAAGCTAATGGACGTATCTGTTGACCTTCCCTGTCCAGTGGCGGTCACAGACTACATTTTAGGCCCATAAAACTTTGATCAGCCCTAAACTACCTTTTCACAAAGTTTCAGTCAAATTCGCCGGAACTCAATTTCCATAAGGAATTAGCGGGGTCCTTTGGTTTAAATTGGATGGCTAATAATTGAACTACCAAGGTGTTACTGTGAAAAGTGGGACACACTGTATATATAACATTATCCAGAGGTTCAAATCTTCCTTTGTTCGCTTAAAGAGTGCTTTAATAGATTTTCTTCTAAAGTAAGTGTACTTTAGAAGAAAATCTATGCGCCATATTGAGGTCGCCATTTTGATTTTTTTGTTTTGACTTTAGATGCGTAATCAGCAAGCTCAAAGACATAAATATACTACCTAAAAAGTATTTTCTAACTGATGTACCAAACTGTAAAAGAAGTTTTAATCGCATTTTTCTTTCTTATATATATAAATTATTTGTTATTAATTGTTTATAAGAAAAACAATAATTGTAGGTGCTGAATGGGTAAACCTAGCAGTTTTTAGTACCTATAAAAAATACGTTGTAAAAGGTTTCCGGCGATTTCATTCTTGACCTACAAGATTCAAATCACCGGAAATCTTTTGTAACGTGTTCCTGTTTTTAGGCCCTCATTGGGTCTACTGTAGTAGGGATTAACATTGTTTTGTTAAGATCCTGTCCTAAATAGTTTTACTTTACGCACTGAAAGTATTGCTTAAAATTGCACATTTCACAGATGTTGCTGGAAAACACAATCCTAATGCAGTGTATTTAGTCTTATCCTGTTGCAAAATGACAACTTTTTTATTGTTATGTCAGCTTTCAAAAGTTCTTCTTGTTATAATTAGTTTTGTTTACATTCAGATTGTAAATATATTTTTATTACGGCCAGCTAAAATCTTTTTTACTTAGGTGCAATGGTTGGTAGATAATTAAATAATGATAAGGCTTGGAAGTTGTACTCTCTGACATAACAGGCAAGCCATCACTGTCACAAAGACCAAACATTTCACAATGGAGCATCGAAAAACCATTTTAGGTCCTTGTCTACTCATTTAGCCCATCATTCGTCCCTTGCAATATATTAGACTGTTCTTTTAGCATAAAATATTTACCACTTATCTCTCCACATCACGGTTTGGATTTATCCAATGAAATATAGAAAATAAAAACATCGTTTTATATTAAAGTGTAAGTGATTATAAGATAATTAAAATTTGAGACTTTGCGTGCCTCTCTGCCCACTTATTGATTAAAAATTGTACTCTCCATCAATTAAATTTGATATATTATCGCATGGTATAAATAAGCACAGAAAATGAATGGGACCTAATTATAATTCCATAAACAGCATGACCAATTGAATTATTTTGATTTTAGATACTTGCATATTGTTACATCCAATCTCAGCTGAAGTGATGTTAATTTACTTTAGCATTCTTTTAATATATAGGGTTTTTCGTTGAGGACAGACAAGCCGACGTAGGATGAAAATCATTACTAATTACTAATAGTTAAGCCAAAATGACGAAATTTGTGGGCCAAACCGCAGTTTAGCTACTATTACACGAAAAGCTAAATAACTACTAAACTAATAAATTTCGCATAACATATATGGGGATCAAATTGATGCGTATTGAGGCCCTCCATCACCCCAAAAAACAATTGAAAGTCGAATTTAGAAGATATGCGCATTACGTTGTTTTTTTTTAATGGAACACCCTGTATATTTTTACATCATCTGAAAGGCCATAAAAAGCTTTTTAATAATATATAAAACAGTATTTTTCTTAAAAACCGCTGCCCAAGGAATCACTACTTCCACATCCAAATTTTCTATCCAAGTCACTCACAACGAAACATTTTGTATGTGGAAATAATTGTTTATGGAACTTTAATAATATAATATTTGAACCTACTACCTATTTGAACTCTACCCCAAAAACCTATAAAACGATACCCCACATCGGTAGTGGGGTTGGGGTGGGGGTGGCGATAGGGGGTGGTAGTGGGGGTGGATGAAGTAAAAAAATATTTTGAGGTTTCTGGTTCTTGTACACACACTAAATCACATTTTTTTTTCATCCCCTTTAATAATGGAGTGGGGGTGGTAATGGGGGTGGCTAATGCCAAAATTTTTTTTGGGACCTTAGCTTCTCTCATATATACTAAATACCAATTTTATGGACTCTTACCTGCTTGATTTAGCTATTTACCCCAAATTTACCCCAATTTACCCCCACAACCCTTCGACGAAACAAAATGAAAATATAATATAGTTCTAGATCTCGTTAAAGTACATATGTGTACCAAATTTTAAGTCAATATCTCAAACGGTTCCTGAGTAAACGTGCGCACAAAAAAAAGTTATAGACAGACCGACAGACAGACAGAATTTTTTTTTTCGCTCAATCTTAAAATCTCGACGTTTCATGACATTCTAAGCCTATTTGAACAATAAAAATTTTAAAAAATTTTTTTGTCGTTACTATACTATGCTTCCACTGGATGTGGAAGTAAAACTACATTTGATATTAAATTACTTCCACTACCGATGTGGGGTATCGTTTTATGGGTCTTGAGGTACAGGATTTCAAAAATTATATTATTAAAGTTCCATAAACAATTTATTCGCATACAAAATTTTTTCGTTGTGAGTGACTTGGATAGAAAATCTGGATGTTAGTGATTCCTTGGCAGCGGTTTTTTATATTTTTTTACCATTAAGTCATGGTAACCCGAAAAATATATATCAATCATTGAAATTTTCCATTTTATTCAAAACAAAGTGAAATTAGTTACTAACAAATATCTTGACAGAACTAACGTATTGTTTACTTTAAATTACATACTTTTCTTTTTCACGACTAAATTTGATAAATTCTAAATTTATAGTAAATTAGACAAAAAAATAAGATAAATACTGTAACGTGTTTCCACCCTTAGGAAACTACCCCTTGCAAATTCCGTGGGTTCCAAAAATTATAACAAGAGATGTCCACTAACACACTTTATTAAATATTTACTGGATACTTCACAATACTATTATTAATTTAAATACACTATACACTTTACTGACTAAAATCACAATGTTTATTACTTTGAACTCTTAACCTCACTTTCTATACTTTCTGAACTTTCTGAACTACTCGCTGAGAATGCGGTCGCTTTTATACCTAAAAATGACAGATCTCGATTTTTCTGTGATGACGCCACCATTCTCTAGATCATTCCAGATGTCACCAGAACTAACTTCTTCTGGTAGGACTTTTTGTTTCGTTGAATCCGATAAACGACATCATTTATTCGGGTAATAACAGTATACGGTCCATCCCAAGGAGGTTGAAGTTTCGGTGACTTCCCTTTCTTCCGCTGTGGGTTGTACAGCCAAACCAGATCTCCTGCCTTGAACCCTTCTGAACTACCCTTACGGTCGTATCGAGCCTTCATTCGGTCACTGGCTATGGTGATTTGGTCTCTAACCAGCTCATGAACATTTCTTAGCTGTTCACTCATTTCATCCACATAGCTGTTCACAGGAAGCTGTTCTCCGCCTGGTGTTCCGAAAATCAAATCACACGGCAGTCTGATCTCATGACCAAATACTACACGGGCTGGTGTTTGTTTCGTAGACTCGTGGATAGCAGCTCTGTATGCCATGAGGAAGAACGGTATGTGGAGATCCCAATCACGTTGATTCTTATGAACCACTTTAGAGAGATGTTCTTTCATGGTCTTGTTATGTCGTTCCACCATTCCATCTGATTGCGGGTGGAGGGCTGTTGTCCGTGTTTTGTGTATCCCCAATAACTTGCAGATTTGCTGAAACACCCCTGACTCAAAGTTCCTCCCTTGATCTGAGTGCAGCTCCAGGGGTACACCAAACCGACATATCAAATTATCTACCAAGACTTTGGCAACAGTGACTGCTTCTTGGTTTGGAATTGCATAGGCCTCTGGCCACTTACTAAAATAGTCCATGGCAACCAGTATGTACTTGTTACCTTCCTTGGTTACTGGGAATGGGCCGGCTATATCGATCGCAATCCTCTCGAAAGGAGCTCCGACGTTATATTGTTTCATTGCACCCCTACTTCTAGTCTGCGGTCCTTTACTTGCTGCACAAATTTTGCAATTGCGACACCAAGCTTCCACATCCTGACGACTATTTACCCAATAAAATCGTTCTCGTACTTTATTCAGGGTCTTATTAACGCCGAAGTGTCCACCGGATGCTCCATTATGCACTTCCTGAAGCACTTTCGGTACTCGACACCTGGGAATCACTAGACGCATAACAACTTCCTTGCCATCCGGGCTTTCCCAAGCTCTCTTTAGCAGCCCGTTCATAACTTTGAGTGAATCCCATTGGGCCCACAAAGCCTTCAATCCAACTGCCTTGTCCGAAACTTCCTTCCACGCTGGTCGAATTCCTTTCTCCTTTGCTTTCAATATAGCCCCAATCTCTGTGTCATTCAGTTGTTCTTGTCTCAGGGCTTCATTTGTCCAATCGTCAGGAACCTCTATTTTAATAGTGTTGACGGCCACCGTACCCTGAAATTTCTCAACGTGGCGGCAGTGCTTGCAATCTTCCTTGCACGGTCTTCTAGATAAAGCGTCTGCGTTCTTATGAGATCTTCCAGGTCGATGTTCGATTTTGAAATCATACTGTTGCAGCCGTTCTATCCAACGAGCCAGTTGACCTTCAGGGGTTTTCAACTGCAACAGCCATTTTAATGCAGCATGGTCGGTGCGAATCTTAAAATGTCTTCCATAAAGATATTTATGAAAATGGTCCACTGATTTAACGATGGCCAGTAACTCTTTCCGGGTTACACAATAATTTCTTTCCGGTTTGGACAGCACCTTGCTGAAGTACTCGATCACTCTTTCCTGCCCATTCTGGATTTGGGACAGTACACAACCGACCGAAGAATTGCTGGCATCCGTGTCTAAAATAAAAAGTCCTTCCCGTTGTGGGTATGCTAGCACAGGACCAGTACATAGAGCTGCCTTCAATTTTCTCCATGCCGTTTCACATTCCGGTGTCCATTGGTACTGTACTTTCTCTTCTGTCAGCCGGTGTAATGGCTTCGCAATTTCGGCAAACCCTTCCACAAAGCGCCTATAATAAGTGCAGAGGCCAAGGAAGCTCCGTACTTCATGAACGTTAGATGGTCTTGGCCAATCTCGTACAGCAGAAATTTTGTCGGGGTCTGTTTGTATTCCATCCGAAGACACCACCAAGAAATTTGACTTCTTTCTGGAATAGCAGGCACTTCTTCGGGTTCAACTTCAGATGGGCATTCCTGACTCGCCCAAATACTTCTTGAAGATTTTTCAAATGTTCTGTAAAGTCCTGTCCCATAACAAGCACGTCGTCAAGGTAAACCAGGCACGTCCTCCAGGTTAGCCCTCGCAGTACGAATTCCATCAATCTTTCAAAGGTAGCTGGCGCATTGCAAAGTCCAAAAGGCATCACGGTAAATTGATAAAGACCACTGCCTGCTAAAAACGCTGTCTTTTCCTTATCATCCGGATGAAGCCCCACTTGCCAGTATCCACTCCTAAGGTCTAACGTAGAAAACCATCGTGAGCCTGCCAACGTGCTTAACGTGTCGTCAATTCGTGGTAATGGGTAACTGTCTTTCTTCGTGACATCATTTAATTTTCGATAATCGACACAAAATCTTAATGTTCCGTCCTTCTTGGCAACCAAAACTACTGGCGATGACCAGGGACTTGTTGACTCCTCAATGACTCCATCTTGTAGCATCTTGTCTATCATTGCCGAGGCATCCTCTTGTTTCGCTAATGGAAGCCTCCTAGGTGGTTGTCGAATAGCGGGTGAGTTGCCAGTATTTATTCGATGCTGGACTATGTCTGTTTTTGTAAGGGCCTCTGTATTCTTGGCAAATACTGAACTTTCCTTTTCCAGGAACTTGATTGCCTCCCTTCGTTCATCCTCAAATAAATGCTCCAACTGGGTACTCAGCAAGGTCAAAACTTCCTGGTCTATTTTCGTAGATGAACTTCCCTCTGTTTGTTCCTCGCACCTTGCTACCCATGAGACCGGTTCATAGGAGCCAATCGGTTTGCCTTCCTTAATTGTCACTGAGTGGGAATTTAAATTAACGACTCTAATTGGGATTTTGTCTTTAGTCCGGGTTAAAGTTCTCGCCACAATAATATTGGGTAGGGACTTAATCGATTCGTCATCTTCAACTAGGCCAACACGGTACCCTCCAGGATTTCCTTCTAAGGCAGCATCGATCATTTGTTCTGAATGAGCAGGAATCTTGATCGTCTGTGTTGTTAACAATCTCGCTTTATGGAATTGGTCGTCTGCGGTTGCCAGAATAAATTCCTCATTTCCAATTTTTAAGACTCGCTCCCCTACGTCAACAATAAATCCCTGCTCTCCCATGATGTCCAGACCCAAAATGAAATCATCCATAATGTCAGCCACAATGACCTTGTAATTGAACCTCAACCGTCCAACCTGCAGTTCCAAGTTGATTTCTCCATGGACCGCAGCCCTGTCCCCCGTGGCTGTCCGAATGATTACTCCATTTTGCTTCTTGTCAATCTGCAAGCCTGATTTAAACCCTGGCCGCACTATTGATGACGTAGCACCGGTGTCAATCGTAAACACGCATTTTCTTCCATTCACATATCCTTGCAACAACAGACTACTTGGTATTCTTTGGAGCTGGGAAATCTTTATTTCTCTGGGGGCACCGCATTCCCTAGCCAGCACAGCCCCCTTGGTGCTGGCTATCTTTAGTTTTCCTGCTTCTCTTCAACATTCACAGCATTTACTCGACTCTCCGAGTTCTGCTGTCGACAGTCTCGTTTCATATGTCCCATCTTGCCGCAGTTGAAACATTTAATACCTCCGCTCGGCTTTCCTTTATTTTGTTGTTTTTCCTGATTTCCGAGGCCATCCAATTTATCGCATAATTTGGTGAATATTTTCTGCATCTCAGTCAGCAAGGGGTTCTGGCTCATTTCTGGTTGCGATTCTTCAAGAGTCACAGCTCGCACTCTCCTTGGAGTATCCCTGTAAGCGGCTTCTACTTCGAGTGCACGCACCAAGGCTTCGCTACTACTTTGGTGTCTCGTCAGCCTCAGAACTCGCCTGACCTCTTCGTCCCTTATACCATCTAAAAAGGCCCCCACGGCTAATTGTTCCTGGAATTCTTTAGGTGCACTCGGATACGCCAGGTGTGCCAGTCTCTCTATCGCAGCTTCAAATTCTTGTAAACTTTCCCCAGCTTTTTGCATCCGGGATTTCAGTTGAGTCTGGTATAATTGGGCAAGGTGTTGATCGCCATACCTCAAGTCTAATGCAGCTTCCAAGACTTTAAAGTCCCTTTGTTTCTCCACCGGGATAGTCTGAAGTAATTCTGAGGCCTGGCCCCTTAACGCCAGAACTAATGCCATGGCCTTTTCCTCGTTATCCCAGTTGTTCGCACATGCTGCTGCCTCAAACTGCCTCTTGTACGTTGTCCATGAGCTTTGGCCGTCAAAGGAGGGAGGTTTTAACCGGTGACCTGATGATACCACCTGCTGGCTTCCTCTATCTCTCAACTGTCGTTTAAGTCGCTCCACTTCTCCTTCGAACTCACTCATCTTTCCTTTGATCTGACTGACTTCGGTCTCAACTACATCTACTTTGTCTTCTACCTTATCTACTTTTTCTTCTACCTTGTTTATCTCTTCTTTAACTTCACATTTTAGTACTTCATTGGCAGAAATGATAGTGTCTTGTTGTATTTTCATTTGTTCATTCAGAATTTTCCTTAATTCTTCTTGGCGTCTTTCTTGTTCCTCTTTCTCCTCTTGACGTCGTCTTTCTTGTTCCTCTTTCTCCTCTTGACGTCGTCTTTCTTGCTCTTCTTTCTCCTCTTGCTGTCGTATCTTCAGGTCTTCCATAATTTTTCTCAATTCGTTTTTTTCTTCTTGACGTCTTCTTTCTTCATCCTCTTTTTCTTTCTGATGTCTTATTCCCTGATCTTCCATCATTTTCTTTAATTCGTTCCTTTCTTCTTGACGCCGTTTTTCTTCCTCCTGGCGTTTTCTTTCTTGCTCTTCTTTATCTACTTGACGTCGCTTTTCTTGTTCTTCTTTCTCCTCTTGACGTTTTTTCTCCTGTTCTTCTTTGTCTTCCTGCCGTTGCTGCGCCATCATTTTTTGGAATTGTTCGAATAAGTCCTGTATTTGTTTATCGGATGCCATACTTCTTGTTGTTACGGGCATACGATGAAATTAAAATAAAATAAATTTAACTGTCACGTCAATATCGGTAATGGAACTTCCCAGACAAATCTCGAAATAGCACGAAAAAGTCTTATCCAGAGTCTTTTGTCACTATCCAGTTCAGAGAATTTAATAATCTCCACTAATGTCCAAATAGAAAAGTTCTAGAAATTTTCACGCACTAAATGAGTCTTTTTCAGTGTCTCTATCACTTCTCAGTTCAAAGGATTTAATTATCACACTAATGTCCTAATAAAATGTTCTACAATGTCTCAAAAATGCACTTAAACACTATTTTCCTGTTCGAAAATAACCCTCGAACAATGTCCGGTAAATTAGTCCTGTGTTAGCACTAACTCTCGAGAATACTTCTCGAACACAACTTCAGAGCTCCTCTTGTCATAAAATTCCGCTTTCTGACACCAATTGTAACGTGTTTCCACCCTTAGGAAACTACCCCTTGCAAATTCCGTGGGTTCCAAAAATTATAACAAGAGATGTCCACTAACACACTTTATTAAATATTTACTGGATACTTCACAATACTATTATTAATTTAAATACACTATACACTTTACTGACTAAAATCACAATGTTTATTACTTTGAACTCTTAACCTCACTTTCTATACTTTCTGAACTTTCTGAACTACTCGCTGAGAATGCGGTCGCTTTTATACCTAAAAATGACAGATCTCGATTTTTCTGTGATGACGCCACCATTCTCTAGATCATTCCAGATGTCACCAGAACTAACTTCTTCTGGTAGGTTTCTCGAGTAGGTGCAAATACACTACTTTTTAGTAACCAACATAACCTTAAATTTTAAGGGGTTGCAACATATTACAATACTATGTTTTTTATATCATTAAATAGACTTTTTTATGGCCTTTCAAATGATGTAAAAATACTTGGGGTGTTCCATTTAAATAAACCAAAGTAATACTCATCTCCGAAATTTGACTTTTAATTGTTTTTCTAAAATAATTTTGGAAAAATACATGTGATTTCCTATAACTTTTAAATTTGCACTTTTTTACATAACTCCAATAATAATGAAGTTAAATGAGGTTTACGCGACCACCCTATACATTACAATTATTCTTTCATTTTCTTAGTATCGCATAGAATTAAAAACATAATATAAGACAACTCAGCAAACACATAATTGGCCCATCATTAATAAACTGCCTACAGATCTACACTTCATCATTGGGAAAGTATTGGCAAGGAGTGCTAAATTACTGAATAAAGTGAAACACCGGCCAACGCTCGGCCATCAGATTGCCAATAATAATGGCGGTATACTATATTTTTAGCATATTACTTATTTTTAGCGTGCCGTTAATAAAAAGTATGATTATTTTACTATTGCCTTGGTATAGCATTACATGTACTATTTTAGAATATTATATCAACATAATTTATGCATCTTCGTAGACTTGAAAGATTTTAAGAATGGAATTTATCTGAATATTTATTTTTATGCAAAATTTCAAGATGGCAGGGTCAATCAACAGTAATTATTAGTAGTTAATACTAATACATTGATTTATTGGGTTAAAATGTGACTTTGGACAAGCATTTAAGAAAATAGAAATTTTACTAGATCTACTTTTCGATCGAATGGAAACATGGATGCCTCCCATCTTGTCCTAAAGGTCTGAAGGAGGTTATAAGTAATTATTATAGACAAGTAATTTGTATTCACTTTTCAAGTATTGGCAAAAAAGTGCTTTTATGTATTTAATATATCAGTAATGGCTAAATATTTCTAAATACACAATTAGACTTCCAATTCTATAGTGGCTTGGATTTTTTTTTTTGCGGATTCTTAAACTTTAGGGTATCAACTTCAAATATTTAGAAGGAATAGATGTGCTTTTATCACAAGGTTGAAAACCACCTTAAAGTCAAAAAATCAATAATTAACGAAGTACTGAGAATAAATTACTGAAACTTACATTATTCATGTTTTTGGTCACGAATGTGAAATCAGAAATTAAAAATGTTATGTTGCTCCCTCAATATGGCCTCTGTAAAAGGGATAAATGGATTTATTACTTTTCGTTTATTTTGAGAAATTTTGAATTTCTTAGCAGATCGTTACATTTTGAGACATAAATCTCATCCCCTAATAAGAAAAATAATTGCTCTTACCCGTTAAGAAATAAGTTATAAAGAAAGTACTGTGAATTTATTAATGAAACTAATCTAATATATAAAAATCTCGTGTCACAGTGTTTGTTATCGAACTCCTCCGAAACGGCTTGACCGATTTTTATGAAATTTTTTGTGTATATTTGGTAGGTCTGAGAATAGGTCATGGGCTATTTTTTATACCCCTAGGTGATAAGGGTGGCCCTATCCAGAAATTTTCTTTTTATTTTTTGGACAAAAATTTATAATTTATATGGCAAAACAACGTTTGCTGGGTCAGCTAGTATTATATATGATTTGTTGCTGATTACGAATTTGGATCGGGTTTTTGTGTTAAGGTGTAGCAAATTAATAAAACAACAATTATTATTTTCCAATTTTATTAACTATACAGAGATTTAACCTAATTTTATCGATAAGCTAAGAAAATTTAACTATATTTTTTTATATTTCTAATTATTTTAGTAAAATACAGGACACTAACTTCACGCTACAGTAAATCAAAAGTAAAAATGACTACGTTTTCTTCACGACAAAAATCGACAAACTTAGATCAACATGGCTTTTTTTGGAAAATTGTTTTTAATATATCGAGTTTTTTTAGACATGAGCGCATTTTTTTAGCAGTTTAATTTTTGTATCTTTATATTTGTTGACGTCTAAAGACATGTAAAAAAATCACCATGCTAAAAAAATGCGCTCATGTCTAAAAAAACTCGATATAGTAAAAAAAGGGTACAATTTTCCAAAAAAAGCCATTTTGACCTCAGTTTGTCGTTTTTTTTCATGAAGAAAACGTAGTCATTTTTACTTTTAATTTATTGTAGCGTTAAGTTAGTGCCCTGTATTTTACTAAAATAATAGATATAAAAAAAAGTATAGTTAATTTTTTTGTCATATATTGAGGTCAATTTTCTTAGCTTATCGATACCCCTCCTTTATTATAATTATATTATCTTTAAGTACTTCCACAACCAGTGGAGGTATAGTATCGACAAAAAAAAAGTTGAAAATTTTTATTTTTCATATAGGCTTAGAATGTCATGACACGTCGAGATTTTAAGTTTGAGCAAAAATAAATTTCTGTCTGTCGGTCTGTCTGTAACTTTTTTTGTGCGCACGATTACCCTGGAACCGTTTAAGATATTGACTTGAAATTTGGTACACGTAGGTATGTATCTTAACGAGATCTGGAACTAGATTATGTTTTAATCATATTCCATGAAGGGTTTGGGGGCAAATTGAGGTAAATGGAGATAAATAGGTAAAAAAATAAAATTGTCATTTAGTGTGACTACAAGAATCAAAGGCCTCAATTTTTTTTTATTTTATCCACCCCCCCCCCCATTCCACTACCCTCACCCCCACTACTGGTGTGGCATATTGTTTTATGAGTTTTTGGAGTAGACAATTTCAAATATTATATTATTAAAGTTCCATAAACAATTATTTCCACATACAAATTTTTTTCGTTGTGAGAGACTTGGATAGAAATCTTGATGTGAAAGTAGTGATTCCTTGGGCAGCGGTTTTGTTCCTTAGAATTGTTGATGTTTCTGAGATATTCGACATTTTAAACTAAATACTTCATTCTAAAAACGGTCGGATACCATCTATAAAATGAAATATCTCCGAAACTAAAACCATACACAAATATTTAAAAAATACAAATTCATTCTCAGTTTATAAGCTTCATTTTTGATATTTTCTAAAACTAATGTCTATGGACATATTTGCAGAGAAACAAAAATGTTACGTTTTTTCTAAAATCCCTTTATAGTTTAAAATGCAATTTTTTTCTAAAACAAGCGCTGTAAGCGAATAAAAAAATTTGACAGTATATGGTTTGTTTCTAGTATTTTCGAATACATTATACATAATTTAACGCAAGTTTTATTAAAGGAATTAGTATTTTACTAATAGTAATAATTTGATATTACTTATCCTAAACACAATTTAATGGCCACTGGTTAATATTTAAACGCCGGATTAATTCTGAAATTCATTTGTATAGTTTTATTTATTCATGTGAGATTTCCCTATTGCTCGTAGAATAATCAACCTAGCATGAACTTTATATTAAAATAAGATCAAAATAGTTTCAGACAATTAATCAAATTTAAATATGTAGGTGTAGGAAATTGACCCACACTTTTTCGAAAATATAAATTTTGCTCCTGTTTCTAATTATCTCTGTCTTTTTAACGCTAATAAAAAAAATTCCTCATGAATACATCAATGTTATTAAATGTAAATTTAGCTGGTCCACGCTATTTCAAAAAAACCACTGCCCAAGAAATCACTACTTCCACATCCAGATTTTCTATCCAAGTCACTCACAACGAAAAAATTTTGTATGTGGAAATAATTGTTTATGGAACTTTAAAAATATAATATTTGAAATCCTCTACCCCAAAAACCCATAGAACGGTACCCCACATCGGTAGTGGGGTGTTCCCGGCACTTCTTCAGGAAGGGTCTGAGACACTTATACGTCCGGTCTATCACTTGTTGACAACCTGTCTGGCCATGGGGTATATTCCCATACCCTGGAGAGCCGTCAAAGTGGTTTTCATACCAAAAGCAGGACGTACATCGTACGATACTGCCAACTCCTACAGAGCAATCAGCCTTACATCCTTCCTGCTCAAAACACTAGAGAGGTTGGTTGAAAGGTTTGTTAAAGACGGGGCACTGACGCTAGCGCCTCTGCATCCGTCGCAACACGCTTACCAGGCCGGGAAGTCAGTGGAGACGGCCCTTCACCCGATCGTTTCCAGGATCGAGAAGGCGCTGCACCTCAAAGAACTTGCGGCCGGTGCTTTTCTTGACATCGAAGGAGCATTTGATAACACCTCCTTCGACTCAATCTGCGCCGCGGCTGCCTATCATGGCATCGATGACAGCATCATTAGATGGTTGAGGGCCATGCTGGCGGGAAGGCAAATTATAGCTGCCAATGAGGAAACGGCAGAAAAAGTCTCAGTAAGGAGAGGATGCCCACAAGGAGGCGTCCTCTCCCCTCTGCCATGGAACCTCGTTCTCGATGCTCTACTTCAGGAACTCGAGAACGAGGATCTTTTTGCTCAAGGTTACGCAGATGACCTGGAAATTATCATCTCGGGAAAATTCCCAAATACGGTTAGCGGGCTCCTACAAAGGGCCCTGCAGATCGTACAGAAATGGTGTAATGACCAGGGTCTTAGAGCCTCTAAGGCAGAACTGGTAATTTTCACTAGGAGACGCAGGCTAGACGGTTTCGTCGAACCTGTACTTTATGACACGATTCTAAGGATCTCCAGGACAGTGAAGTATCTGGGTGTCATCCTGGACTCTAAGCTGACCTGGAAAGATGACATAGAGAGACAAATACAAAGGGCCACTTCAACTCTCTGGGTATGTAGAAGGACCTTTGGTAAAACATGGGGGTTAAACCCCAGGGTAACAATGTGGTACTATACTGTGATAGTTAGACCAATGATCACGTATGCTTCTGTTGTGTGGTGGCCTGCCGTAACCAGGCTATACATTCAACAGAAACTAACACAACTCCAAAGACTCGCCTGTTTGGGAGTCACAGGAGCAATACGCACGGCCCCCACAGCAGCTCTGGAGGTCCTTCTGGATCTCGTGCCCCTTCACTTGATGATTGAGGCCGAGGTTCGGAAAGCGGCCTACAGGCTGAGGTGCGGTGGTCAGTGGAAAATCGGAGGAGAACAATTAGGGCACATAAGGGTCTTTTCCGACGTGATAGGGACTCACTCACTTCTGGAGGCCAGGAGTGATGATATGGTGCCTTCCTTCTCCTTCTCCCTTCTCCCCTTTGAGGTTGTCATTCCCAAAAGGGAAGACTGGAACCCACTCGAGGACATACTCAGGCCTGCCGATATCGTCTGGTTTACAGACGCATCGAGGTTTAAGGAAAGTGCTGGAGCGGGGATATACGGTGAAAGGTCCAGAGCTGAACTTTTTTATGCCCTGGGCAAATTCGCCACGGTATTCCAGACCGAGATCTTTGCTATTTTGGTCTGCGCACAGGAGAATATTCGAAGGAAATATTCCAACAAGCACATATATATATATATATATATATATATATATATATATATATATATATATATATATATATATATATATATATATATATATATATATATGTAGCGATAGTCAAGCGGCCCTCAACGCCCTTGCATCAGTCCGGACCAAGTCCAAACTGGTTCAAAACTGTAAACAGGCACTCTGTGAACTTGGCTCATTCAACTGGGTCAAGCCTCTCTGGGTGCCTGGACACAGCAATATCGAGGGTAACGAGCGGGCAGACGCTCTGGCCAGAGGGGGCTTTCAGATGCCTCTACTGGGTCCGGAGCCTGCTCTCGGCGACCCTAGATCAAGTGCCAATAAGTCAGTAGAGAACTGGACACGGTCCCAGTTCTTTGACTTCTGGGCTTCCTACCCAGGACTCCGGCAAGCGAAGCTCCTGATCTCATGGCCCTAGTCGAAGCGAGCAGTACAAATCCTGCGACTAAGCAGGACACAAGTCAGAATCGTGGTAAGCTCTTGACTGGACACGGCTCTTTCAAAAAACACCTGCACACTATAGGGGTGGTTGATAACCCCGACTGCGGGGACGAGGAGGAGACTTCCATCCACGTCCTTACTTCCTGCCCTAGTCTTATGAACTTGAGGTACAAACACTTCGGCATTGGTTTTCCGGTGCTGGAGGAAATAAGGAATGCCCCTATAGGAAGGATTTTGGCCTTTGGGTTAGAATCCGGCCTGAATGGGGGAATTCAATAAATTCGTAGCGGTAGCACAATGGGCCACAAGGCCTGAGTGCGGCGACCCTTCGTCGCCCCGCTAAATGAAGTTGAAGAAGAAGAAGGGGGTGCCAAAAATTTTTTGCTAGTTTCAAAAATTTTTTTGAGACCTTAGCTTCTCTTGTATATACTAAATACCAATTTTATGGACTCTTATCTGCTTGATTTACCTATTTACCCCAAATTTACCCCAATTTACCCCCAACCCTTCGACGGAACAAGATGAAAATATAATCTAGTTCTAGATCTCATTAAAGTACATATTATGTGTACCAAATTTCAAGTCAATATCTCAAGCGGTTCCAGAGTAAACCTGCGCACAAGAAAAGTTATAGACAGACCGACAGACAGACAGAAATTTTTTTTAGCTCGAACTTAAAATATCGACGTTTTATGACATTCTAAGCCTACAATGAAAATGTTTAAAAATATTTTTGTCGTTATTTGCGTCCAGTGTAAGAAGAATTGTTTGAAAAGGATAATTCGAGTGCGATATTTGCTCAGTCCATGTTCTAGGACTATTACGCCAAAAATAAGTCGCTACTGAGTGAATTTTGTATTCACAAGTAAAGTAGCATTTTGTAAATAGAATAGAAAAGATTGCAAAGGTAGATCAAAATCGCTAGATAATGGGGTAATTTATGTACCCGACGCCACGGTTTTCCAGTAATTAATTAAAAAGCATTGTAAGTTCACGCGGTGGCGGACAGAGCAGTATATCCATCCGTTGGCTTGCGAAATTGCAGTCACTCTGTCATCAAATGAAAATAAAATAAATATTTTAAAGAGGAAGGTTTCAGCTTTTCAATTTATGTATTGCTTAACAGTTACCTTTGATTTATATTATTTATTGAAAATTTGATGTGAAAAACTTATTTTGGATTCGCATAATTTTTATTTACCCATTACTTGTATATCTTGAATAATATGCCCAAAAAAATGCGCGTAGGATTAATTATATTCACTTGTGAAATGACATAAAGTAAACAACTTTTACACAAACATAATTAGAAAACAAAAAGTTCTGTGAAATATTTAAAAGTTAACGCAAAAAAGATAAAAAGTTTCGAATTAAACATTGAAGTATAAACTTGATGGCATTATTTTATTTTACTGAGGATTTCATATTCTATTAGAAAATATTTCGAAATGCGTGATTCAAAAAACGTTTGTTTTTCCATATAGTTAGTGTAAGTGTGATAAGCCCGTGTATCTATTTTTTTCGGAGTAAAAGAAACTAGTGTTGAATAGAAGTAAACATGTTGGAGCGAGCGTCCCTCATTTACCTACTCCGATCCTGTTGTTTACGGTGCTCCACGTCCCATACGCATGTTAAGTTTTCTTGAGTGCGTGTATGAAATCGTCAACTGTTGTTTTTCTTCGTATCGAAGTTTTTTAATTTCTATTAGGATCATTAATTGAATAATTGTTTTTAAAAATTAAGTATTGGGTATTCCGTACATAATTAATAGTCCCCAGAAAAAGGCAAAAAGCCCAAAAGTGCTGCGACTGGTCTGCAAGACATCTTCCCCCCGTTTTCGGGGGAACACGATGGTGACAATATTTTCCGACCTACCCTCCAACCACAACCCCTAAACCGGAGAACCACCCCTTTTGCCGATTTTGCGGTGCTAGGCATTTTTTATTGAAAAATTTTATTAACGAAAGTTGTTCAGAATTGTCCAAAAACCCTAAATCAAAAATTTAATCAAAATTAAAAAATATTGTCCAAGTCCGAAAATATCATTTAAATGGGTTTTTTTGTTTAAAAAATTCATGACAATGTTGTCTGAAGTTAAACCCAAGCTGTCAGATAGTTGTCAAGTAATTAGTAGCCTTTTTTATATTTTTTTTATTTATCAAATTTTTTAATTTTTCAATTACTTTATTTTGATGAAATATTAGATATTGGGTTTTTGAACAATTCTGAACAACTTTCATTAATAAAATTTTTTCTGAAATCGATCGGCAATGTCTACATTTTCGGCGTGATTTCAGATCGAAAAATGCACAATTCCAGTGTTTTAGTCCGTTGCTAAGAAACTATCAGAAAACAGACCGGAAAAGATCCGTTGCCAAGCAACGATCAATAAAACCGTACGGGAATGTTACTTTCCCGGCCTAGGCCGGGAAAGTAACATTCCCGTACGGTTTTTTATGCATATTTTAGACAATAAATAAATAAATACACGCAGACAAACCAACTCACATTAAAATTAGCATTAGTAAGCAGTTAGATTGTAATGAAGAAATGTTATGTATTAATACAAATTCCTTAATTTATAATACTATTGATTGTGATTTCAGAAAAAATAGTATGTGTATTTCGGTGTGAAAGCACATTCCCGGACTTCGATGCTTGTTGACCTCGGCTAGCGCCTCGGCCAACAATTTGCATCGTCATCCGGGAATGTATTGCTTTCACACCTAAATACACAATATACTATTCCGATAAAAAGTGCCTAGCACCGGAGAATCGGAAGAACGGGTGATTTTTTCGGTTTAGAGGTAGTGGTTGGAGGGTAGGTCGGAAAATTTTGTCACCATCGTGTTCCCCGCTCTAGAAAACGGGGGGGGGAGGGGGGTTACATGTCTTGCGGTCCAGTCGCAGAATTTTTGGGGTAAGAGCTTTACCTCAAGGGACTATAAGTGTGTGTAATAAGTTACTGCTTGAAAATCAATTGAATATTAACTATGCATTGCACGTGTGTATTGATGGTTATATTATTATTTTAATAATTAATTCGTATAGTTTTTGAATTATTAAAATATTTGCAACTGTAAAAGAGAACATGGAAAATTGTGCGGTTGCAGGAAAGCTGGTTTGTTAGGTTCCTCCGTTATTGGTTCCGCCAGAGTAACTTTTACATAAATTTGGTACCTATTGGAGATGATTAAAAAAAAGCGATACCATTGAAGATTTTCTTCCAGAAGAACCTGCTCAAGAAGAAATTCAAGAGTAGGCAGAAATCGTTGATGACAATTATCATTGGAATGTCATCAACGATTTCTGCCTGCTCTTGAATTTCCCCTTGAGGAGGTTCTTCTGGAAGAAATCTTCAATGCCGTCATTCTTTAATCATCTTCAATAAGTACCAAATGTATGCAAAAGATGCTCTGACGGAATCCATAAACGGAGGAACCTAACAAACCAGCTTTCCTGCAACCGTACAATTTCCCATATTCTCTTTTACAGTTGCAAATATTGTTAATAATTCGAAAACTATACGAAGGAAGAGGAAATTCAAGAGCAGGTAGAAATCGTTGATGAATAACGTGAATACTAATATTTAATGTTGTATTATTTAAACTATTTTTTTTATTACAACACAGAAATATAGAAATATTATAATTTTTTTTATTGATTTTAATTATTTGTTAAAAAAATCTAAAACACATTATTTTAAAAGTTAATTAACGAAAAATGCCATTTGACGCTAGTTGAAAACAAAATAATAATTTGGTTGCACAATTAATTTGATATATTTTACTCTTTGGGAACTGTACCACACCTTTTACGAAATTTGATGATATAATTTATAGATGTTATTCAACATCAGAAAGAACCACAAATATAATTCTATCATTTAAAGCAACATTTGCGTCTATACTGAAAACAAGTGTTAAATAAATTTAAACTAGTCATCTGTATTTCTGTCTTTTACTAAAAATTTAAAACTTTCATTTTAAAAACTCAAAATGTTCTACAGATTATCGAAATAAAGTCATATTGTATACTAATAAATAAATACATAAACACATCACACATATTAGACGATCTCCAAATCCAAAGCAAAAGCTGTTCGGAAGGGGGGTTAGCATTAATTATCCACCTGTTGTCATTGTCGGAGCTGGAGATCAAACCCAGTCAGTGTGACCGAGCAAGCGTACTCGCCACACAACATGTTTTAGCCCGCTGGACTACCGAGCTGATAAAAATAACATAAATTACTTTATTTTCATTAATGTCATTTACCTTTTTATCAGTATAGTTGTATTTCTACCACGCTCAATTGAAACGTCTGTATCTAAGAGTAAATCACCACTTTAGTCATTATTAAGTATTAACTCAGCAATTATAAATATGGCGAATTCGGTATCTCCTGCTTTGTGGTCAGTTTACGCCGAAGCACACAAGTGCAACTCAAATGTAAATATTCAAAATTTACATTTGAAATGAACTTGTGCTCTATTTAGACGCTATTACTTTCACATCCAGTGGAAGTATAGTAACGACAAAATTTTTTTTAAAAATTTTATTGTTACAGATTATTTCTTCAAATCCGCTGTCCAAGGAATCACTACATCCACATCCAGATTTGCTACCCAAGTTTCTCACAACGAAAAAATTTTGTATGTGGAAATACTTGTTTATGGAACTTTAATAATATCATATTTGAAATCGCCAACCCCAAAAACCCATAAAACGATATCCCACATCGGTAGTGGGGTGGGGGTAGTGATGGGGGATGGATGAGGTAAACACCGAATTACAAATGTTTTTTCACCCCCTGTTATAATGGGGTGGGGGTAGTAATGGGGGTGGCTAATGCCAAAAATGTCTTTGAGATATTAGCTTCTCTTGTATATAATAAGTGCCAATTTTATGGACCCTTAACTGCTTAATTTATCTATTTACCCCCATTTACCCCAATTCATTCCCCAACCCTTCAACGGCATAAGACGAAAATTTAATCCAGTTCCAGATCTCGTCAAAATACATAAGTGCACCAAATTTCAAGTCAATATCTTAAACGATTCCAGAGTAATCGTGCGCACAAAAAAAGTAACACAGACAGACCGACAGACAGAAATTTTCTTGCTGCTTAAACTTAAAATCTTGACATTTCGTGACATTCTAACCCCATTTGAACAATAAAAATTTTTTTAAATTTTTTTGTCTTTACTATACGTACTTCCACTGGATGTGGAAGTAAAAAAAGGAAGAAGAAAGAACATTTTACGCCCAATATGAAAGAAAAGTTGTTTGGAAAATGTCCATAACTATGAGAATATGGAACTTGTTACCTCTTCATTTGAAGATTTAGTTTATATGTTTTACAATAATTGTTGCGTGAAAAAACTAATACAAATGTTTATGCGTCTATTGAGTCTTGACTTACAATTAAAAAAAAACCGCTGCCCAAGGAATCACTAATTCCACATCTAGATTTTCCATCCAAATCTCACAATGTGAAAAATTTGTTTATAGAACTTAACAAGCTAAAAACGTACTCTTCGCCTATTCACTGATTTTTTTTATATAATTGTTACACATTCTATAGAATACTCTTCGCAGTTTTTTGTAAATAATGTTAGTTTTGAAATTTTTAATTTTTTAGTACGAACTTAGTTGGTAAAAGACTAAGTGAAAAATAAAGTAAAAATTAAAAGAAAACTATACCATACCTCATTTGGGTTTTGAACCCGGGACCCTTGGATCTCGAGTCAAAAGCGTAAGAATTACACCACCAACACCTAATACATAAAGAAAATGCAAATTTTTACATTATAATAGTGGGTGGATGACGTGAAAAAAATGTTGAGGCCTTTGGTTCTTGTATACACACTAAAAATTTTAATTTTTTTCACCCCTTCAATAATGGATGGGGGTGAATGCCAACATTTTTTTTGAGATCTTAGCTTCTATTATATATACTAAATACCAATTTTATGGACTCTTAGTGGCTCGATTTACCTATTTACCACCATTTACCCCAATACTTCAACGGAATAAGATGAAAATATAATATAGTTCCAGGTCTCGTTAAAATACATACGTGTACCAAATTTCAACACAATATCTTGTAACGGTTTGTTGTCGGGTAGCTGGTTCGGCGATTAATCAGGGTCCAGATTAGTTAATAAGACAGCCCAATGAAAATATAAACAATTTATTTACTTCTTCAAACAGGCAGTGTTACATAACATACAGGTACAGGTTATATGTCCGTATCTTTTACGGTTCTTAGGACAACATTTTCTATTATCAGAGAGAGAGAGAGAGAGAGAGAGAGAGAGTGTGTAACGATTGCGATGCGACGTTTGTTGTTGCTACGGGAGTGGCATCGGGGGTCGGGTGAATATCGTCGACTCAAGAAGTTTCCCAGTTCAACACGCTGTAGGAGGTCTCCAGGTCAGGCTCATTCGCTCTGGTTTTGGCGGCGAAACGGCGCCGGGGAATAACTAACGACTCGAGGGGTCCCAGTTCAACACGCTGTAGGATACCCAGGGTCAGATTGCATTCGCTCCGTCGTGTTTGCGTCGGGAGATGCACAAAACTGCAATATGTCCAGCTCAGCACGCTGTAGACAGATTGGCAGAATTATCCACTCTGAATTATGTTGATTTGCGGCCGGGCTTTTATATCCGAGAATCCTCGCTTACTGGTGACGTAGAACTGCGTATAGTTTAGTGTCGTTTGCAAATCCATGCCTCTAGACGGGAGATGGGCAGGTTTGCGGGCCGTGTGCACATTGGTGTCGTGTGTAAATCCGGAATCTTAGTAATGGAGCAGGAATTTAAAGAATGCTTCATTACACTCTCCTCTTTCTTTACAAAAAAAATTTTCAAAATTCTATCAAAGAGAAAATTTTTACTAACTTAACATCAAAATAAAACAAGTTACTAAACATCTTCAAACAAAATAAAGAAAGAATGGCCAATTCTTTCGTATACGCCTGGTATATATGTGCAGATGTAGAGAAAAACAAATTTTTAAATAACATAAACAGTATGTAAAACATCTTAGAACTATGGTACAGGTAAAATAGTAAAGTAAGTGAACTCTATAATAAAGAAATTAATAGAAGTTTATACAAACTGGTACAAAAACAAATATAGTTTTTTTTCTTGTGTAGTTTTTTCGCGCACTCGCTTGCCGTACACTTTATTATTCTCGCGTACTTTCGGACGTCTACTGCAGGGGGCGATGGCGGACAGGGGGGACGGTGCCAGGGATCCTGGAAGCGGGGCCATCTTGGTTGTGGCGCCTGAACTGTAGCTTCCGTTGCGGAGCTGGGACCGGGAGGGCTGCGTCGTCGTCCTGGAAAAACACCTGGAGGCAGGCAAATGGCCTACCTGGGGTCGGTGGTTTTGGGGGGGCTGGGGCTGTCTCCGAACTGGGGAAGGCATCGGGGACGGTACCTCTCGGACTGGGGACGGCATCGGGGATGGTGCGTCCCGGACTGGGGACGGAATCGGGGATGGTGCGTCCCGGACTGGGGACGGCATCAGGGACGGTACGTCTCGGACTAGGGACGGCATCGGGAACGATTAGCCTCGGACTGGGGACGGCGTCAGGAATGGTGCGTCTCGGACTGGGGGCGGCATCTGGGACGGTACGTCTCGGACTGGGGGGCGGCATCGGGGTTGGCATCATGGACGGCATCTGGGATGATACGTCTCGAACTGGGGACGGCATCGGGGACGGTACGTCTCGGACTGGGGACGGCATCAGGGTTGGCTGTTGCGTCTCGGACTGGGGGCGGCCTTTTGGCTTCGGGTGTCGGAGGCAGAGGTGACAGCAGGTCTGGCACTTGGACTTCCGACTTCATCACTTATTTTGGATGACTCTGGTTTTACTGGACTTGTTTTCGTTACGGTTGCGGGATACAGGGTTTCCATGGGTTGGAAAATTCGGGATCTATAAAATTATTACTGCTCCATATATGGCGGTACAGGATTCCGTATATAATGCTGTAATCTGGAGTTTTTTCTGGACATCGGTTCGATTAACGTATTTTCGGGACTCTGGACATAAATTTAAATTATTTTACTGCTCCATATATGACGGTACAGCTATCGTCTATAATGCAGTAATCTGGATTTATTTCTGGACATCGGTTCGTTTAACGTATTTTCGGGACTATCCGGAATAGTGTCTCTTCTGGGGTTACAATTGTAGTAGTCTGGATTGCCACCACAAAATCCTTTTCATTTTCGTTTTCTCTCTTGATTTGGAATGCTTTCATTTCTCTATGAATTAACTTGAAATGTCTTTATATCTCTCTCTCATTCGTGAACGTCTCTTTTTGGGCTATCTGAAATAAACTAAAGTCTCAAAATCTGCTCGGGCACCAAATTATGTAACGGTTTGTTGTCGGGTAGCTGGTTCGGCGATTAATCAGGGTCCAGAATAGTTAATAAGACAGCCCAATAAAAATATAAACAATTTATTTACTTCTTCAAACAGGCAGTGTTACATAACATACAGGTACAGGTTATATGTCCGTATCTTTTACGGTTCTTAGGACAACATTTTCTATTATCAGAGAGAGAGAGAGAGAGAGTGAATGTCGTCGACTCAAGAAGTTTCCCAGTTCAACACGCTGTAGGAGGTCTCCAGGTCAGGCTCATTCGCTCTGGTTTTGGCGGCGAAACGGCGCCGGGGAATAACTAACGACTCGAGGGGTCCCAGTTCAACACGCTATAGGATACCCAGGGTCAGATTGCATTCGCTCCGTCGTGTTTGCGTCGGGAGATGCACAAAACTGCAATATGTCCAGCTCAGCACGCTGTAGACAGATTGGCAGAATTATCCACTCTGAATTATGTTGATTTGCGGCCGGGCTTTTATATCCGAGAATCCTCGCTTACTGGTGACGTAGAACTGCGTATAGTTTAGTGTCGTGTGCAAATCCATGCCTCTAGACGGGAGATGGGCAGGTTTGCGGGCCGTGTGCACATTGGTGTCGTGTGTAAATCCGGAATCTTAGTAATGGAGCAGGAATTTAAAGAATGCTTCATTACAATCTTATAAGGTTCCAGAGTAATCGTGCTCATAAAAAAAAAGTTACAGACAGACAGACAGAATTTTTTTTGCTCAAACTTAAAATCTCATTCTAAGCCTATTTGGACAATAAAAGTTTTCAAGTTTTTTTTTTGCGTTACCATACTTCCACTGGATGTGGAAGTAAAATGTACAAAACTGTCGAAATTGAAACTTGTTTTTTCTTAAAAGTTGTTCTAGTAGAAACTTTATGGTTTGGAAATATTTTTACACCATTTCAATAAGTGATTTAGTGACGCTCCTCTCCGTCAACTATTTTGTTTTATATCATAAAAGTTTCTCTTCATCTTGTGAATATAAAGAAAGAAACAAAATCCTTTAAACTGAGTTATATGCATTATGCAGCGTATTCGCTGGAGGATATTATCTCTGTCTATAAAGTAATACAGTTAGTTATTCAACTGCTATCAAGGTATCATTAAATGCGTTGTAATGGGATAATGCGTCGCCCATGTTATAGATTATTATCGAATCTTAAACTTTTAGGATAAATTGTTTGATATACAGGGTGATATGAAAATTATTTGAGCGGCAATTAGAAATACTAGAAACTTTACATACCATGAGCATCCTGAACTTGCCACGTTCTTGTCTTCAACAGTCCGCCCATAAGTCACTTTACCAAAACTATCATCTAACATTTTTTAAATAAAATTATAATAAATCTAGCTTAAATTGTCCTTATATGTATTTTTGTATATTTATTTTAATTTTTTTGTTCATATTATTAATCAGCATTATTTCACTTATTAATCTAATCTTACAATTTCGCACTTCATCTAGAATCTTTGAAACTGAATAAGAAATCATGTTGTGGATCATTCCCCTAAACTAAAATTAACACTAACAAATAAAAAAATAGAATACCAACAGGTAAAAATATGTAAAATTTTAGAATAATCTCATATGTAATGATATTTTTTCTTTATGGGTTATTATCGTTAGTAAAAGGTATCATCTTCAATTTCTATATGGTCCAGACACTTGCTCTCACCCCCAAAATATATTTAATATTTGAAGAGGTATTATCCTAAGTAACACATAAAGTAACGGGAACGTATCGGCGACTTTAAAAGCCACGATAAAGTGGACCGCTACCATAGGCTGCCACGTCCCTGCTACGTGGCAGCTACGTAGCCGCCACTAAAATGGGGAAAAATTTTTAGTCACCAGGTAGTGTTTCGGGTAGTCCCGGCCTCTATAAATGTGACTATGTTTAGTTACTATAAAGGATCGGGGTAGTAGCGGGTACTACACCGCGACTCGGCGGCCTAGTAACCGCTACGTGGCTGCCTAGTAACTGCCACTATCACCTTTTAAAATGGTGTTTATCTTTTACCGACCTCTTTGTTTTTTTTTCTTTTATAATAATGGCGAAGTAAAATAATATTATACTAAAAAGATGTGTACTTTAGGCGCATGTTTAAAGTACTTCTTTAGCCATTTTTTCAAACGCAAATTACTTTTTTGATATAACTTGACATATTAAATGATAAAATTTCAACGTGCCCTCAAAATAACCTTTTTTTATAATTTTTTGACAAAATTATTTAAAAAGGCATGATTAAAAAATGTAAATATTTATGTGGGAAATATTTGGAATACTTTCAAAATCATTTTTCGTAAAAGCTTATGATAAAATATTGACATAACCATTGTCTATTTTTGATTAAAACCAATTTTTTTTCCAAAAATTTTAACAACTAATAATGGCCGATTTTAACAAAGGTACTCTAAAGTTAAGCCCTCCACCATAAAGTATAGGAGAGTACCCCATTTTACCTGTAAAAGATCTGTGACTTTGGTGACCCAATAGCAACTATCCTGAGGTGACTCTCTAGTATCAGATTCTATTTTGGAACTGTAAAGTACCAACAGGAACTATTTCGCTACCCATCTTGCCACTAAAATGCCACGATACTTTAAAGTTCCAAGTGATAGTCACTGGAACTATTCTGGAACCTAGATTGCCTCTCTATGTACTCAGTTACTTTATTTAGGCATCTTAATGGCACGGATGAGTGGCAGTAACTGGCTCACTGGTACTATATAGTTTTTGCCACTATAGAGTAACAATAAAATGATACTGCCTATTTCCAGTAACTACCCAAATGTTACTTTAACTTTGGGTGTTTACAGTTCCAATAAATGGTATCGGTGTGGTAAGAGTTACTTTAAAAGAACCATATAAAGTAGCCTTACCCAATAAAGTAGCAATATTAGTACCAGGGTGTACCCCAGGAACTAAGGCTTCGTAGCAAAACCGAAACCGAAAGGATTTGGTACCATGTGTGTTACTTGGGATAGATTTATTTTTGAAAAGTGGGATAGTTAGGTTTTGGGAATCGTTGATTACGAATCTGAAGTCAAAATTAAAAAAATCACAATGGCGGTTTCTATATGACGCACAGTGGGGTAGGAATTCAAAAACTTGTCAATAATTCTAATTTCCGGAACAATCCCTAAAAAAATCATTTATACGGATTTTTGAGGGTGTATATTTTAAATCTGACGTTGAAATGTAAAAATATAGACCTGTCCGATTTGCAAAGGTCAATCTACCATCTTAGAAAAATAAAAAACACAAATTATTGGGTAAAAAATCAAAATAGAATATCTTTTCGATAAGAAGGAGTAATTTCACCAAAGTTGGCAAAAATAAAACTCATCTTATGGTCAAATATAATGCACTAAATTCGGACGCTTTAAGTCAAATAGATTGGTCAAAGATGGAGAAAGAAATAAAATTCTTAAATTCTTCGTCAAGTATCAGGAAGGCGTTGTGCACCACCGCGTTTTTTTCTATTGTAGATTCTTTCAGGAACATAAAAGGGAGAAAGTTCGTTTTTTCTTATTTTCAAAAATGCATTTTCCCTGACCCTCCTTTTTTCACCCAATTTTCATCGAAACAAAATGAAATATACTATAGAAAGTCTCGTATAACTTCAAAAATATAATACAAAATGACACTCCATGCTAACGAAATTTATTAAGCAAACGCATGGTAATAATAATAATAATATATGAAAAAAAGGAAAGTCAAAGAAAATGCATTTTAAAAAATTGTAGAAAATACTCTTTCATTGAAAATAACGAAAAATTGAACTTTATTCCCTTAAAGTACCTAAAGGAACATACAATCGAAAAAAAAAAGTGACGCACAAAGTCCCTTTGGTACTTGACTTAGAGCGTCCTGATTTGGTGCATTATATTTGACCATTGACAAATTTTGTTTTTGCTAACTTTAGTAAAATTAGTCCTTATTATCGAAAAAATATTCAACTTTGATTTTTTCGGATATTTTTGGTGTTTTATATTTTGTCCAAGATGGCAGATTGACATATACTTATCGGATAATTTTAAAAAATTGTATTTCAAATAAGTCAGTATTTTTAAAATTCCTATTCGATTACTAGCGCAAGATATATTAAGCAGATAAGTAGAAAATCCGCGAAAGTGCGTCAAAAAGTGCATATAACTTTTGACGTATTAAGAATTTTTGGGCGCAAATATGTTTTTCATAATCAGGTCATCATACATAAGTATCAACAATAAAATTTCTAGTGGAATGTTGTCGCTGAATGTAATTACATTAAATCAATTCGACTGTACTACACGTTTCAAAAATATTCATGAAATACATTTTCAGGAATTCAATTTAAATTTTAAGCAGTACACATGAGTACCAGTTTAACTTTAATTTTTAAACTAGAATAGTTCATCTATAATAATATATCAAATTCACAAAATGGATGTATGTAAAGGTAAACTTTTCCTTCGGTTACAAAATATATTGTAGTTTATTGATATATTTGCATGAGCTTGTTTTCGAAATTATAATTATTATAGGTATATCTTAAACAATTATAGTAAAATAACGTTATATATTGGGTGCATACCTGACCGTATTGGATCCATAATTAATTAAGTCAACTTCCTTTCCTGCCCCACTGTGTGACGGGTGGAAATTAAATACTGAACAATTGCAATATGCATTTTCTTAAAAAAAAAAAATGGAAAACGCACATTGTCTCGGCCATAACTTCTTTATTTCTTATGATACAGAAACAAACAAAAATCATTTTAAAGTTGGTTAATTATCTTTAATTCTGTCCCTTAGAGTTTTTGATGGAAGCATCATGGTTTCTAAGATATTCAAGATTTAAACTAAATACTTCATCCTATAAACTTTCGAATGTCATCTATAAATTTAAAAACCTCTAAACCTCCAAGCAATTAATCATACATAAATATAAACAAAAACAAATTCATTGTCAGTTTATAAACTTTATTTTTGATCCACCATTTTTTCGCTAATATAATATTTATTGAGATATTTGTGAAGAAACAAAAATTTTACGTTTTTTCGAAAATCCTTTTAGATTAAAATGTAATTTTTTCTAAAGTAAGTACCGTAAATGGACGAAAATTTGAGCATCTAGGTCATACTATATATTAACGAAAAAACAGTATATGAGAATATATTTTACTTCCACGTCCAGTGGAAGTGTAGTAACGACAAAAAAATTTTTTAAAATTTTTATTGTTCAAATAGGCTTAGAATGTCATGAAACGTCGAGATTTTAAGTTTGAGTGAAAAAAAAATTTCTGTCTGTCTGTCGGTCTGTCGGTTTGTCGGTCTGTAACTTTTTTTTGTGCGCACGTTTACTCTGGAACGTTTAAGATATTGACTTGAAATTTGGTACACGTATGTATTTTAACGTGATCTGGAACTAGATTATATTTTCATCTTGTTCCATCGAAGGGTTGGGGGTAAATTGGGGTAAAATTGGGGTAAATAGGTAAATTAAGCAGGTAAGAGTCCAAAAAATTGGTATTTAGTATATTAAAGAGAAGCTAAGGTCTCAAAAAAATGGCATTAGCCACCCCCATTACCACCCCCACCCCATTATTAAAGGGAAAAAAAATTGTGATTTAGTGTGTGTGTACAAGAACCAGAAACCTCAAAATATTTTTTTACTTCATCCACCCCCACTACCACCCCCTAGCACCACCCCCACCCCACTACCGATGTGGGGTATCGTATTATAGGTTTTTGGGGTAGAGGATTTCAAATATTATATTATTAAAGTTCCATAAGCAATTATTTCCACATACAAAATTTTTCCGTTGTGAGTGACTTGGATAGAAAATCTGGATGTGGAAGTAGTGATTCCTTGGGCAGCGGTTTTTTTAATTGCTGACTACTTACATTCAGGTACTACTCGTATACTGATAGGAGCGAATCTAGCGGTGGACTTAGTAAATTAAAACTAGAGAGAAATAGAGTAAAAATATTTCGCAACACTGTATTAAATATGACTGTCATATACTAATTTGCTTGTAAACGTAGATAATAACTTTAAATAATAATAAAACATGTTCAAAAATGTCAGAACAACTAAAATTTAAAGGCAAATTTATTAAAAAAATGCCCTAAAAACAATTAAGAGTTGAAAAAGGTATTAGAAATAATAAACTCGATTCTAACCTTTCAAGTAAGGTATATTTGTCAAACTTTCCGAATCGATTACTCCGAAACTAAACTGACGATTTTATTTTTATTGAAATTTTAAATGTAAAATCACTTTATTTATTAGTATATCATAGAAATAATCGACAAATCATTTGAAAGCTTAATAATCTTTAATCTTTGTTGTTAGCTCTGTTGTAAGTGCCACGGTTTCTGCGATATTTAACATTTAAACTAAATACTTCGTCTTATATACGTTACGTTCGGATGCCATCTCCAGATCTCCGGAACCATAAATCTTACAGAAATCAGAAGAAATGCAATTCATCCTGAATTTAGTAGCTTTCTTATTTGTCTCTAGCATGTTTTGGCTCAATGCAATACTTTTAGAGTTATTTGATGAAAATTGTTTTAAAATACCTCTTTTTTTCAAGCTAAAATTCCAATTTTTCAAGTCGTTATAACTTAAAAATTATCAAATTATATGAACAGTTGCATGGAGCCTCTTCTTCGCAAAAGCCTTTCACACCAACAGCTCAACTCTCCAAGAAACACGTCCACCAAAGCTGCTCTCCAGCCTCGTAATCTCCCGAATTCCCTCATTTTTTGGTATCATCGACAGAAAAGAAGATGATATAGAATAGTTGACGGTTTAGATCAACTAGAATATTGTATGGACCATAAAACTTCCGGCCAAGTTATGAATAATAATAAATCTTTGGAAACGGATTTCTGTACAGAAATTATTAAAAGTTTTTGTCGACTTGCAAGTATTTCATTAAATCAAATAGGTATAAAAATCGGAATTTGTCACATCATAAGTTGTTGAAGTTTAAAAGAATTATTGGTTGTTATATTATAATTCCAGAACTAAATCGGTATCAAATTCAATATTGGCAGAAATATTTATTGGACGATAGTCTATCTATACACAATATTTGAACGGTAATTTGATAGCACACGAAGTGATATTTTCTTAATTTATTCATGCTCCTATTTAAACTTTTTAGTAGTGCGAAATTGGACACTTTTAAACGAGATACTGAAACTAAAGTAAACTAGTTAAACTTTACCTACTTCTTTCCATTCTTGTAAATTTTTTCTTATTAGTTTTAGAAATGTTAGAATGATGATGAATACTATATTACTGGAAAGAAAACATTGTAAATTTATTCGTCACGAATACGTAAGCAGTATTGAAAAATAATGCATGTATTTCCTTATTATTTTTATCGCCCTGTATTTCGATCACAAAGTATTTCTGAATTCATCTTTTTGGAAACTTTTCTCTTAACATCAGTGGTAATTTTGTCACTACACCATTTTAACAATTTTCGTTAATAACCTATGTATGTGTGTAGATATTTACATAAAATCCAAGAAAACGGGAGTAAAGGAACTTCATTAAAAGATGTATAGAATTTTTAATTTACGTAAGCATTACTAGAAATAATTTGCCGAAATATCTTCTAGATGTCTTATATCGCCATATTCCCCATAGTATAGTAGAATATTTTACGGTAATAAAATGCTGCCGAATTTTTTAATTAAATTTTAATTTTTCTTTTATGACCTGACGAAGGTTTTTAATTTAAACATTAAGAAAGTCATAAACTCGAAAAAAGACTTGCTACCTGATAGTAGTTTTAGCCAGATTAACGTGGCTGAAATTAGAGGGAGAAATATTTCAATACTAGGTGTACTAGTAAGTTTCTTATCGACATAAAAACCAAAAGTAAATTTGCTGCAATACTCACAGTAAATAAATAATTGCAATAATTCGTATTGATGTACCTACTTAGTATACATTGAAGTTATGCCTTTTTAGACAAATTGCAAATCTACACAATAGTCACGAAAAACGGTTATAAATGTTTTATTTACTTTGAGAGGTTATTATAATTCGAGACGTATGAGGATGGCAGAGTTGTTCTTTATTTTGCTTATAGAAAATATATGTAGTAGGTACTTTAATTTGCCTATGATCATTTTTATGTATGATCATCAGTGATAATTTGAAAAATACGATTTTGGGGCCAAAAATAATTTAAAAAAAATTAAAGTTCTGTAGAAAGGCATATTTGGACACTACTAGTGTCTAAGACATTTACTTCCACATCCAGTGGAAGTATAGTAACGCAAAAAAAATGTTGAAAATTTTCATTGTTCAATAGCTTTTGAATGTCATGAAACGTCGAGATCTTAAATTCGAGCAAAAAAAAAATTCTGTCTGTCGGTCCTTCCGTAACTTTTTTGTGAGCACGGTTACTCTGGAACCGTTTAAGTTCTTGACTTGAAATTTGATACACGTATGTATTTTAATGAGATCTGGGACTACATTATATTTTGATCTTATTCCGTTGAAGGATTGGGAGGTAAATTGGGGTAAATGGGGATAAATAGGCAAATAAAGTGGATAAGAGTCCATAAATTGGTATATAGTATACAAAAAAATTGTAAAATGGATGAAGTAAAAAAATATTTTAAGGTTTCTGGTTCTTGTACATACACTAAATCATAATTTTTTTCATCCCCTTTAATAATGGGGTGGGGGTGGTAATGGAGGTGGCTAATGCCAAACATTTTTTGAGACCTCAGCTTCTCTTGTATATACTAAATACCAATTTTGTGGACTCTTACCTGCTTGATTTACCTATTTACCCCCAATTTACACCCCAACCCTTCGGCAGAACAAGATGAAGATATAATCTAGTTCCAGATCTCGTAAAAGTACATATGTGTGCCAAATTTCTAGTCAATATCTTAAACGGTTCCAGAGTAAACGTGCGCACAAAAAAAGTTACAGACAGACAGACAGACAGACAGACCGAACGACAGACAGACCGACAGACCGACAGATAGAAATTTTTTTTCGCTCAAATTTAAAATCTCGACGTTTCATGACATTCTAAGCCTATTTGAACAATAAAAATTTTTTAAAAATTTTTTGTCGATACTATACTGATCCCCAGATCAGAACAATTTTTTTTGTGTGGCTGTGTTATACTTAGGTCAACAAAAATTAAGGTTTCTTCTTATATCTTCCTACGTTTTGCAAAAAAGGAATCAGTGATATTTGTATCGAGACTGTTTTAACATTTTAAACAACTATTTCCAATAACGTGCTCCAAAGTGAGAAATAAGGAGGTACTTTTACATATTCTATATTTTTGGGCACCCAGTACATATTTTTGGATTTCCGACCATATTAACTTGCTCTTAAAGGAGAGCAAAAGTTCATATGAAAAATTACTTATTTTCAAAAAATGAAGAAATATTTCTTCCATTCGTGGACTCACTATAGGCATAAATATTTTAAGTATTTTACCTTTAGATTAAGTATTTAATAAATATCTCATTCATGTTTATTTTTATAATTTATGTTAAGTGTTGGTATTTCCATTATTTTCAAGTATTTATTTATTTGAATGTTCATATTTTTGGATTTTTTCGTTTTATTAAAAAAAAAAGCTTTTTGTTCACTTTATGCATTTTACGTAAATCAAAACGCTTCTCAACTATTTTTTGATGATTTTGAGAACAGGAAAAAATATTTGTTATTTTCACCATTCTACTTTCATTCTATTTTTGTTTTGTTTTTTGGCATCAGCCACCCATTCTATATCCCCCATTACTAATGTGGTATATCGTTTATGGATTTCTGGGGTAGACGATTTCAAATTTTATATTGTTAAAATTCTATAAATAGTAATTTCCACATTGGAATGCAAATACAGTATCAACTTTTTTTTGTCATAAGATAGGAAATCGGATATGTTAGTAGTGATTCTTTAGGCAGCGGTTTTTGAACATGTAATGTGGCTCACTACCCACGGCCGTGAGTAATAATTAATTACCCGTGGGCTGAAACCAATCACAGGGGTACATGTTGATTATTCATTAGTTTCTGTGGAATAATCACAAAAGTTCAAAACATCAACTCATTTCAATCTGCCATGCACACGTTGATTTCTTTATATTTTAAAATTGTACAGTTAAGCAACGTTCATCGTGTTATACTTAGATGGGTGATCTATCCCTCTCCAAGGAGCTGTGAGACCTTGTCGTTGGTGGAGAGGCTTAAGTAACCACGATGATCCTAAGAGCAACGCCGGCGGGAGTCTTCACCCGACTCCCGGCAGGGTCACCCATGCCGGTAAGGTCTTAGGTGAGCGGCGAAAACTAAGGACAGCTCAACCTCAAGATCCACATCACGCGTGGTGTGGCTACGGGAATGGCGTACCCGGGGCAATCCGAGCCACGAGCGAGCCGTGCCACTCACTCGCTTAACACCGTAATCAAGGTCCACACTTCAACGACCCCTGTGGAAAAGAAAAAAGGGCACCGCAAGGGAACGTCGTGTGGGAACTGCGACCGGGAGGCTTGCCTTAACCGGCCGACCTACGAGGAGACAACCTCTATAACAAACCGACAGCGAAGCCGTAAAAACCTGCAGAGCACCAGGCGCACCCTGCAGTATTCAGCCTTCCCTTCAGTAAGGGCCCACTGCTGGAGGGCGACGAATATTTGGTCCCAACTCGTGGGAATAGTATGAAGAATTTTAAGGAAAATGAAGCTCAAGACAATGTATCCAAGGTGGTAATCCAGGCCAAGGAAACAGCAGCGACTGGAATAACAAATCCTTTTGCCAGACGAGATTCGATAAATAGAACACCCCCCAGACAGAGAACATCGTCTCTCACAGATCTAGGCAGAAAAAGGGAACAAGGCTCTAGTGAGCAGTCTCACAAACGAAAAAGAATAGAAGAGACCGAAACTACAGTAGGCAACGTTGTAGCAGAACGATTTAAAAACGTCTTAGAAAAGATCTCCACGCACGCCAAGCAGGTGGATAAAGTCGTTCAAGACATGTACAAACCTAAGCAGGAACTGAAAGAAGCAGCCGGCAGGCTAGCCCTTTCAATCGAACAGCTGCACTCGAAGAAACTGAAAGACTGGCTGGACGAAGTCACAAGCGAGAACAGAGAAAAAAAAACACAGGATATGCTGCTTCGTGAAAATCAAGAACTCAGAGAGAAGCTTCGACTTATGGAAGACAAATATAAAAGAAAGATTGAGGGCCAATCACGAGACACCTCCATCCAGTGTAAAGAGTGCAGAGAAGTGCAAAAGAGAGTGACAAGAAGGAAAGCTCTCTCACAAGAAAAAAGTTTTGATGCGTTTCAACGCATCACAGAAGATGACTGGGAAGAGGAAACGTTTCCCAGAATAGAGGAGAAACAAGACTACATTTGGGATGCTCCAGTAGAGTGTCAACTCATACTTCCCTGCAGCAAAGACCTTGAAAGTAAAGGCAAGATGGTCAAAAGGGCAATAAATAAGCTTGGAGGCAGAGAAGGGCTCCCAAAACAAAATAAGGCAAAAGGAAAAGTGGCAATGATGTCCCATTCGCTCGCCTTTCCTGACAAAGACGGAAATTTTACCCGGCAATCTAGGTATATCTACTACCCCATTCTCACTAACGGTGAGGCAAAGGAAGAGCCCGAGGATAGGTTCGTTTTTCGAACTATAAAAACCATAAAGGAACATATGACATCTCAAAAACGAACTCAATTGGCCATACCAGAAATCGATGGAGTACTTGGAGTAGTCATTACACGAATGTTAGAGTTCTTGTTTGCGGACACCAATATCCAGATTTGCCTTTATAAGGCAGAAGACACCCAGAGGAAGACTGTAGAACAAACAGTTATTAGTAAACCCCCTAGAAGACCTAGAATTAATACCAACAAAGCCGTTGGTAAACAGAGAAAAGTCAAGGAAGATGCACTCCTAGTCAAGGCTGATGGCAAATCCTATGCAGATTTGCTAAAAACAATTAAGCAGAAGGTTAACCCCAGCGAAATAGGAGTGGATGTGAAAGACATTAGGAAGACAAGAAATGCTCGTTACCGTGCAAAATGGTTCAGACAAAGCCGAAGTCTTAAAGAGGGAACTAAAAGAGAAACTTCCAGAAGCGACAACTTCAAAACTGATAGACAAGAAAGTCCTTCACATTAAAGGTCTAGAAGAAGTGGCAACAGTTCAAGAAATAACAGACGCAATTTCTAAAGAACTATCTGTCCAACCTGAGACTTTCAAAGTCACAGCTCTAAGACCGGCATTTGGAAATAAACAAAATGTTACCGTAATTATACCTACGACAAATGCAGAGAAACTTATCCAGATGGAAAAGATCAAGATTGGCTGGATGAGATGCAGAATCGTGGAAAGGGAAGTGGACAAAAAGTGTTATAGGTGCTGGCAATATGGACGTGAGAAAGCCCAATGTAAAGGCCCAGACAGAGAAAAATTATGCGTCAAATGCGGAAAAGAAGGGCACAAAGCAGCCGTGTGTCAAAACAACCCATACTGCGTTCACTGTAACCAAGAGGGACACCAGTCCGGAAGTACAAGGTGTCCGAAGAACGGGAGCAGAAGAAAGAGAACATCCGCTGAAAATTATGAAGAAAGTGAAGTTTTTGCAAATTAACACAAACAGGAGCCGCCCTGCTCACGACCTGGCTCTAGCTACTGCCAACAAGATAGACGCAGGGTTAATCGCGATAAGCGAACCCAATAAAAATGCAATTAAAGGTAGAAAAGACTGGATATCTGATGAACACCTAGATACCGCTATAAAAGTTCTGGATAGACGCCTAGTAATCAAAGGACAGGGCTACGGACACGGTTTCACTTACGTCGAGACCGCTTCTTTCACAGTGTACAGCTGCTACGCCTCCCCAAATAGAGATTTGGATGATCTGGAAGAAATTCTTTTCGAAATTGGAAGGAAAATAAGGACCAACAAAGAGAAGGCGATAGTTGTGGGGGACTTCAATGCAAAATCCATACAATGGGGTATGAACGTCACCGATGAGAGAGGCCGCGTCCTAACTGAATGGATGGCAGAAAATGACTTAATATGTGTAAACGAGGGAAGTGCACCAACATTCCAGAGAAACGAATACTCGTCCATACTAGACCTAACTCTGACTACCGACAACATTAAAACCACAGTAGCTAAATGGGAAGTGAGCGAAACGGAAACCCTCAGCGACCATAACTATATAATATTCGAAGTAAAAGACGAAGGGAAGAAAAGAGCTATGGTAACGCAAAGCAAAAGGTGGCAGATGAAAAGTTTGAACAAAGAAAAGTTGCAAGAGACACTGAACGACGTCGGCATTATTCAGGAGGAGGGAGTATCTCCTGCAAAAGACTTTTCCCAAACCCTCACGCAGATCTGTGACAGAACTATGTCAAGAAGAAAATACAATTCAAAAAGGCCACCTTTATATTGGTGGTCAGACGAAATTGCCGAACTTCGCAGGGAATGTTTGAGGAAAAAAAGGATATCTACAAGAAATGCAAGAAGGAATCTTCCGGAAGTAAATCAACAACTGAGGGAAGAGTACAAAAGCAGCAAGAAAAGGCTGCGAAATTACATCAAGGCTTCAAAAAGAGCATGCTGGAAAAGCATGCGTGACAAACTGGACTCCGATATCTGGGGAGATGGCTACAAGATTGTGATGAAACAAATGCTTGGCTTCTCTCCAAGACCCCAAATGTCCATGCAAATGACGGAGGAAGTGGTGAACCACCTTTTTCCCGTGCACGACCCCGTAAACTTTGATTGTGACAGAACAGTGATATTCTTAGATTTTATGGTAGAAGAATTGAATATAGCTTGCAATAAGCTAAAACCAAACAAAGCACCGGGACCAGCCTACATCCCAGTAGAAGTCCTGAAGGAAGTAGTACAAAATAAACCCGAATACGCACTAAGAGTCTACAACGAACTAGCGCGTAGAGGAGTATTTCCAGAAGACTGGAAGCAGGCTAAACTTGTACTACTTAGGAAAGGAAATAAACCGCTAGACCACCCGGCATCGTATAGACTCATATGCCTCTTAGACGTAGAAGGGAAACTGTACGAACAGCTCATTTTAATAAGGCTCAAAGAAGAACTAGTACGCACAGGTGGACTGGCAGAGAGACAGTACGGCTTCATGGAAGGTCGACAAACAGTAGATGCTATAAACAACGTGACCCAAATCGCCAGAGAAGCAGCTGCTTACGCGCACCAGCACCGAAGACTGTGTGCCGTAATAACTTTAGACGTGCAAAATGCTTTCAACAGCGCATCATGGCAAATCATTCTGGAAAACCTGCGAAAAAGAGGAATAGAAGAGAGCCTAGTCAGGGTAATAGCATCCTATCTATCTCAGAGGAAAATAATTCTGGAAGCAGAAGACGAGACAAAGACCGTAGAAGTCAGCAGTGGCGTGCCTCAGGGATCAGTACTCGGTCCAACCCTGTGGAACATCCTGTATGACGATCTTCTTAAAATGGAACAACCAGCAGGTGTAACATTAATCGGCTTTGCGGATGACGTAGCCATGACAGTAGTTGCAGAAACCGAGCATTTACTGATGAATAAAGCAGACACTGCCCTCCAGCGAGTTGCAGAATGGTTGGAAGGAAGAAAACTAAAGCTGGCACCAGACAAATCGGGGGCAGTCCTCCTTACCACTAAAAGAAAAATAGCGCCGATCACTTTCACCATCCTGGATACTTCGATCAGACTCAGCAAGGCAATAAAATACCTAGGAGTGTGGCTTGATACCAAACTTACCTTCGCGGAGCACGTCAAAAGAACAACCGAAAAAGTGGAAAAAAACGGTCGCAGCATTGACAAGCCTAATGCCCAACATAGGAGGGCCAAGAGCATCGAAGAGGAGAGTAATGGCAAGTGTGGTCCACTCTCAAATACTGTATGACACACCAGTCTGGCATACGGTAACCGGAAACAAGAAACTAATAGCAAAGCTGGCAAGACTCCAGAGGCTGATGTCAATCAGAATCGGCAGTGCATACCGCACCATTTCAACAGAGGCAGTGGGGGTCATAGTAGGAGTCCCACCTGTAGAATTTCTAATACAAGAAAGGACAGAGAAATATAATGGAGTGGAAGCCAGAGTAGCAAAAGAGAACGTTTCCACAAGATGGCAACAAAAATGGGAAACCGGAACGTATGGACGATGGACCTATAAATTGATACCTATCATTCAGACATGGATAAATCGTCCCTACGGAGAAGTGGATTACTACTTAACCCAAGCTCTCTCAGGACACGGATGTTTTAAGAAGTATCTCTACGATCGCAGAAGGGCAGATACAGACAGATGCAGCTACTGCGACGAGGTGGATGACGTAGAGCATACCCTGTTTACTTGTACTCGGTGGGAAGAGACCAGGAGGGACTATGCCCAACAAACTGGGTCAACTTTCAACTACACAAACATGATGGCAAGCCTATGCGCATCCGAAGAATCATGGCGACAAGTGTATGGAACAGTCCGTACAATAATAGAGACGAAGGAAGCAGAAAGTCGATTAAGGAAGTTAAGGGCCGGCTCCCCACTGAAGTAATGCGAAGGCGGTTTCCAGTGGGAGAAGCGAGACGAAGGGGGAGGGGTTTTAGTCGGTAAGAATCCGGCACAACGTCTTATGCAAGATTTCCCCTCCTCCACAAAAAAAAAAAAAAAAAAAAAAAAAAAAAGATGGGTGATCTATCAGGGGAAACGACGATCTCGTCCCACTTTCTAGCAGCTTGTATATCAGCTTATACGCAGAAGCTGTGTAATTTTAAGGCGAGGATTACGTAGTGTATATACCATCCTTCGGAGGGGATGTAAAGCAGGCGGTCCCTTGTTTACTAAATGTTAGACAAGTTACTACTCTTCGACACAGAAGACGTTCGGCAAAATATCCAGGTTGGAGTAGCTCGTCGCCTGACGTCGACGGTAGGCCTTAGTAGCGGAAATAGGCTAATATTAAATAAATAAATAAAAGAAAAAAATCTATAAGGTTTTTTACTGATTTGTACCTTGTGAAAAAATTATGTGAAGCGATGAATAGTGGAATAGAATACACGCTCATTCAATAATATACTAATTTTCATATTTGCTGTGTCATGTAATATAATTTACCAACCAGCTTTAAATTATTTTATTATAAAATAATACATAGAAAATAAAAATTCGCTGAACTCTTTCAAGTACCTGGTATACTGATATTCTGGTCTTTGAAAACGATTAAGAATACAATCAATAATAATTTACTACGATTATCCTTGTCAGAGATTACCATATATAAACTGATTATGCGGAATAATGATTGTATGACAGTTACATTGTTGGCAACAGAGAGAAAGCTCTACTACAGAGAACCGCCTGGATGCATTAGTGTTTACATGTTTATACGATTGTAATAGGGACGGGGTGGAAGCAATATAATGAATACAGTAGTGTACTAGCTGAACAATACGTTAAAGCGTTGGGCAAGGGTTGCACACACTGGCCAACTCAAGGGTTTGACGCATCTAAGTGGATCAGGCCCACTACTTAGAGAGGGTGAAATTTTCTAGTCAATTTTACAGCGATGTCATAGATAATCCTTTCCCCAAGTTTTTATGATTGTTATTATTGTATTAATTGAAAGTAAGTACTGTCATTACTTTCTAATCGCTATATAGTTACACTCGAATACTACTATATTTGAGTGCAGCAGCGTTGTTTTGGTTTCTGTGGAAACTACTTTAGCGTCAGCGTTGCACGTTCAGAAATAAGTATATACTTTATTTACTAAAGTGTAAAATATTTTCAACACCAATATATAATTGATTTAGGTACATCTTTCATACAAAGATTATTATCCCCTTAAGCTTTTGCGGCCAGAAAAACGTAAAAGAGAAATAAGTTACCTATTACGGAGAAAATAAATATGCACAACTAAAAGACGCCATGGAACATAAACGGAAAACTGAAAGAAGCATTGAAAATAGAAAAGCATTGAGAAACTTAATTTACATTTATGAGTTGTCATGTTTTGTTTACAAAAACAGAATCAAATTTAACGAGATTAGAACTGATCATCCATATAGCACTAGGAAAAAAGATCTCCTTTTACCAAAATAACACAGAACGGCTTTATACCAAAAAAGTCTTTTTTTCATGGGCTGTAAATTTTTTAACTGTTTGCCTGAACATATTAAATCTATGACAACATTTTTTAAGTTTAAAAAGGCTTTAAAATCAATTTTGTTGGGCATAAACAGCTATAATGTTGACGAATTTTTACAAAATGTGTGACTACTTTTCTCTAGTTTTTTTATTATTTGTGAATTATACCCTATAATATTTTCAATTGCTCACTGTTCACGTGTTTTTTGTGTGTATATACTTTTCAATGTTATTTGTGATATTTTTCTTTGTATTTCTACCGACAATATTTCTTAACTGCGCTTTGTACAGTTTCTGAAATTAATAAATTAATATTATTATTATTATTATTTATTATTATTAAACAATATGGAGAAAAATACAGTGTATTTTTTTAAAACAGAAATCTTTCAAGCAGGACGACTAAACCGAACCATCAGTTATTTGAAAAAATATAAAAGAAACAACAACGGGCACACGAAAAGAAGATGCATACAACTGCAATAGGAAGAAGAGAACGCAAAGAAAGAATGAGCAAAATGAATGTAAGAAACGGACCAATGGCCCGCTAGCTACTATCAAAGAACCAAGTGCTAGAAATAATGGCTAGATCCAGAAAAAATACTGCATCAGGGGTACACAAAATAAACAATGAGTTGATGCACCATGGACCCGAAAACTACTAAAAGAACAAACCTTAGAAATGATCACCGGCTACCTGTGGAATGGAATACGATCATACAAATACCCTTCCCCAAAATCAACTCAGCATAGGATATAGATGATTACAGAATAATACCATTCTATAGCGTTGCACACAAATACTGCGCACAATTCCTACTCGAACAACTAGATAAACACATTGAAAAACCAGCAGACTACCAAACAGAATTCATGAAAGGCAGATCAACGGACGACCATATATGCACCACCAGAAGAATCGTGGAAGAAAAATGAAGAGTATACACAAAACTACATATCTCCAGAAGAAATTTGATACTGTCAGTCACGATGCCATAGTCAGCACCTTCGAGCATATAAGGGAAAATAGAGGTGCCTTTTCTATTTTACAATAATGCGTATGATTTGTTCTCACATAGGCGAGGGACGTGAGAGGCGTAGTAAACATTGTAGTAAACACCCACAAAACACAAACACAATAGAAAACGAAAGTAAACAATACGCAAATGATACTAAACGCTATATTAGAAAAGATCCCCTACGAGGATGAGATCATTATTTTGCACCAGCCAAGGGATCGGGGATTAATAATTTGCTTATTTACCATTGTAGCTAGAAACAAACAAACAGTTGTTTGGCGTCCTATATTTTCCCCTATATTCTCGAAGGTCAGCACCCTACGCAGCAAAGAAGTAGCGCACTATTAGAATAATAAAAGCCTATCTTCACGAAAGCACGCAATCCAATAGTTCAAACAGACGTCGGAAACCAAACAGAAGAATGTAGGAGTCAGACAATGCCTTTCTTGTAAATAATGTTAGTTTTGGACATCCTAAATTTTGAGATAGGTACCAACTTTGTTGTGAAAAAGAATATATGAATATCTAATACCGTGCGTGTAAATGCCCATTAGGCATGTACATTCACGTAACGCAAGAGATATGACAACACAGCGCAGTAAACTCGTCCGTCAGCGGAGTATCCCAGCTCTCAGTAATTTCATTTCAGCCAGCTGGCACACGCGTTGTTGTAATTCTTACTCCCTATGCCTAGCCCGCCACTACACATACGGTATACAGGGTGATTCTTTTAAGGCGACAATTAGAATATTTCCTACTTGCAGATGAGATAGTCATTTGAGATTTGGTGCCCTACCCTACTCGACCATTGCGAGTCCAAAAATAATAATTTCAAAATGGCGGCACTTCCGGAAATACCGAAAGTCGATACCAACTTGCTTGTTTTAAATGGAACACCCTATATATTTTCGACTTTTCGAAATGACCATGAAATTCTGAGTCAAAACATGTAGCACAACCTATACCTAAACCGAACAGTTTCAGAGATATTTGACATTTTATAAAAAAATTGACAGGTGCAGCGGTTTGCAAGAACCGTTATAACTTTCTTCGTGTAGGAGATCCTTATTTGCTCTTTGGTACCTAGAAAGAACACAAGATGAGCTACTATCTACAAAAAAAATAGATGCCAAAATAGTATACCAAGTGTTTTATTTTTCACGTTACATTTTGTCAAATTCTAACCTCAAAAACTTTTTTATTTCAAATGGAACACCCTGTATTTTTTTACATCAAATTATGTTAAATTAAATTCCTTTTTTTTTAGTATAAGCATTGTAGGGGTTAAAGTTACAACTTTTCGAAATATTGGCGATTTTCTTAAATGTCCAAGAATTTTTAATAAAAATCAACTTACCCATGATTAGAAACAATCATTAATATCAGTCATTCTCTTTTGTTAAAAAATGCCAGCACATTTAAATTACACCCACGAAGACTTTTAGATTTGTTTATTATTTACGGAGAATGTGATAAAGTAATAATACCAAGAACATGTAACACATTTGCTACTCGACACCCACTTTATTGTTTCAATTGTTTCATAGGCTTCTACGTTTTTTTGGATAACTTATAATTTTCAACAAAAACTTGCGAATAATCCAAAAAGTACATGTATTAGATATATGACATGCTGATATAAGTCCACCTCAAATTTAATTCTACATCGATTGCCATAATAAAATTTGGCACGTGCCATTTAACAGAGCCAAATATTCTAAAGTTATCCAATATGCGTTTTACAGTGTATGGTGGATGGTTTCTGTTCTTAGGGTATCGAGTAGCAAATATGTTACACGTTCTTGGTATTACTTACTTTATCATATTCTACATAAATAATAAACAAACCTAAAAGTCTTCGTGGGTGTAATTTAAACGTGCTGGCGTTCTTTAACATAAAAGAATGACTGACATTAATATTAATGATTGTTTCTAATCATAGGTAAGTTGATGGCAAATTTTATTAAAAATTTTTGGACATTTAAGAAAATCGCCAATATTTCGAAAAGTCGTAACTTTAACCTCTACAATGCTTAGGTATACTAGAAAAGAGGGAATTTAATTTAAAATAATTTGATGTAAAAAAATACAGGGTGTTCCATTTGAAATAAAAAGTTTTTGAGGTTTGAATTTGACAAAATGTAACGTGAAAAATAAAACACTTGGTACACTATTTTGGAATCTATTTTTTTTTTCTGTAGAGAGTAGCTCATCTTGTGTTCTTTCTATGTACCAAAGATCAAATAAGGATCTCCTACACGAAGAAAGTTATAACGGTTCTTGCAAACCGCTGCACCTGTCAAATCTTTTATAAGATGTCAAATATCTCCGAAACTGCTCGGTTTAGGTATAGGTTGTGCTATATGTTTTGACTCAGAATTTTATGGTCATTTTGAAAAATCGAAAATATATAGGGTGTTTCATTTAAAATAAGCAAGTTGGTATCCACTTCTGGTATTTCCAGAAGTGCCGCCATTTTGAAATTATTATTTTCGAACTCGCAATGGTCCACTATGGTAGGGTACCAAATCTCAAATGTCTATCTCACCTGCAAGTGGGAAATATTCTAATGGCCGCCGTAAAAGAATCACCCTGTATACCTTTCAAGAATCATATTTCAACGCATTAGATATATTATTATGAAATATATATTTGTAAAATCTATAAACAAAAAAAATATTATAAATTTCTATTTAAGTACAAGCGACAAAAATAAAGAAAATATATATTTTCTTAAATTAAATGATTAATAGCTTTCTTATTTACTGATTGATTATCTTCCTCTAGCTAACACTAACTTACTTTCCAAATTTCAATACAATCGGACTTTTCTTTCTTAAGTGATCGTGCTTACAAGAAACGTGACGGACGGACAGACGGACATTTTGAAAGTTGTTCAGAACTCGTTCACTAACACAATGATATGAAATATTTTTCTCTACGAGGGATATTTACGGTTTTAGAAATGTGCCGATCAAATGCAATATACTCTTCGTTCTTTGCAAAGAGTATAATAAAGGGAACACCAAGTTTTCACTAAAGAGGGGATATTGTCAACTTTCTACAAAACATTAAATCGCATCTGGACACATCTGAATTAAAAATAATCTTGAAGAGACATCTACTAATGGTGCGAGGTCCGTCAACAGAAAAGAGCCCGGTCAGCAGAGGAGAATACAAAATAACCTAACCTAATTCCCTGAGAGCAAATGATACCTAGGAACATATCTAACTAACTAACTAACTAACTGGAAGAGAAAGAAAAAAGGGAAATCAAAACGTCAAAGTTACAAAAATAATTCTACTTTTCATCGATAAAAATAAACCACCATGGTGTCGATCAAGAGGATATACATAGCCATAATACTCTGCCAACGAAGACATATGGAGTTAAAAATCGACAACGATAAAAGCCAACAGTAGAAGTCTGAGAAGGGGCATTATACAACTACTCGCAAAAGCAATAAGACTAAAGCAACGACATAAAACGCCAACATTAATAGGAGGAAAAACAGTTACAAAAAGAATAGAAATGCAATGAAGTAATGAGGACATATGTACAAAGAACATATCTGGAAAGAAAGTGTTAATACTGAACGACAACAAACTAAAAATAGGGAGACCATGTTATATGTGGATAATAACATTGAACATGAACAAACTAGGAAAGGACCAAGAACACTGACGTAATCAAAAACGTAGGAAACAGAGGACTCGGAAAAAGAAGAACTCTAGAAGCAAAAATACAAATAGAGGAGCCTTACATTTATGTACAATGCATCATGTGGCTCTCGCTGTTGACAACAAGCATGACCCAAATCCAACCCAGTGTATACGTAGCCGATCAGGCGGTATGTTTCCAGGGAGTGACAGCAATGCCTACCGTACACGGGTAAATCAAACTAGAGTTTTGTCCTAAGGTCTTCATCTAACTTTCTGAGGTATTTTGACGTGCTGAAGTCAATTTTGCACAAAAAAAAATGTTTGTGTCAGTTTTCCTCCGCCACTCATTTTATCCCCTAAAAAGAGAAAAGAAAGTCTTGTCTTAAGGTTAAGATCTTACTTCTCTGAAGTATTTTGACGTAATGAAACCAATTTTGGACACAAAAAATTATTCTATCGTGCCAGTTTCACTCTACCACCCTCCCTTATTCCCTAAAAAGTGCAAGCATGTGATATTCTGTCATATATCGGCAGTTAATAGAATTTATTTTATTTTGTAAAGTTATGAGTACACGATGATGTCGTCATTACTGAAGTTTGAATCTTCCACCCCCTACCTCCGCTCGTTACCTCTTTAGGGAAGTAAAAACTGAATTTTCCTATATCAGTTCGACATTTAATGGCCAACAAATTTATTAAAAGCTTTTATTTAACTTACAATGTTTGTATGTTTGTTTGTTGGTTTAGGTCAAATCTTGCAAGCTGAATTTCGACTAGTTCTAATTAAGCTAGAGCTTTGAAATTTGGCACACGTGTATAAGTCCGGTGACAATGCAACATAATATAGCCATTATCGGTCTAAATCCAATATGGCGGACGTCCCAAGATGGCGGATCGGCTTTTTAGTCATAACCCCCCTGATATGGGTATCAAATGAAAGGGTTTGACGAGTAAAATACGATAAACAATATGACATCATTCTAAATCCAATATGGAGGACGTCCCAAGATGGCGGATCGGCTTTTTAGTCACAACCCCCCTGATATGGGTATCAAATGAAAGGGTTTGACGAGTAAAATTCGATAAACAATATGACGTCATTTTAAATCCAATATGGCGGACGTCCCAAGATGGCGGATCTGCTTTTTAGTCACAACCCCGTTGATATGGGTGTCAAATGAAAGGGTTTGATGAGTAAAATACGATAAAGTGTGTGACGTCATTCTAAATTCAATATGGCGGACGTGGGAGAGGTGGGGAAGGGGTAGAAAGAGGTGGGAAGAGGTGGGGAAGAGGTGGGAAGAGGTGGGAAGAGGTGGGAAGAAGTGAGAAAGGGATGGGAAGAGGTGGCGAAGGGGTGGTAAGCGGTGGGAAGGGTGGGAAAGGGGTGAGAAAGGGGTGGGAAGAGGTGGGAAGAAGTGGGGAAGAGGTGGGAAGAAGGGAGGAAGAGGTGGGGAGAAGTGGGGAAGAGGTGGGAAGAAGTGGGAAAGGGGTGGGAAGAGGTGGGGAAGGGGTGGGAAGAGGTAGGGAAGATTTGGGAAGGGTGGGAAAGGGGTGGGAAGAGGTGAAAATAAGTGGGGAAGAGGTGGGAAAGGGGTGGGAAGAGGTGGGAGGAGGTGAGGCGGGGGTGGAAAGAGATAAGGAAGGGATGGGACGAGGTAGGAAAAGGGTGGGAAGAGGTGGGAAGGGGCGGGAAGAGGTGGGAAAAGGTGGAAATAGGGTGGAAAGAGGTGGAGAGAGATGGGGAAGGGCAGGGGCAGTGGTGGAAAGAGGGAAGAAGTGGGAAGAAGTGTTAGAGGGGGTGAGAAGACGGGAGAGGGGAGGGGTGGATAGCGGTGGCAAATGAAAGGGTTTTGTTTGTCTGTTTGTAAAATAAGTGGACTAAAAAGTAAAAAATAAAATTATATAAAAAAAGTATTTTTAAGAAAAAGCTTTTATCTGAAAAAACTACTAAAAAGTAAAAATAATTTCTTTTAAATTCATACACATGGAAACCAAGAGCTTTGGAGGTGGTCAATTGAGCAAAGTAACTATGCAATATCACTATATGACCGCCCCCAAAGCTTTTGGTTTCCATGTGTATGAATTTAAAAAAAATTATTTTTACTTTTTAGTAGTTTTTTCAGATAAAAGCTTTTTCTTAAAAATACCTTTTTTATATAATTTTATTTTATTTATATTGTAAAGTTATAAGTATATGATGATATCGACATTACCGGCTGAATGGTTCAACTTCTATCACCACTTACTACCCTCTCAGTGAGGCAAAAATTGCATTATCCTATATAAATCGATTTTTTTTTATAATCTTCGGTTTACATTTCTGATTTATATAGGATAATATAGTTTTTATCTCACTGAAGATGTAGTAAAGGGTGATGAGGGTTGAATCATGTGCTCAAAACTTTATAAAATAAAAAAATATATCTATTACCTGTCGATATACGAAGGAAAATCTAATGTTTTCTCTTTTTAGGGGCTAAAAGGGGATAGTAGAGGGAAACTGACACGATGGAAAACTTTTTCGTGTCCATAATTGGCTTCAGCACGTCAAAATACTTCAGAAAAGTTAGATCAGAATCTTACGACAAGATGTCTTCATACTCATTTTAGGGGTTAAAAGGGAGTGGTAGAGGGAAACTGACAGGATAGAAATTTTGATTGTGTTCAAAATTGGTATCAGCGCGTCAGAATACTTCAGAAAAGTTAGATCAGAACCTTAGGACAAGACATTTTTTTATAGACCTGAGTTATTTTTATTGAAATAATTCTAGATCTTTGTTTTTGTAAAAGTCACTCGTACAACTTTGTTTCTATGCATCTCTTTTGGTGCGGGAGCTAAGTGGCTTTTTCGGAAACTTATCGTTACAAGCATTTCCTATGCGTTGATTAATTCTATCGAACTTAAATAACGACAAAATAGACTTCTGGCATGTCAGTCCGTCGAGTTGGCCATGGTTCAAGATATAAAAATCAGTGAAATTATATCATCGTTACAAGGCTAATTTTTTTTGTGTGTACACATTTTATGTTTAGAATGAATAAGATAAGATCGCCAGAAAGAGTGGGCAGTCAGGGGCGGAACCAGAAAGGTCAAAGATGTAAAAAAACGGAGTGATATAACACGATCGTTACAATGTTTTTTTTAGCATGTTTATTTAAATGTTTTGAACACAGAAAAAAATTTCCAGAAAAAACTCCCGTCAGTAAGGCTAGCCAGAAAGAAAATGTTTAGGATTTTTGAAGAAAATTGGATTTTTTTTCGCATATTTCATCTCAGAACTCTAAACTCATTGTTACAAGTTCTGGCTCCTTTTTAAAACGTAAATATAAGCTCCTTCAACAATAGAATAGCCTCTCCAGAAAGTTCTTAGTGTCAACAAAAGTACCATAGGCTCTTAAATATACAGGAATTTAACACTTTCGGCTAATTTGACTTCCTACCGTGCCTCAGATGTATTGTATCATTATTGCCTTTCTGGCTGCGCCTCCTGACGGCCCACACTTTCTGGTGATCTTATTTTATTCATTCTAAACATAAAATGTGTACACACGAAAAAAAAATGAGCCTTGTAAAGATGACATATATTCGCTGATTTTTAGACAGTGTTCGTGACGCACCTGACAGGAGATGCCCCGCCAGAAGTCGATTTTACGAACCGTTATCATCCATTAAACCATAAAAATATTACTGGAGCGGATCTGGCGAGAAAAAGAGGAGTTTTAAAACCAACTTTTTTTAATTTTTTTTTTTTGGCAAATCAGTCACACGCGTTCCCTTTTATCATGTTATCAACTTAGTTCAGCTTAATCACACGGGGTGGCGGAGGAATTCGCATTTAAAATTCGCAAAAACACGTTTTTCCACGATAACTTTGTTATTATTGACCTGACGAAAAAAAAAGTAAAATCAAAAATTGAAGATTTCGCGGAAGCGCATAATCTTTTTTTTTCAAATCGGACGGTAACTTTAAGGAAAATTATTCAACCCCCTCGAACTTTTTTCCCTGTCGTGCGATTTTCAAAAACCAAAATGGAATTTGTTCGTTATTACGTCTAATATTTGACTGAATTTGTTTTATTTTTTTCAAATAAACAAACTTGTGGGAGGGGAAAAAACCTTTTGCATTTTTTTTAAATGCGTTTTTGAGTACGAAAGAAAGGGTTCAGAAGTGATATTTTTTTTATCTTTAATTTAAATAAATTATCGCAATCCAAGCAATAGGAAGGGAGGGAAGGGCATAATGCGTTTGCGGGAATAAAGGGTTAAGGAAAAGGGATAGGGACTTCGGAGCTTAATATTCGGATATATAAATCTTTTTTCCATCTTATTATTTTATCAGTCTACTCTCCATCAAATATTAAACTTATTATAAATAATTACACAGATTTACAAAAAAAAATGTCCCACCAATGGGATTCCATTACTGTACCCTGAAGGATTTGACGTGCTGAACACGATGCCGTAGTTCGTTTTGCGCCATCACGTCAGGATTTCGAGAAAACTTAACCTAAAAGGGTTAAAAATACCTTTTTCGCCTTCGTTTGTACACAAATTAGTTCACTCAAACGACCCCAAAAATCCCCAAGTAATAAGTTATGTTCCACAATCTTAAAATTTTGATAAATTTCTGGATTTTAGCATCTGCCATATTGGATCTGTTATCTTGGATTTAGAAATTATCAAATTCTGACTTCAGATTCGTGATCAGCGACCCAAAAAAATCCCGAGTAACAAAATTCAGGCGAAAATATTTAGTGAATTAATTTGTGCATGAACCAAAAAGGTATTTTTAGCACTTTTGAGTTAAGTTTTCTCGAAATCCTGACGTGATGGAGCAAAACGGACTACGGCATCGTGTTCAGCATGTCAAAAACCTTCGGAGTGCGGTAATGGAATCCCATTGGTCCGCTATTTTTTTTTTCTTTTGTAAACCTTTGTTCTTTAACACGCGTCGCATTTCTCTAGTTTTAGGTGTGTATTGGATATATAAAACAATTATTTTTCCGCTTAATTCGCTCTAACCCAAAAATGGCACAATGGATTACTCACTTATACCCTTAGGGTAAAAACACAAAGACAGCAGGCAACCTGCTTACTGGTAGTCAGCGCCTATAAACGCCAATAATTAAGTACGCTTTTAAACGTTCCCGTACACAGACAAAGCCGGCTACCAGTAAGCAGGAAACCTGCTTTCTTTGTGTTCTTACCCCTTTAAAAGCGTACTTAATTATTGGCGCTTATAGGCGCTTTGTGTTTTTACGGGTAAAAACACAAAGAAAGCAGGCAACCTGCTTACTGGTAGTCAGCGCCTATAAGCGCCAATAATTAAGTACGCTTTTAAAAGGGTAAGAACATAAAGAAAGCAGGTTGCCTGCTTACTGATAGCCGGCTTTGTCTATGTACGGGAACGTTTAAAAGCGTACTTAATTATTGGCGCTTATAGGCGCTGACTACCAGTAAGCAGGTTGCCTGCTTTCTTTGTGTTTTTACCCTAAAGCTAGAGAAATGCGCCGCGAAAACTCGTGACGGTGTTAAATAATTATTTATAATAAGTTTAATATTTGATGGAGGGTAGGTACACTGATAAAATATTAAGATGGAAAAAAGATTAATATATCCGAATATTAAGCTCCAAAGTTCCTATCCCTTTTCCTTAACCCTTTATTCCCGCAAACGCATTATGCCTCCCTCCCTCCCTTCCTATTGCTTGGATTGCGATATTTTTTTTTTAATTAAAGATAAAAAAAATATCACTTACCTGTAAAAAAATTTCTCTTCTGAGCACTTTCCTTCGTACTCAAGCAAATGGTTTTTCCCCTCCTACAAGTTTGTTTATTTGAAAAAAATAAAACAAATTATTCAGTCAAATATTAGACGTAATAACGAACAAATTCCATTTTGGTTTTTGAAAATCGCACGACAAGGAAAAATGTTCGAGGGGGTTGAATAATTTTCCTTTCCCTACCTCCCTCCCCTCCCCTAATTGGCCCACCACCCCAATCCTCCGGCTCCAGCAATTCTTATCTATTTCACCTACCTCAAAAAAATCTCATCCCTGTAACTTCTCTTTTTCGTAAAAAAATTAAGGAATTACTTTTTTGTGTATTAGTGTTAGGGCAAAAAAAAACGAGTATTTTCAAAAAAAATTTTCACGAAAAGTTACCGTCCAATTTGAAAAAAATTTTACCAGATTATGCACTTCCGCGAAATCTTCCGTTTTTAATATTACTTTTTTTTTTCGTCAGGTCAATAATAACAAAGTTATCGTGGAAAAACGTGTTTTTGCGAATTTTAAATGCGAATTCCTCCGCCACCCCGTGTGATTAAGCTGAACTAAGTTGATAACATGATAAAAGAGAACGCGTGTAACCGAATTGCCAAGAAAAAAATTTAGAAAAAGTTGGTTTCATTTCAAAACCAGATCCGTTCATAAAACGATGACGTGCCGAAAAAGCCACCTAGCTCCCGCTCTATTTATTATTGAGGATTATGATTAGTTCGTACTAATTTTAGATGTATTTTTAACCTCCCCACAATAAAATTGTGGGAGGTTACTACAATTAGTCCAAAATCGAAAATTGAGATAACATCAAATCTTTACGTTTTGAGGTCCCAGGAACCCAAAAAAGTTGTTTTTGAAAAATGTCTGTGTGTGTGTATGTGTGTGTGTGTGTGTGTGTGTGTGTGCATGTCTGTTAGCACGATAGCGGCGAAGCCACTAAACGGATTTGGATGAAACTTTGCATGAGGGTTTCTTTAGTGCTCCAAAAGATCTGAAAAGGTTTTGGTTGAGATCGGATTACGTTTGTTGCTGTTTTGGCACAACAAGTTGTTTATTTTATGATTACTTACAATTTGTAATCGAACCATTGAAAAGCAGTAAAAATTCCGATTTCAACGATATATAACACTTGCACTCTTTAGCTTTGGTTTCCGTGAAAAAAATTAAAAACCAAATAACACGCTTCTTGTGTAAAATATATTTTATAGTGGAATACAGTAACTGCACAGAGGCGAAGTCTTTGGCGGTTCCTTTCAGTTTTGATGGCTCGTTTTCTGTGACCTTGCGTACCAGTTGCGTCTACACCACGGTGTATTAAATAGGTGGTCCGGCACTTTCCTATTATAATAATGGCTTCGTAAGTGCATGGTTTCTATTTACTTTAATAGATGGCGCGAGCAATACGGTCCTACAATTACCTGAGCATGTGCATCGCATAACTAACATAACCTCAAATTTTAAGGTGTTTTCGTTTATTCTCATATTTAATGTTTGTAACCGAAATTTGAAACGTAGGTATAAATATTGTAGATGGACGGATTACGAGTGAATTAATAATACACCTACGTCACATTACGTCACAAATAAGAAAAATTCTTAGAAACTGGTGCAGATATCGACTTAACTATTGGAAACATCCAATTAAAGTTTGAAACGTAGATGGAAATATTGTAGATGGATGGAATACGAGTGAATTAAAAATACACCTACGTTCTGATGATGTCGTAAAAGCATAAAATTCTTATAACAGGTGAACTGATGATGATATCAAAAAAATATTTCTACAAGACGAGTCACGAAATTTTTTTTTTTTTAATTTCCAAGAAATATCAAATTTTCGGAGAAATGTCACTTTTCAGAAAAATGTCAGATTTTTAAAAAATGTCAAATTTTCAAGAAAACGTCAAATTTTCGGAGAAATGTCACTTTTCAGAAAAATGTCAAATTTTCGAAAAAATGTTGAATTTTCAGGGAAATGTCACTTTTCAGAAAAATGTCAAATTTTCAAAAAACGTCAAATTTTCGAAGAAATGTCACATTTCGGAAAAATGCCAAATGTTTGAAAATTGTCAAATTTTCGGAGTAGTCATTTCAGAAAAATGTCAAATTTTCGAAAAAATGTCAAATTTTCGGAGAAATGTCACTTTTCAGAAAAATGTCAAATTTTCGAAAAAATGTTAAATTTTCAGGGAAATGTCACTTTTTAGAATTATGTCAAATTTTCAAAAAAAATGTCAAATTTTCGAAAAAACGTCAAATTTTCGAAGAAATGTCACCTTTCAGAAAAATACCAAATGTTTGAAAATTGTCAAATTTTCGGAGTAATGTCATTTCAGGAAAATGTCAAATTTTCGAAAAATGTCAAATTTTCAGAGAAATGTCACTTTTCAGAAAAATGTCAAAAATTCAGGAAAATGTCAAATTTTCGAAAAAACGTCAAATTTTCGAAGAAATGTCACCTTTCAGAAAAACGTCAAATGTTTGAAAATTGTCAAATTTTCGGAGTAATGTCACTTCAGAAAAATGTCAAATTTTATTAAATGGACTCAAAGGAAAATTCACAAAAAATACTACGGGTCCATTTGTGGTATAAGTTCTCTGCTAGTGTGTTAAAGCGTGCAGACTGTATGCTGAGTATTTTTGACGTGTCAGGTGTATCGAGAGATTACAAGTTTTTTCGACGTTTATAAAGCCCACGGATGGTGTGAGAGTCCATCCTGAACCGCTTACAAGCTCTACAAGTGTAAGCAATCCCACCGGAACGCTTTCGGTGAGTTTTTTCCAATAAAACTTTAAAAGTGACAGTGACATATTTTAAAAACTATTTCCGCTGCTTCCGGCATACCGCCGGAAATTCTTCCGGTATCATAAACTAAAAATAGTACTACATAACCTAAAAACAATTTAAGACATTGGTACCAACCTAAACATTTTTCAAAAACCAAATTCCCCAGAGAAACATTGGAACCAAAAATTTGACAGCTATCACTTCCCCGACCGATTTAGTGAAAAATTGGTCGAGGCCAAAAGATAAAACAAAATATACCAACTCAAACTTAAACGATCCACCATGAACACTACCCTGGCTACATCTGGCAGGGAAGCTGTCCACCAAGAGTTATATGGTTTTTTCCAAAGATGGCCATCCCTGCCATCCATCCCATTACCAACGAACAGGTTTTTTCGTTTAGTTGTTTCCCGTATCAATAATCAAAATTATTAAGTGCTCTTACCTACGAACGTTTTTATAGAATTGTGTTTATTTTCATATTAATTTTAGGTCCATGTGGACACATTATAATTTTAACCTAGTCTTTAAGCCTGCCTACAGAAGACAGGAGCTACTTTTCTATTTTTCTCCAAGCCAAACCGGACCTACCCCGTCCAGCTTCACACCCGCCACGGCGGTGTTCACCGTGGTTGTCTGGCTGGCCCCGGGCTAGGATCCGATGAAGCATATATTTGTATTAAAAACATTGAATAAAATATTAATGTTGTGCAGACTATAAATTTAACACTCAAGTTCTTAGGTCCAAATCCCACCGAACGCAAGACTTTTTTTCCCGTTGTAATACGAAAAAATATTTCAACTTAATAAATATAATTAAATGAGGTCGTTCATATTGTTTAGTGCTCTTTTCGGCTTCAAAGAATCACCGGGTGGGGAGGTTCCAGCCGCTTCCAGTAGCTGCCGATTTTTACTTCCACATCCAGTGGAAGTACCTACAGTAATGCAAAAAAAATATTTGAAAATTTTTATTGTCCAAATAGGCTTAGAATGTCATGAAACGTCAAGATTTTAAGGTTGAGAAAAAAAATTCTGTCTATCTGTCGGTCTGTAACTTTTTTTTGTGTGCACGTACTCTGGAACCTTTTAAGATATTGACTTGAAATTTAGTACACATATGTATTTTAACGAGATCTGGAACTAGATTATTTTGATCTTTTTCCGTTGAAGGGTTGGGAGGGTAGGGTGGTGGGGTAAATTGGCGTAAATGGGTTAAAGAGGTAAATTGAGCCAGTAAGAGTCCATAAAATTGGTATTTACTATATATAATAGAAGTTAAGGTCTCAAATTTGTTAGCATTAACCACCCCCACCCACCCCATCCATTATTAAAGGGTGAAAAAATAAAATAAAATTGTGATTTAGTGTGTCTACAAGAACCAAAGACCTCAAATTTTTTTTTACTTCATCCACCCTCACTACCGATGTGGCATATCGTTTTATGGGTAGACGATTTCAAATATTATATTATTAAGTTCCAAAAACAAATTTTTCTCATTGTGAAATTTGGATGGAAAATCTGGATGTGGAAGTAGTGATTCCTTGGGCAGCGGTTTTTTTTTATATTTCTTATAATGCAAATCCCAAGTCTGTTTTCTGTGTGTCAATATTTTCGTCCGCTGTATTTTCGTCTGCTCTATTTGCTGTTTTTCAACAAAATTTTGATTTCTAAATTTAGAATTCAGTGAAAAACAGTATATGTATATCGGGCTCTGTATATAATCTAAACTTGAATTTATAAAATGTTAGTAACATTTCTTCACCTTATGTTATCTTGTTCGTTTTGTCTTGTACGACATATAAAGTGTTAATTGTAAAGGGCTCGCTGAATCATCGGATTTATGCACACATTTTTCACTCGTTTTTTAATCATGATGTGTTCACCGCCCTTTGATTTCTTCTTCATTTATTCATTTTCGAATACTTGTTACCATTTTAAAAATCAATGGCCATCCAATTATTTTTTGTGCAAATTTTGTTGAATCATCTGGTTTATGTACACAATTTTTACTTATTTTATAATCATAATCTGTTTATAGTCCTTTGATACAGTTCTTCATTTATATACTTTTAACCCTGATGCACGGAGCAGGTATATATGCATTTGGAGTAATTTTACCTTCCGTCTTTGTAATGGACGTATCTATTTAGATACGGTTTTCACCACACAATTTGATATTTCTACAGGGAGGTTTATAAGTATGTAAATCTTTGAATTTTGGCCGCCATCTTGGTTTCGCGACATTGAAATATTGAAAAACGACCGCGATGAAATTGAAGGCAGAAAATTTGTCTATCATGAAATTCCAAATCACTTATAGATTATGCCCTTTAACCAATGAGAAAAATCCAAAACCGAATATATTTTACTCTTCTGCCAATAGAGCTAAAAAGATTTGACACAATCACATATCCTACCCTGAAAGCAATGCGAGAGCGTCTGGTACATTTTTCTCCGAAGCAAGGGGGAAAATAATAGCAAATATTTTGAAGACCATTGTGAAGAACTTAAACTACCTGCGTTTCATTTACTGGTTTTATTTCATAAACTAATGTACTTTATCCTCCCAGGCAATTAAATTTAGTAATGTTGAATTAAATTAATTAATAAACAAAATTTAACAAACAAAAGAAAATATGAGAAAAGAATTTGACGTATTTTAAAATAAATACCGGTTTATTTAAACTGATTGACCATTTTCGAATTCCGGTGTAAAGAACGTTGTTGTTACAAATTATGGTATGACTTATACGCGGTGGTCTTATCTCCCAATATTTCTATGCTGATGATATATCCAAAACTAAAAGTTCTTTTTTGTATGAAAAAATAATAAGTTTTGCATTATCATCCGATCGTCTTAAAACATAAAATTCAAATTTTTAATTTGGATATGGTCTATTTGGTCACCAGTTTACATTGTATCAGTCAAACCCTCTCTCCTGCTTTAGGGGTAATATTAGGGGGTGGTTGTCAATATTTTACCCCCAACTTTTTTATTAGTAGTGGTACATATTTCTAAAAATTCTTTAAAAAATAATTTTCAAATCGTTAGAAATATAACAGATATTTTTATTGCATTTCGATAAACCGAGCCGTCCTCAAGTAATTTATGTTTACAAATCAACGTCTCAACGTGCATTTACAACATTTTATTAAGAAATCATTTTACACAAAGAATGCTTTGAAATGGTAGTTTGAAAACGAAACAGTTAACTTGATGATAATCAAGTGGTACGTATCTTAATTTACGCTAACTTATTAGACTCTGTTTCTGTTTTTTCGCAATATTTCATTTTAATTGTTAAAATTTCCGAATAGAGACATTTGTATTGCCAATACTTTCTTTAATACTCCAAATTTTTTTACATAAAATTCTATTTACTGACTAGGCTACATTCATACGACAAGGCATTCTCCAATATGTACTTTTTGTCCGAGGAAAATCCAAATGCAATAATATAAACCCATTTTCAACATATTTTCAAAATGAATATATGGCCAGCAACTCTAGTTAATCAGTTTTTTAATACCATACTTTTTCTGGAAGTTTAAATGGTGATATGTAGGTACTGTGATTTTTTTGAAAAATACCCTGTATGAATTATTAGGTAATATTTCGTTGCGAAGGAGAAAAACATAAATTTTTATGGATGACAGCATATTACCACATTATAGGAGAATATGTAGAATATCGTTAAACAGCCACTATCCTAATATATGGATTAGTCGGGGTGTAGATGCACCGATTAAGTGGCCTACTCGATCTCCTGACTCTACCTGACTCCTGACTTGGTTTCTGTGTATGGGGTTATTTAAAATTAAGAGATTATAATACTCAAATTGATGCCATTGAACAGTTGAGAGAAAAAAAATAACAAGTTTACGGTACTACAGAATGATGCAGGAATTTTGTCATGTGTTCAACGTTCCTATAAAAAAGGCTTAATTGTGTATCAGAGAAAATGGAAGACATTTCGAGCAATTTTTATAATTGACAATTAACAATTTTCTATGATTAATTTAATTAATTTATGTACTTAATATTTCAAAGCATTCATTGTGTAAAATAGTATCTTAATAAAATATTATAAATGGTGATTTGTAAAGGTAAATTTCTTGAAAACGGCTCGATTTATCGAAATGTAATAAGAATACCCGAGAGAATACCTTTTACTTCCACATTCATTGGAAGTATAGTAACGCAACAAAAAAATTTAAAAATTTTTATTGTTCAAATAGGTTGAGAATGTCATTAAACGTCGATATTTTAAGTTTGAGCAAAAAAGAATTCTGTCTGTTGATCTGTCTGTCGGTTTGTAACTTTTTTTTGTGGGCATGATTACTCTGGAACCGTTTAAGATATTGACTTGAAATTTGATACACGTATGTATTTTAACGAGGTCTGAAACTGGATTATATTTTGATCTTATTCCCTTGAAGGGTTGGGGGTAAATTAGAATAAATGAGGGTAAATAGGTAAATCAAGCAAATAAGAGTACATAAAATTGGTATTTAGTATATATAAGAGAGGCTTAGGTCTTAACAAAATTTTTGGCATTAGCCTATTACCACCCCCACCCCCGTCCTACCATTAAAGGGGCTGAAAAAAATAAAATTTTGATTTAGTATGTGTACAAGAACCAAAGGCATCAAAAAAAATTCTTCATTCACACCCACTACCACCCCCTTTCCGCCACCCCCATCCACCTACCACTGTGGCATATCATTTTATGGGTTTTAGTCAACTTCAAAAATTATATTATTGAAGTTCCATAAATAATTATTTCCACATACATATTTTCTTTCGTTGTGAGAAACTTGGATAGAAAATCTGGATGTGAAAGTAGTTATTCCTTGGGCAACGGTTTTTATTTTTAATAATCTGTAAATTAGTTTTATAAGAATTTTTAGAAATATGAAAAAAATAAAAGAGTTAGTTAAAATACTGACAGCCTCCCACTAAAATTACCACTAAAGCAGGAGAGAGGGTTGAATGACACAATATAAACTTCTGTCCAGACTATATCTAAATTTAAAATGTGAATTTTGTATTTTAAGACGATCGGAAGATAATGCAGAAAAACTGATATTTATTACCCTCCATAACTACCTTGTTATCCATTTTCGAAAATAATTTTATATAAAAGGGTACTTTTATTTTTGAATATACAATCAGCTTAGAAATATCGGGAGATAGGACCACCGCTTATAAGTCTTACCATATTTTGTAACAATATTGTTTACCCCATTTAAAGGGTTTTAAACAGTTTTATGTAAAAGAGGACCTTTATTTTTTAATGTACTATCAGCTACATATATATCGGAAGACAATTTTGGGCCACGATGTGTTTATGTACACGATACCTCTCACTAAAACACAAATTAAATGACAAATTGCCTATATAAAATTCTGCTGCAAGAGTAATATCAATCCTTGCAATAAATTCAATATCCTCTTTTCCGTAACCCTATCGTATTAACCTCTACAAACACATTATGATGAAACAAACCCCTCGCACATATGATTTAGATTTGGTGAAGGATCTACATAAAAGAGCGAGCGTCAATCCCACCCCACTGATGTGTACAGTATCATGTGTATGGAGTACGGGGTTCATTGAAAACAGATTAACAGAAGCGAAGGGGCGGGTGGTGGTAATTTGATAATGCACTGGGCCTCCCTAGAGGTCAAATCAGTCTCACGGGACGGTCCTGTGCCCTTTGATTTACACTAATTTTAAATATAACATCTGATATAACCGTATTAAAAATTAATCTCTAAATAGTGTTTGGTTGACATGTTTCTAAACAGGAGTGAATAAAAGAAAATCATTTAATATTTTTGTTCCTATATTACACATCCAAATAGAAAAAGACGACTAGTTTTCTAATAATAATACATAATTGCTTATTGGATATTTTAATTCATTTATTAAATCCCTCAACACATTTTTCATTTTGAGTTCATGTATGTATGTGGTTAAACGGCCATTATTATATGAGGTGTCTTAACCTCACTTCGTCCAAATATTCTGGCTCTCTTAAAAACACATCGAAAATATCCAAAAATGAAGTGATAGTAGGCCTAAAAGTGTAGAGTTTAAAAATATTTTGAAATGTACAGGGTTACCCTTGACGCCATAAACTTATATTTTTTTGAATGGAACACTCGAACACTCAAAAATCATAGATCTTGGGGCAATTCTTATACTTCATCATTTATAGAATATTTCTGAAGTAAGTGGAAATATATTTAAACAAGCTAAAAACGTACTCTTCGCCGGTTTACTATAGTAGTTTGTGCAACAAGAGTAGATATGGTATCCATATCCCATGATAAAGAAGTTTGAGCACGACACCGTAGGCGGAGTGCTTCAAATCTCTTGAGTGCGATATGGATAATCCACTCAAGTTGTACAGTATACTTTTTCTACGACCAGCTTAAAAAACTACAAAATTTATCAAACATTAATATATTATACAAATACACACTGACAGTACACACTGACAGTTACTTTGACAACTTACGCACTAATTTGATTTTAAAACGAATAGCTGTCTATGTACTTAATATACGAACTGTGATTGGTCGGTTTCATTTCATATCCATCTCCTAGAACTGATGAAATATATCCGTTCAGTTAACTGGAATCGACTACTTGTCCATTCTACAGACTGTACAGAAAACAGCAAATTTACATAAGGGAGTAAATTTTTTTTATATATAATTGTTACACATTCTATAGGATACTCTTCGCAGTTTTTTGTAAATAATGTTAGTTTTAGACATTTTTAATTTTATAGTACGAACTTAGTTGGTGAAAGATTCAGTGTAAAATAAAGTAAAAATAAAAAAACTATACCATACCCCATGTGGGGTTTCGAACTTGGGACCCTTGGATTCCGAGTCAAAAGCGTAAGAACTACCTAACACGTAAAAAAATGTAAAAAAGTAAATTTTGCGAAGAGTATAAGCAACATTTTATTAGTGTCATTTCATCTCTTCAAGCTTTTTTTGATGTTTACATTTGTGTATTCCTATATTTGTAGCCAGCTTTTACATTTTTAAACTTTTTACTTTTTTAAATTTTTTATATATTTTCGTTTATTGTTTTCGTATTATTTTTGTATGTGTGACATTTATGTAATCAATTTTACAATCATTGTATGAATTGACGTGTACTATACAAATGTATTTGTCTCTAGTAACAATTAAAATTCTATTCTATTCTATTGAAACAATACAAGAAGTAAATTTACATTCCGTGTATCCTTTCTATTACATTTAAAATAAAATTAGATCCAAAAAAAACGCAAAACTGAAAATTAAAGGTGAATCAGAGGACAGTGAATAAAAAGTAACGACGTGACATTTCACGAACTGGTTGTAATATAGAATGCATGATTCCCAACAGAGCCTAGCCTGAATAAGTAAAGCCACAATAAACCATACAAGAGGGAATACGTTAATTTCTTAATTTACTAGTTAAGTTGTTCGTTGTCATGAATTTCAAATGAGGAAAGAAATATTACTTTAAGAATTGCTGGCTGAACGTGTTTTAAAATTTGATTAAAGTTTTAAGAAGAAGTTTTTATGTAATTTAATTGTTACCCACCCATCTTTTTCATCTTATGCAAAACTTTAGGATACAATTAATATACAGTTTAATTAATGTCCGATGTTTCAGATTTTAAAATGGATTAATTAACTTCTGCCAACAAGAAATTCAATGTTTTTAAAATGTTTAGAAGTTAAGTAACACGTCGATGATAGGGAGAAGTCATTTATAACATTTGAAGATAATCGATGAGATATTCCACGGAGATTATTAATTTTCTTTTTACATTTTCAGTGGTTTGTGATTTGAAAGTTCAATAAAATAAGTACTAGGGTATATTTATTCGGTCTAGAAAATCTGTTCATTTAATTTCCAAAAAAATATAGACTTTAATATCCGCGTACAAAGTATTTCATATTGAGAATAAACTTAACCAAATGAATACCTATTTTAGATTGCGTAATATATATCTAAAATAAAATATGATAAATATTGTTAAAGTATTCTACTGTTGTAATAATATAGTTTAAAAGTTGTACACGCCAAAAGAGCAGACTTCCGGGTGAGCAAAACATCGCGTTTTTCTTTTTCTCATCTTTTACTTCCCTCGTTTACCAAATGGAAGTATTGTCTTCTTATTCGCAACGTCTTGGCAGACGTTTTGTGATTCATGAATTGGTCCAGTTACCGACCGTCAAAACTGTTTTCCAACAGCTGAGAGGACTCTGGTTTATATTTTTACCGAAAAATGTACAGGGCGGACACCCCATTATAAAAAAAAATATACATATATGACGGAGGACCATACCATGATATTTGCCATGTAGTTAACACAATTGTCGAGGATGAAGCCTGCTATATTTTTTATTAAAAAATATACGGCTTGGTAACCACAGAAAACAATTAATTAAGAAATTACCGTGGAAAATAATAATTAGTATATAGTTAATAGTAATAATAATTAATATGTAGTTGACACTATTACGAGGACGAGACGTGGTATAGGACTTTTAGTGAAACACATACAGGGTGGTCATTTTAAAAAATAATTGAGGCTGAGAAAAGTAATTTTTGGAGTTGTTAATATTACCAGAAGAAAAACCGCTGCCCAAGGAATCACTACTTCCACATCCGGATTTTCTATCCAAGTCACACAACGAAAAAATTTTGTATCTGGAAATAATTGTTTATGGAACTGTAATAATATAATATTTGAAATCCTCTACCCCAAAAACCCATAAAACGATACCCCACATCGGTAGTGGGGTGGGGGTGGTGACAGGGGGTGGGAGAGGGGGGGGGGTGGATAAAGAAAAAAATATTTTGAGGTTTCTGGTTCTTGTACACACACTAAATCACATTTTTTTTTCATCCCCTTTAATAATGGAGTGGGGGTGGTAATGGGGGTGGCCAATGCCAAAATTTTTTTTGAGACCTTAGCTTCTCTTGTATATAATAAATACCAATTTTATGGACTCTTACCTGCTTGATTTACCTCTTTTCCCCAAATTTACCCCAATTTACCCCCCAACCCTTCGACGGAACAAGATGAAAATATAATCTAGTTCTAGATCTCGTTAAAGTACATATGTGTACCAAATTTCAAGTCAATATCTCAAACGGTTCTAGAGTAAACGTGCGCACAAAAAAAGTTACAGACCGACAGACAGAAATTTTTTTTTCGTTCAAACTTGAAATCTCGACGTTTCATGACATTCTAAGCCTATTTAAACAATAAAAATTTTTAAAAATTTTTTTGTCGTTACTATACTTCCACTGGATGTGGAAGTAAAAATGATATACACTTAAAAAAACGTATAATTCCAGATATTCTTTTCCACCATTAATTCTTAATTAATTTTTAATAATTAAATTGTATATGGTGGTCATCTAAAACAAACAAATTAGGCATGTAATGGAAAACGATATCTGGAATATAGTTAACGAAGAGGAAACCTGACATACATTTAATGAAGGATATATAGGGCCACTCTAAAAAAATAATTAAAAAACGACGGAGGAACATAATTTGTGGGTTCAAGTTGTCACTATTTCCTGAAAAAACATGATATTCATCTAAGAAAATAAATACAGGATGGTCAATCGTGAGAAAGAGAACCTTATATACTTTTAGTTAAAAATTATAGGGTGTGATCATCCTAAAATATAATTTATTAAAAACGATGATAAAAGACAATATTTGCAATGTAGTTTTCACTATTACCGATGGTGAAACCTGATATACTTTTAGTGAAAAGTGGCCATTCTAAAATATAACTAATTAAGAAACGACAGAAGAAAATAATATTTATTAAATAGAGAGGGAAGTATTGCGTAAATATCCTTACAGGTTTTGTCAAATTTTCATCATTATTACGTTATGCAAAACACAATAGAACAGAGAATTTTGCCATGTCAACCCAACGTTTTGAAGGGTCATTCTCTTTGTCTGTTGCCATCTGATTTTCTTGGAACTCTCAGACATTCTAAGTCTCTCCCCAGTTATTGTGCCAAGAAATTAGAAAATTCGGGAGAATATGATGCTGGAGAGTCGCTTTGGGGATGTATTTTTTCAGCTGTTGGTATGACGAGTTGTCCAGAGAATTCGCAGCAAACAACTCGAGACCCAGATCTCATTACTTTGCCTGTCTGTCTTTCCCACGCTACATGTCTGAAAGACGTAAAGAAATATGGAGAAAACTAGTCTGATCTTTATGTATTTCATGATATTTTCATGAGGCCAAATTTTTCTCGACTAGGAAATTGCCGATCTTGCCATCTGTATTCTTCGTCGAATCTCATATTCTTCCACAAAGACTCCAAACATTATATTGTATATTGTTTACTACCCAAACCTTAACGAGTCTGGTCAATTATAATTTTCATGCTTTAAGGCTGTCCAGCGGCTGTATCAGCTCATTTTTGCTTACTGCAACTAAGGTATTATCATCTACAAATTTTATTTAGAAATCTTAGTTCCGCCTATTGCTACTCCGTCTGGCCACTACTCGTCACATCATTATAACCGCATCATTATGTGTTATAGAGAACTGGGTGTAGAACACAGCTCTGCCTAATACCATTGTTAACTTTACATATTTCAAGTGATTGATTGATTGATTTCGACCAATGCCGAGTTTTCTTCACATCGTCTTCGAATAGCACCAGATGTCATCTCCAATAATACAGCCCACAGTTTGTCCCATTCCGTTTTGTCATAAGGCTTAAGGTAGCCTACGAAACAAAGATACATAGGCACGTAATAGTCTCTTGTCTTTTAGATAACTGGTTGTAAAATTAGTAACTGTTCCCTAGCACTGCGTCCTTCAACAAAGTCTGTCGTCCCCTTATTATGTAGTAGTATGAGGTTCCCCAGTCATTCTTGTCTTACATATTTTTTGAATATTCTGTAAAAGATTCTCATTCCAGCATCACCAACTAACTTAAGCACCTCGGTGGTCCTATTGTTGACCCCAAACTGTTTTGTCAGTTTTTAGTTTTTGATTGGCAGCTTCCACTACGAAGTATAGTATTGAAAGTTCACTGTCGTATTGCCATTGCCAATCATTTTCTGATCAAAATTTAATCACTATTAATTCTTAACGTGCTAGTGGGGTCCTTAATTGATCTCGTTTTGGGTGCCAATTTACTTATAATCACTCTTACGGTTCGGAAAAGATTCTTGCTGTTATTGTGATTACCATGTACTTCCATCTGTTTACAAGCATTTTACAGATACAGATTCTGATCTCTTCGACAAATAGTCTGAATTTTTCCCATCAGTCTGTTATATTTTTCTGATTCCAAAGCAGTGTTGACACCTTGAGCCTCCAGGCATTTCCTGGCTTATACTTCAATTAGAGTTTCAGCAGTTATCCGAGGTTGTTTCACATTTCTATGTATGTCACATGGTATTTAGATCTTCATCATGAAGTTGGTTGACTTCACTTAGAAATATTCTTTAAATTTGTTTTAGAAGGTTGGATGGTTTAGACAGCGGTTTTCAACCTTTCTCGAACCACGACCCCCTTATAAAAAGAAAAAACAAGTTTACCCTCTCGCGACCCTCAACCTCGATCTCTATTAATGACATCTAAAATCAATCAAATTTTAAAATTTCTTGTTATAGTTTTTGGTATGATTTCTCATTAAAAATTGGTTTCATTAAAATTGTATGTGTAATATTTAGATTTTTAGATTTTAGAATGAATGATTTAACTTTATTGGTATTTTTCTCAATAGCTCGGGACCCCCTTGGAATTGCTTCGCGACCCCCCAGGGGGTCGCGACCCACAGGTTGAAAACCGCTGGTTTAGAAGGTTAGTTGGATGATGAGCGGATGATTTTGTATTTGCCTTCCGCACATTTTCAATTTCAATAAGATGGTGCACATCATCAACTGGTGATCGGAACTATAGTTAGCGCCAGATAAAGTTTTATGAAGTTTTAAATTGATGTTCTCTACCGAATTCCTATCATAATCACTCATTTTCCGAAATCTAGCGCCACGCAACAGCCAAGTATGAAGGCACCGAGATATTTTTGGAATGCAATATCGTGGAGATATTGTCTAGACAGAAGGGGACTAGCCATTATTTAATTAAACCATTAATCAATAATATAATATCGCAATTGTAGCACATAATCATTTTGGTATCAAATTATTTGTCTATATCATTTCTATAACTTATATCTCATAGTTTTATAAAATGTGGCGCGCATGGAGGTCGTGGCCTCTTTTCTTTTATTTTAGATATTTTGTTTTTCTGATTTTAGGTTCACAGAACTTTTTCTATAATTGTTACACATTCTATAGGATACTCTTCGCAGTTTTTTGTAAATAATTTTATAGTACGAACTTAGTTGTAGGGTAAAATAAAGTAAAAATTAAAAAAACTATGCCATACCCCATTTGGGTTTCCAACCCTTGGATTCCTAGTCAAAAGTTGAAGAACTACACCACCACCTTACACGTAAAAAAAATGTACATTTTTACATTATAAGACACGAGCTAAAATCATATTTTCACGGTTGTATATTACATTATGAAATGTATATTTGTAAAATATATAAATATTTAGATATTAAAATGAAAAATCATTTCACCAGATTTCCATTCAATTACAAAAACATAAAAATCAAAAAAAATTGTTTTCAAATTTAAATCATTAATAAAATGTTTATTTACCGATCGATTTTGTTCAAAAACAACAGGGTTCTTTCTTTAACTAACACTAACTTACTGTCCAAATTTCAGTACAATCGGATTTTTCTTTCTTGAGTTATCGTGCTTACAAGAAACGTGACGGATGGACGGACGGACAGACAGACGGACATTTTGAAAGTCGTTCAGAACTCGTTCACGAATCCAATTATATGAAAATTTTTTGTCTGCGAGCGATATTTACGGTTTTAGAAATGTGCCGATCAAATGCAATATATACTCTTCGTTTTCGTATTTGCGAAGAGTATAATAAGGTACACTAAATATGAGTTGGATCTGTATTATATAGGGTATTTTATAAGCTAGTTTGTAAGAATCATCGCTAATAAACTACCGTTATTTTTCAAGATATGAGAAAATTCCACTAAGAAAAGTTGTTTGGCATATAGCCGTATTAACCCTTACCAAATTTCAGGAAATAAATAACTTTTTTGGAAGTGACACTTTTTCCAATAATTAATATTGTATTTTGATTAATGCAAGGAAAACTTTGGTGTTCTATTTATATGAGTTCAGAGCCCCCCTCAACTTGCTAAAATAATTTTAAAAAAGTTTTGGTTGCATCGTGCAAAATAAAATAAATATTCATTTATTGAAAAAAGGGGCATTTCAGCAAAGAAAATTTATATTCCTGAAATTCGGTAAGGGGACATAAAATTTCATTCTAAACAACTTTTCTTAGTGGAATTTCGTCATATTTTGAAAAATAAAGGTAGTTTATTAGTGACGGATTTTACTGCTTATAAAATACCCGACACCGATCTGGCTCATTTTTCAATGGTTTTCTTATATTCACAAATCTGTATGAATGTATATGTATGTATGGATGAAATTTAGTGATTCAAAGAACAATGTTAAAAAGGGGCATTTTTTGCCCATTCTGACGAAAATGCAGAAAATGATGGGAACATGGTCAAATTGGCAATTTTTAACTGATTAACTCTATCCAATAATCGAATATTGCCTAATATTAGCACATAGCATATAATAATATTGTTTTTTCCACTTATGCAAGTTATTTTGTGTGCTACTTTTGATAACTGTCAAATGCCAATATTGATTTTTAAATCGATCAAACGGGGCATTTGACATGTGTTAACTGTCAATAGTACTTTTGACACTAGACAATGTAGTATTGCAAAGAGAACATTATTTGCTAACATGCAGTTTTATCATTTCAATAATGTTAATAATAGTTATTTACGTAACCAGTTATGAAAAGAGTAATTTTACATGACGAATGTAATATTTGCAAATTACATGAGTCAAGTAAAATTACTGTTTTCATAACATGTTAGTACAAAATTTTATCTAATCCCGCTCTAAATTAGAAAAGAAATGACAATTTATTTTGAATACTATTTTACGGTTGCCATCATAGTTACAGCTTGCAGCCGTACAAATAAATTCTGTGTTTATCGCTTTACCTGAACGTTAGTACGGATTGACGTTTGTATAAACAAATTTTACTTGTCAATCTGCTGAATTTTTTTAAGCAAATTAAGTTAAAATTGATTGATTCAGATGTGGATATTCCATTTGATATACTTAAAACAGTCGGCTTTAGCAGTAAATTCAATAACACCTGGTAAATCAAAAAGCAGGTATGAAGAAGTATATAAGAAATTAGAAAATTGGTGTCAACAAATAGGTTCAATAATCAGTTACGTAAAAATTTTTTTACATAACTAGTTATGTAATGAAAATGACAATTATGAAAAATGTGACGTTTCGTAACGTCAAAAATGCATTTAAAATATGACTTTTCATAGCGGGGTTAGATAAAAATTATTAAAGTAAAAATGACTGACTGAATAGGCCTTTTCATCATAAGCGCGCGCATGTGCTGCCGCTATGTTTGTTTGCGGGAACTATGAAATGTTCGGACACTTATTGTCAAAATGGCTGGACCAGTATCATTTTTTTTTCTGAAATCGATCGGGAATGTCTACATTTTTCGGCGCGATTTTAGAGCGAAGAATGCACAATTCCAGTATTTTAGTCCGTTGCTAAGAAACTATCAGAAAACAGACCGGAAAAGATCCGTTGCCAAGCAACGATCAACAAAGCCGTACGGGAATGTTACTTCCCGGCCTAGGCCGGGAAGTAACATTCCCGTATGGTTTTTTATATATATTTTAATATGTTAATATTTTTGATTTTTATACGTTTAAAATAGTATTGATTGTGATTTCAGAAAAAATTTTTTTTAAATGTTTATATTTTTGATTTTTATACGTTTAAAATAGTATTTATTGTGATTTCAGAAAAAATAGTATGTGTACTTCGGTGTGAAAGCACATTCCCAGACTTCGATGCTTGTTGGCCTCGGCTAGCGCCTCGGCCAACAATTGCATCGTCGTCCGGGAATGTATCGCTTTCACACCTAGATACACAATATACTATTACATTAATTTAGACGAAAGTGTGATTGACGGTGCAAAATTAGTACACAACATTGTGGAAGAACACACTTGCGCTCAATTAAGGCGCTGGTTCAAGTATCCTGGCCATAAAATGACTGGAAGCAAGAATAAAGAACTGGTTGCAAGGTTAGAATTCAACTATCAACTTATCAATTTATTTACAAGTGCATTAAAAGAAAACAAATGTATTTAGTCTACTATATGCTTAATAACATTCTTCGTGCAGTAATTGATAATGCAGTAAAAATATTTTCTGTTTTATTACGAAAATGTAGGGTCAAGAACGCAATTGAAAATGAGGTTTTTTGTCGATTCTTTTGTGGATAAAACTGGCTCCTTTTTTTCTAATTTTTTCAAATAGGTAAACTATACGATATGGCACTACCTATTTTCAGAAAATTGGTAATAGATTCATCATTATTTGGTTAAAAAACGTAATGTTTATGTCAAATCCAATATTGACATGCGAAAACTGTCCGAACATGGCGGAACTCGACGTTTTTTAAACAAATAATGAAGAATCTGTTACCAACTTTTTGAAAAAAAAAACAGAAAATATTTTTACCTACGATCATTACTGTAAATAGTAAAAAAAAACACACTACTTGCCATCTATGTAAGTTGAACTTTACATATTGTCAACAAATCGCACTGTAAACAAATCGCACGGTAAACAAAACGCACGGGACGCGCAATTATAGGTGGCTTATATCGCTGACGTGGGGTTTAAAAAAACAAATGCGCCTAGGTACGTAATTTTCAAACGCTGTCAAAACTGACATAATATTTATTGAATAATATTGTTGACAAGTAAACTAAATCCAGATTTTACTAAATAAATAAGTAAATATGATCGTAGGTAAAGTATAGTACATAATTCGAGTTGTAAAGCTATTTCGCACTCATGGAAATACGCACTCGCCACTACGCGGCATCGTGCGTAACTTTTCCATTCGTGCGTAATATGCTTCTTACAACACTCATTACGTAATATACTATTACTGCATTATCAATTACTGCACGAAGAATGTTATTAAGCATATTGTAGACTAAACACATTTTTTTCTTTTAATGCACTTGTATATAAATTGATAAGTTGATAGTTGAATTCTAACCTTGCAACCAGTTCTTTATTCTTGCTAATTGAGCGCAAGTACGTTCTTCCACAATGTTGTGTACTAATTTTGCACCGTCAATCACACTTTCGTCTAAATTAATGTGAAAAAATGATACCGGTCCAGCCATTTTGACAATCAAGTGTCCGAACATTTCATAGTTCCCGCAAACAAACATAGCGGCAGCACATGCGCGCTTCTATGATGAAAAGGCCTATTGGCAAGGTCATTGGTCTTCTGCCCATAGTCGGTCGATAGGTTCTTTTATTACATTCGTAATATTTTAGAGCTGCTGAGTATGTTACAATAGCTGCTCTCAGCTGATCTCAGAGACAATGAATGAAGACGTGGCAGCTTTATGTCGCCATTTTCTTTTTATTTTTCTCTTTTTGTTTCCTTGTTTTTCTTCTCCTTTTTTTTTGTATTTAATATTTCTTTATTGTCTTTTTTCTCACTATTTGCTATTTACTAAATTTGTTGTATAAAAATCGTTTTTTCTGCAAATATGATTATTATGACAATTGACAGCTGTCATTACGTCATAACGTTGCCAATGCGTGTAAAGGAGTGAAACAACAGGGCTTTTAGTTGACCGAAGCGTAGGGCCTACTGATACTATGAATTCTGCTGTATTAGAAATATTTTTTCATGAATAAATTATATTATTTTGACATTTGACAGCTGCCAAATTCTGTCAGTCCTATATATTTTAATGATTTTTGTGACATTATTGAAATAATGCATGTGAGCAAATAATATTATCCTTAACTATTGACAGTTGACAGATGTCGTCATTCTAAACCCCAGATAGCAGCTTATTTTTTGACTTGGGTAGTCAAAAAGTGAAAGAGTATCAAATGAAAATATATCAAATGAAAGGGAGTAGAATACGATAAGCTACGTGACGAAGACTAAAAAGTTAAAAATAAATAAACAAAAAAAAACCTTTTAAAAACAATGGTTTTCTTTTAAAACCCAATTGCACTAAAAAGTAGAAAATATTTGTTTCCAGTGATTATAAGCTGATCAGAATCATTTTCAACTTTGTAAATAGTAAATCATTGGGCGCTCTGATTAGGTCAAGTAATATTTTATGAGCGCCCAATGGTTTTCTATTTACAAAGTTGAAAATTATTCTGATCAGGAAAAAAAATTTCTTCTTTTTAGTGCAATTTGATTTTAAGAGAAAGCCATTGTGTTTAAAAAGTTTTACATTTATTTATTTATTTATTTATTAGTATACCTTAGCTTAACACCAAGCAGAACTGAATGCCCAGGTGCCGTTCCAAAATTCGATTTTTTTTGCCCAGTACCCCTTTTGTAACATCAATATATATTTAGTTAATATAAATCGTGCAAGTTCATAAGTTCAGTGGCAATAACGGATTGGAATAAGTGCTTGTTTTGTCAACTGGACACAGGTGTACCGCTTGTTTATCCTGTATTGTCCACTAGGTCAGACCGAGGGGGTCGACTATGTAAGTCTGCATCGCCGTTAAATGAGTTTGGGAAGATACCTGAAGGTGTAATCGAAAGACTGAAGGAGGGAGGGTCATTCTTGGAAACTCTGCAATCTAAACAGGCTAAATTTCACAAAAAGTGCCGTACAAGGTACAACAGGACTATAACTCAGCGGGTCAAGAAAACCAAAACCAAAGTTGAAGATAAATTAATGGTGGAACCAAGCAGCACAAAAAGTACATCAAGAGCACATGCTCTACAACTTACAATAAACCCCCGACCGATAAGGATACCCTGCATGATGTCACCACTCTGAATATCGAGAAGGGTATTCGCGATGGAGCAGCAATTCTTGAATGAGAGGATTTGTTGGTGGTCCAGGAATCATCATATCATAAGAATTGTCTTTCGAACTTCTATAACCAAGTTCGATCAAATGAAAAGAAGATGAAAGCAGATGAGACAGGTTTTTTAAAATCTTGATTTTCTGAGCTTGTGATGTATATGGAATCATGCTCTGGAGTAGTTTTCAAGTTATCAGAATTGAGAAAGTTGATCAATGACAGACCACAAAAAACTGCAAGGAGGTGACGCATTATCAATTTCGTCGCATCATCTGCAAGAGAAGCTATTAAAACACTTCCCAAGTCTTCGCTCTCACACAGATCCACCTAAGCAAACTATTCTTGCGTTTGAGAAAAGTGTTGGAACAAGTGATGCGGCATTTCAGGAAGCTCACGATCATTTCATTGAGTTGGCGAGAGCTACTAATACTTGTCGAGCTGAAATGTTTAACTTGGAGGACGCTTTATTTAAGGGGAGCCTTATCCAAAACGGGTCAATCAATCAATCAAAACAGATTTATTACATGTTTTATATACAATGGGCTTGTTGCAGATAATTTTTGTTTAATTTTTTTATGGCATTCAATAGAATTGGACATAAACTGTTAAAATTTCAGCTTCATAATTATATCCAACCTTAGATATTCAATGTTAAAATCTGAGTTTCAGTACAAAGCGCTTCGCCGACTCGTGACGTCATTCTTCATAAACACTATTCATTTTAAACCAACAAGGATATAAAAAAGATATAATTTAACAATCAAATACCGTTTCCATAAAGAAACACAATAACACGCTCCACACTCTTATTAAATCTCGACTGTCGCCTGATCAGCATCTTCAAACTAACGTCACGCGAAGCTCCGCCCCGTTTTCGCGCGGTCCAACTTTGATAATTTATTTAAGGGCTTAAACGTCCTAATAACAACTTAAACATTTGGAAATTGCTTTAAAAAGTGTTCTACTTTCGATTTCTAAAATAAAAAAATGCTGAACGAGCCTATTATGCGACTAGTCGGAGCCCAGCCCATAGTCAACCGCACAACCACGGCGCGTATCGTCGTGGTGAGTATACGGTTAGGCGGGGTGGGTCCGGTTTGGCTGGAGCGATAACAATTATTCAGTTAGCACTCCTGTTTTAAACAGGTCAAACACTAAGCTGACAATTTTTAATAATAATTCATGGAATTTTTAAAAACTTAAAAAATATTTAAATACTATCACTTTGCACTAATTAATTTCTGATTGCTGACACGGGGAAAGGCTCAACAAAAAAACCTGTTCGAGCTAATGACGTCCGTCCTGGTGGTCGTCCCGCCCCCAGGAAGATAGGATGTAAATGAGGTTTTCATTTAAAACATTTGAATTTTCAGAGTTTATTGGCCGAGGGGGGACTTTGAAAAGGAGACAAAAAGGAACAAAAAAAAAAAACGAAAAATGACAAAAGGTAACAAAAAGGACGAATAGAGAGAGGTTGGATTGGTAAGGATAAAAGGTGGGGAAAGGAAAAGTTATGGTACAGGAAAGTATGGCTAAGGAAGTTGCAGAAAGATTGGCAACGCCTGGTATGGTAGGGGGTGCTTTATGTCGAAAAGTATGGCATTATGCTGTCTGGTTCGAGTAATATTGCAGGTAAGCGGACTACCGTCCTGTTTAAACTGGCAGAATTTTTGGGAGATTTCTTGGACGTAGTCCGCTAGTGGAGTTAGATCATATCAACGTGCATAGATATCTCTGTGGGAGGAACACCTATTGGAGTATGAAATTAGCCGCATAAATTTGTATTCTAAAACTTTTAGTTTCCGCATTGTCGTGGCCGAGATGCTGCACCACACCGGCGCCGCGTATGTGATGGCCGGCCTGATTACCATCGTGTACAACAACTTTTTGTTTGTCCTGTCGAGTCTACTACTCCACGCCAGGAGCGGATACAGACTCCTGGACATGGAGTAGAGCTTACGTATAGTCTCGTTTATGTGGATGTTGAATGTCAGTCGCTTATCCAAGTTCACCCCCAGATACTTCGCACATTTTAATTGGAATTTGGAGTCCCCGATCGAAATTGGTGTTAGGATGCGGTTCTCCGTGAACCGGCGCGTAAAGAGTATAACCTCCGACTTTTCGGCCGAATCTTCCACTTGTCGTAATATGCCGTGGCACGGGCCATATGCGATTTCAGCAGTATATTCGCTGTTTGGGTGTTGTGCGAATGCGCGTACATGGCCGTATCGTCGGCGTACTTGGCAAGGTTCGTATTTGGAAGCTCCGGAAAGTCGGAGACATAAAGGTTGTACAATTTTGGTGATAGGCACGACCCCTGGGGGACGCCCGCGCGGATGTCCCGTCCAGTTGAAAGTTTATTATTCACCCTGACCTGCAGTGATCTGCCTGTCAGGAAAGAGTAAATTAGTTTGGTGATAAGCGTTGGGAAGTCCAGCGTGTTTAGTTTGTAGAGTAAGCCAGAGACTCATATGGTATCGAATGCTTTCTCAATATCAAAGAGCACCATGACGGTGCTCTTCCCGCCCTACACTTGTCATTCCGATCCTGACGACCTACGACCTGGTGCCCAGTACCTCTGCCTTTCCTGAAACCGAACTGGCACTCGTCGTCGATAAGATGCGTCAGATGTTCCGCTGTCTCTGCTAACATTAATCAGAATGCTTCTTCACGAACCAAGCATCAAAGATCGGAGTAAGGAACTAGGAGCGCCTGCTGTGAATTCAATTGCTCAACTCATTATGTTTAACGCAATGTACAACATCAAAGTCTCATATTCGTCGCCATACAGCCGAACGGAAGCCTTCAGTGCCGCTTTATAGCGGACTTCTTATTCACACGCACAGCAGGCAGAAAAAAAAAATTGACAAATTGGCTCATCGTGCAGTGACATATTGTTCTCCCATGCATTTACAAGTTGAGATACTGTGTCTGGATTCTGTGGAAAAGAGAATAAGTCATTCTAGAAACTGTGAAAGTCCTTTCCTGGAGTCATCAAAGTATTCCAAGCAGGGGCGCAGCCAGGGGGGAGGAACCATGGAGCGGTGCGATGAACAAATTTTTTTCCGATTTTTTAATGATACTTGGAATTCAGTTCTGTTTGATGTAAAACTAAGGTATACAAAAATGAGTTAAATCCACCGATTTAACTTATTTTATACACGGTGTTTTATAAGTATAAGCAAGGGACCTCGCTCATTTCTTATAAGAAGTGGTCCCCGGTGAAATTGGCTGAATTTTTAATATATTGTAGATTTCGACTTTCTGATCAAAAGCTCGTATGGGCTCAACTCGATCCTTCTAGTTTTCGAGAACCTGCTCAAGAAATGTACAAAAATGACCTCTTGTACAATTAAAAAAATCTCGAAGCAATGATTTTCTTCATACATTTTATATTGAGATACGTTCTAATAGCCCTTTATAATATTTTGCACTAAAAACATTTGTTGTTTTAATAAAAATAGTGTAGAAATAAATTAAAGATTGAAAAACGTTGGCGAAGGCACCGGGAAATCTATATAAAAATAACAAATGAAAGAAATATTCGGTCAACCTGGCTAAAACATTTTTTAAATAAAGTATGTGTCTTCCTGTTCAAAAAACTTTGATTGAAAAACTTTCGGAAATTGCTCCTTTGACCTCTAATCTCCCATCAATAAATTAAAAGCTCAACAGAATTAGACAAAAATTTATAGTTGTATCTCGGAAACCAGACATAAGATCGAGTTGGGCCCACGAGAGCTTTTGATCAGAAACTCGAAAGAATAAGAAGAAATAAGAGAGGTCCTTTGTCAAAGTAATTAATAATTAACTAACTTTATTTCTTAAGAAATAATTTTACTAAGAAAAGTTGTTTAGGGTGCAATTTTATGTCTCCTTCCAAAATTTCAGGAATATTTTACTTTATTAGAACTGCCCCTTTTAACCTCCCTACAATAAAATTGTGGGAGGTTACTACAATTAGTCCAAAATCGAAAATTGAGATAACATCAAATCTTTACGTTTTGAGGTTCCAGGAACCCAAAAAAGTTGTTTTTGAAAAATGTCTGTGTGTGTGTGTATGTGTGTGTGTGTGTGTGTGCGTACGTCGTGAATATATTGTGGGGAATTTCGCCTGAATTTTACCGGGCTCGTGGGGACATTTAATATTGTGGGGACATACACGCGTCCCCACAAGCTTTTTTAGTGATTTCGGGTTATATATGTACAATATTTTGGTCATATTCACTCAGTAGATAAACATTACTGACATCTACCTGTCATTTTTATACCGTTTCGATATCTTCTTCGCGAAAGAAAATATAGACTAATATTTGGTGTCCCCACAAACCGAATAAAAATCAGGCGAGTAAGTTTAGTGTACTGTACATTTATTGTAGGGACAGATCCTATCTCTAACAAGTGGCTCCCCCTATCACATATAATAATTCTTTACATACATATTTTAAGGTTTGTAAGGGATGTGTGTACCTTCATACAATTGTGTTGATGTTCTGAGGACAGTTTGATATTCAATTCTATTATTATGTATTTTTCTACAGCGTACGTAATAGTAATAAATAAAATTGTTCTGTACTTGAATAAAATTTGGTTCAAATCGAAAAAAATATAAAAAAAGTTATGAAAGTGTCTTCATCTTAAGTCAGACTGTATATACAATATTATAAATTAATATTTTACATACTTTTATATAAGACTATACAAATTTTTTAAAATACTTAAGAATTTTAAAGAAACTAGTAAAATAACTTCATATAGTAGGGTCATGCGGGATTATTGTAAGGACGGGGTAATTGGGAACAACATTATTTTTCTCTGGCTACTGGTTTTCGGCGTAAACTTTGTTGAGTGTTTGACGTTTCAAACATCTTGTCGTGGTCTTCTTCAGAAGCGAAGTGAGCTCCGCTCGACTGAGCTCCTCTATTTATACAGATTATCAGGAGGCGTGTTGTGGATCATTGCTCATGCAGAACATTTACTTCCACGTTATATAGCCCGGTGCCACGATTATAGTTATTCGGATGTTTATTTATTTCAATGGCTTCTCCGTATCTTCTTGGCCAGTAATTCTTCGTATTGGTTAATTTCTTTGTTTTGTCGAATTTTATCAAATGGCCGGTTTCTTCTGAGTGTTCGGCGACTGATGATTTTGTAGAATTTCCCTTCTTTGTATGGCTAATGTATTCTCTGAATACGGTGTTTATTTGTCGTTTGGTCTCTCCGATGAAAACTTGTCCGCAAAAACATGGAATGCTATATACTCCCGGTGCTTCTAGTTCTTACGGACCTTGGTATTTAGCTATCTTGTCTCTTTATTGCGTTGTCTATGTGCTTCGGTTTGTATCCACTTTTCTGTAGTGACATTTTTAAAGTCCGATGTTCTTCTTGGAGATGTTCTGTCTCGCAAATTAGCTTTGCTCTGTGTACTAGTGTGTTAACGACGGCCTGTTTTTATGCTAGGTGGTGGTGAAAATTAGTGTGTAGGTATCTGTCGGTGTGCGTCGGTTTCCTGTATGCCTTGTGTCCTAATCCTCCATTGTCTTTCTTGAACACTAGGACGACCAGAAATGGGAGTTTACTATCTGTTTCTATTTCCACGGTGAATTTGATCTTATGATGTAAGTTGTTTAAGTAGTCCTTGAAATTCTCCAGCTCCTCACGGCTATGTTGCCATGTAATGAAAGTGTCGTCCACATATCGAAACCAACATTTTGGTTTTAATTGGTAGTTATCTGGGGCGTATATTTCAAATGCTTCCGTAAATAAGTTGGCGAGTACTGGTGATAAAGGTGAACTCATTGCTGCTTCATCTTTTTGTTTATATAGGCTTCCATTGAAGTTGAAGTAGGTTGAGTTGACACAGAGCTCCATCAGTTCTGCTAACGTGGTGCCCAGACCGTTGTTCTGCAATTCATTCTGAGCTAATTCTAGTGCTTCATTAACTAGTATATTTATAAAGAGTGATGTTATGTCAAAACTGACTAGTATATCTTCTTGGTCCACTGTGGTGTTCTTCAGCTCTTGTATAAGATGGTGTGAATTCCTGATATGGTGTTTTCTTTGTCCAATAAATGCTTTCAGTATGTCTGCTAAATATCTTGCTAGTGCGTGGACTGGTGAATTCACTGCACTTACAATTGGTCGTAATGGAAATCCTGCTTTGTGGATCTTGGATAGGCAGTAGAATTGTGGTGTCCTCGATTCTGATGATATCAGTTTCTTATGTTGCTCTATTGGTTTGCAGGGTTCTTTGATCGCTATTGTTATCTGTTTGTCGATGATCCTTGTGGGATTTCTTGTGATTTTAACGTAAACTTGATCTTCTAACAAGTTTAATACTTTCTGTTGATAATATTCTCTATCCATTAGTATCGTTGCATTTTCTTTGTCCGCTGATGGAACTCTTGTGTTGGCGTTGTCCGTGAGTGTTTTTAGGGCCTGTCTTTAACGTCTCTTTATGTCTGGTTTCAGTGGTTTGGCTTGTTTTAAAATGGATGCTGATGCTGCTCTGATTTCTTCTGCGTCTTCTCTGCGTAGCTGGTAAAGAGTCGATTCCAAGGAACTTACTATGTCTTCCTTCGGTATTGATCTTGGAGTAACGGCATAATTGAAACCTTTGCAAGAAACAGATGTTGTGTTGTCATCTAGTGGTAATGACGACAGGTTTATGACAATTCTATTGCTTTCTAATTCCAGTTGATCTAGATGATGTATGCTGTAGAGTTCCTCGATCTTTTTCTCCTATGTTTCCCTTGATTTAACTGCCGCTGCCCTTGCCTCATTGGTGGAAAGTCGGTAAATTTTTGAATATGTCTCTTCACCCAGGATGCTGGTTAATCGAAGGTGACGTTCGTAAAGCTGTTTGGATACGCCATCTAGTCATCTTCTGTTATCCTGGATACGTTCTCTTAGCAGAGCTTGACTGGCTCAGTTCAAAATTATTCTGGGCGTCCTTGATTGTAAATGGTGTATGATCCTCAGGGGTAACTCCTTTTTCTCTACATTAGCGTAGAAATGCTAGTTGACTAGTAGTTTGCCTCCTGAATCGAAGTGTCTCTAGTCTTCTTGAGAGTTGACCGACCTACAACTCTTTCTTCTGAAGCGGAGGCAGAATTAGAAAACTGTCTTAACGCGAAGGCGCAAATCAGATTCCCTTGCAATAAAGAGGGCATTAAAGAAGTTGTTGCCCAATATGTTAAGGAACATGATTTGGAAACACCGTTCAGGAATGGTGTGCCAGAGGATGACTGATACTATTCCTTTATGAAGAGACACTCCAAGTTGTCTTTCAAAAAACCAGAGCACTTACATAAATGTAGAAAAGATGCCAGAATGTTTGACATAATTTACAATTTTTATAGAGCTGCAGGAGGTCATAATTAAATATAAAATAACAGTGCCAGGAACATCCTGTTTTGTATTTAATGTTGATGAGAATGGCTTCTCTTGTGATCCTAAGAGATTAAAAGCTTTTGGAGAAACAAGTATCTTTAATTAGTGTATCTGGTGGATCGGGACGAAAGTCTGTGTCAGTATTGGCCACGATTTCAGCTAACGCAACTGCTTCCTCCACTAAATACTTTTTAAGAGTGTTATAATCCAAGCTCGTTGGGTTTCCGGCAATGTCTACCCTGGAACTCTTCACTCTACATTTTTTAATGAGTGGATGGAAGAACCAGTTTTCTTTAAGTGACTAACCATGTAAATTATACCACATATTGCAAAGAACATGCACGATCAAGCAGCTGTTTTAATATTCGATGGACATAAGACTCATATTAGCTACAGAATTATAAAGGAAGCTATGAATAACAACATACAGCTTGTAAAACTTCCTGCTTACCTAACAGGCAAGTTGATACCTCAGTTTTTAAATCTGTTGAAGATGATTGGGAGAAGAAATTAATTGCTTTCGCTAAAAAATAACTGGAAAGAAGAAAATCGAGACGTCTTTTAATGTGCAAGTTTGTAGAGTTAATTGGAGAAGTGTGGAAGAACTCCATAATACCTGAAAATAACATTAATTACTTTTTCTCTACTGGAATTCTTCCAGTCAATTCCTCAAAATTCTCAGTCTTTATTTGATCCAATAGAAGTAAGGCCTTACAAATATGATTAAGCAAAAATATATGTATATAAATCACAACTTCCTATAATCTCAAGTGTAAATCCAGCATCACCTCAAAGAGGCACATTAGCCGCTGAAGAAATATCTTCAACATCAGGTTTAAATCCACAATCTAGGGCTGCAAATGACACGGTAAATAATGAGAATATTTCGTCGACTTCAGAGTTAAAATCACAATCAAATAGTGACTTGGAAGGTGATCACGGAATGTCTTCATGCCCAGTTTTGCAACAACCGCTTGAGGCTATAGATGTTATCAACGCATCATGTTCTAGTTTCTCCAGCTTCACCTAAAAGTACCATCGATATTTTTTCTTCCAAATGAGAAGCATATCGCCGTTGTCTCTTCCAATTAAATCTTAACGCAAACAGGTTATACCTCGTCTAAGCGCTCTGAAATACGGTGAAATATTAAATATTAACTACAAAAGAAGTTTTAGCTAAACAAAAAGAAGCTGAACAATTCGGAGATGAAAGGAAAAAGAAATAAAAAAACTCTAAGAAAAAGAAGAGAACAAGGAAAGAAACGTTGCTGAAAGTTCCACTGATGGCTCAGATGAAAATTTAGAATTGAGACAGAAGGAAAAAGTTAAATCCGTAACCCTAAGATAAATAAAAATCCAAGGAAAGAAGCTGTTGATACCCTCCTGATGATACCCACTTGGGGGGCGAAACGTTCATAGGTATACCAAACAGTATTTTTGTTCAGGTACATATTTTTTTTTAATTTATTTAATAAGTTTTATATTTATTTATTATTGAGAATAACAACACAGTTCCTGGTTTATATAAGCTGTTGCTACAAAATTACACATTTGCTAACGTGCATGTTTGTGAAGTTTATTATTAACACAGTTTCTGCTTTCTATAAGTTGTGAGTACTAAATTACACATTCAATATTCTATTGTATATTTGTGGGTACGATAACACAATTCTTAGTTCACATAAGTTGTGGGCGCTAAATTACACTTTTAATAGCTTGTATATTTGTGAGGTTTATGTTAACACAATTATCAGTTCGCATAAGTTGTGGGTACTAAATTACACATTCAATAACGTGAACATTTGTGGGATTTACGTTAACACAATTCTTAGTTCGCATAAGTTGTGGGCACTAAATTACACATTTAACGAGACGTCTTAATCCACATAAGTTGTGGGACAGAATTACACTTTATGATCTTCCTATAGTAGTGTGGTGTCCCCACAAGAAAAAGTGGAGTGCACTCAGTAACTAGGGAGTGTATCGATACTTTACAGGTACACACTAAGTCGTCAGAATAAGATCTAGAACGTCACGTATGTACTTTCACTGTCCCCACAGTGTGGTAAAATTCACACGACCCCACAATATATTCACAACGTGTATAGGTGTGTGTGTGTGTGTATGTATGTTAGCACGATAGCGGCTAAGCTACTAAACGGATTTGGATGAAACTTTGCATGAGGGTTTCTTTAGTGCTCCAGAAGATCTGAAAAGGTTTTGGTTGAGATCGGATTACGTTTAGTGCCGTTTTGGCACAACAAGTTGTTTATTTTATGATTACTTACAATTTGTAATTGAGCCATTGAAAAGCAGTAAAAATTCCGATTTCAACGATATATCACACTTGCACTTTTTCGATTTGGTTTCCGTGAAAAAAATGAAAAAACAAAAATTTCACTTGTTTTGTCCTCAAAGCAGTGCAATGTACAGGGTGATATTCTAATAATGACAGAGGTGTTCAGTGATTTCGGCTGATAACTCGGGAACGGTTGAAGATATCGAACTGAAATTTGAAACGTAGGTATAAATATTGTAGACGGACGGATTACGAGTGAATTAATAATACACCTACGTCACATTACGTCACAAATAAGAAAAATTCTTAGAAACTGGTGCAGATATCGACTTAACTATTGGAAACATCCAATTAAAGTTTGAAACGTAGATGGAAATATTGTAGATGGATGGATTACGAGTGAATTAGAAATACACCTACGTTCTGATGACGTCGTAAAAGCATAAAATTCTTATAACAGGTGAACTGATGATGATATCAAAAAAATATTTCTACAAGACAAGTCACGAAATTTTTTTTTTTTAATTTCCAAGAAATATCAAATTTTCGGAGAAATGTCACTTTTCAGAAAATTGTCAGATTTTTAAAAAATTTCAAATTTTCAGGAAAACGTCAAATTTTCGGAGAAATGTCACTTTTCAGAAAAATGTCAAATTTTCGAAAAAATTTTAAATTTTCAGGGAAATGTCACTTTTCAGAAAAATGTCACTTTTCAGAAAAATGTCAAATTTTCGAAAAAACGTCAAATTTTCGAAGAAATGTCACCTTTCAGAAAAATGCCAAATGTTTGAAAATTGTCAAATTTTCGGAGTAATGTCATTTCAGAAAAATGTCAAATTTTCGAAAAAAATGTCAAATTTTCAGAGAAATGTCACTTTTCAGAAAAATGTCAAAAATTCAGGAAAATGTCAAATTTTCGAAAAAACGTCAAATTTTCGAAGAAATGTCACCTTTCAGAAAAATGTCAAATGTTTGAAAATTGTCAAATTTTCGGAGTAATGTCACTTCAGAAAAATGTCAAATTTTCGAAAAAATGTCAAAGTTTCAGAAAAATGTCAAATTTTATTAAATGGACTCAAAGGAAAATTACCAAAAAATACTACGTGTCCATTTGTGGTATAAGTTCTCTTCTAGTGTGTTAAAGCGTGCAGACTGTATGCTGAGTATTTTTGACGTGTCAGGTGCATCGAGAGATTACAAGTTTTTTCGACGTTTATAAAGCCCACGGATGGTGTGAGAGGCCATCCTGAACCGCTTACAAGCCCTACAAGTGTAAGCAACCCCACCGGAACGCTTTCGGTGAGTTTTTTCCAATAAAACTTTAAAACTGACAGTGACATTATATTTTAAAAACTATTTCCGCTACTTCCGGCATACCGCCGGAAATTCTTCCGGCAACATAACCTAAAAATAGTACTACATAACCTAAAAACAATTTAAGACATTGGTACCAACCTAAACATTTTTCAAAAACCAAATTCCCCAGAGAAACATTGGAACCAAAAATTTGACAGCTATCACTTCCCCGACCGATTTAGTGAAAAATTGGTCGAGGCCAAAAGATAAAACAAAATATACCAACTCAAACTTAAACGATCCACCATGAACACTACCCTGGCTACATCTGGCAGGGAAGCTGTCCACCAAGAGTTATATGATTTTTTCCAAAGATGGCCATCCCTGCCATCCATCCCATTACCAACGAACAGGTTTTTTCGTTTAGTTGTTTCCCGTATCAATAATCAAAATTATTAAGTGCTCTTGCCTACGAACGTTTTTATAGAATTGTGTTTATTTCTATATTAATTTTAGGTCCATGTGGACACATTATAATTTTAACCTAGTCTTTAAGCCTGCCTACAGAAGACAGGAGCTACTTTTCTATTTTTCTCCAAGCCAAACCGGACCTACCCCGTCCAGCCTCACACTCGCCACGGCGGTGTTCACCGTGGTTGTCTGGCTGGCCCAGGGCTAGGATCCGATGAAGCATATATTTGTATTAAAAACATTGAATAAAATATTAATGTTGTGCAGACTATAAATTTAACACTCAAGTTCTTAGGTCCAAATCCCACCGAACGCAAGACTTTTTTTCTGATTTAATACGAAAAAAATATTTCAACTTAATAAATATAATTAAATGAGATCGTTCATATTGTTTAGTGCTCTTTTCGGCTTCAAAGATTCACCGGGTGGGGAGGTTCCAGTCGCTTCCAGTAGCTGCCGATTTTTTTTAATTAATAAGTATTTTATTTTAAATGATGCGACGAAAACTAAAAATTATTTATGTGATTTGAGAGTTATACCAACTTGATACAATCATTTTTAAAAGTTTTCGTTGCATAATTCAAAATAAAATACTAATTTAAGTATTGAAAAAGGCAGTTCCAACAAAGTACATTTATATTCCGGAAATTTGGCAAAGAAGCATAAAAATGCATTCTAAACAACTTTCTTACTGAAATTCTTTCATGTCTTGAAAAATTAAGGTAGTTTATGAATTTATATTTTTATAAATTTTCTTATAAAACACCACCCTGTATAATACCGATTCAGCTCATTTTTTATATACCTTAGTTTTACATCAAGCAGGACTGAGTTCCCACGTGCCGCTCCAAATTTTAAAATGTTTTGTCCATTACGCCTCTTGTTACATCTGTCTTGCGACACACTGTAAATGGTTGTGATCTTCGAGGATATAGGGGAAAATAGAGGTTGCCAAACAGCTGTTTGTTTGTTCGGGCTACAACTGTAAACAAACAAATTATTAATCCCCGATTCCTTGGCTGGTGCAAAATAATTATCTCATCCTCGTAGGGATCCTCTCTAATATGGCGTTTAGTATCATTTGCGTATTGTTTACTTTCCTTTTCTATTGTGTTTTGTGGGTGTTTACTACAGTGTTTACTACGCCTCTCGTGTCCCTCGCCTCTATGTGTTGAGAACAAACCATACGCATTCTTGTAAAATAGGAAAGGCACCTCTGTTTTCCCCTATATGCTCGAAGGTTGTGATAATAATCCAAGATGACAACCGAATAATTCCCAAATTCCTTGAATCACTAAACCTACACTTGGACATCTAAATTACCTTCCAGTGTCAACCGATGATGTATGTTACACTTTTTTGAGCCGATATTTTGAATTTCACTCAATTTTGAGGGAAATAAACATTTCTCAACGTAATTCCACTTTACATTGAAGCATACATATATGAAAGCTACATGCACGACAAATTTCCTACTTTCTTCTAGAAGGGACAGTATATTTTAGAAAGGAGCCGTACTACAAGTAATATTTTGGATTTAAATTTGAAAAGTTAAAAGCTCCTTAGATAAGTAGGAAAACAAATTTATAAAGAAAGATATTTTACTCTAGAGACATATAACTCTGAGATGCAGTTTGTGGTCAATGCAGTCTAGTAAATGGACATAAATCCACCATACAGAATATTATATGATCCCTTCGTATTTTGCTTAATATTAAAATCTTATGATATGTAAGGATGATATATCTTTTTAAATATGGTAAAAGTATTGTGTTGTTATATTTTTCAATTCATCAATAGTTAATTTGTCAATTAAAAATAACAATAGCAAGTAGAAACGGGCAATACCGACTGTGAATATTTGACTAACACTTTTATCGGATATAGCACAATTCACTTATACCCACTGTCACTGAGATTAATTACACCTCCTATCAGTGGCTTATGTAGAATCTGTTCATGGGAATGGTTATTTTATTTTGGTGCTTTTATTTGCCACTGCCCAGATAAAAATCCATTTACAGGGTGTACCCTGTGAATTTTGCAAATATAGTGTTAATCTTTAATAGCGCTGAAAAGTCTCTTCACTCAACGGCTGTATATAAACACAAGAAATAATTGTATAGGTAACTATATAAACAAAAAAACATTATAAGTAGTCTGTCTGTAATTAACCAACAATGTGAACTGTAAATTATATTTATCTATGATAGCTAGATTTATATTCCCATCTAGGTTTTGCAATTGTGTTGCGATGTGTGAGAAAACCTGATAACTTCAATAAGATATTTGCACCACAAATCACAGTCTCTTTTTTTGTACAATTGTATTTAAAAACTTTATGATTTTCACAATAAAAAAATGTGACAAAAACGCACTCGATTTTTTCGTAAATTTTCTAAATAAAAATAGATTCTATAGTAATGTGAAAAAGCGGCTCAAATAGTAAACAATAGAAATCTATAATGACTAAGCGACTAAAATAAAAACAAGAAGAAACAAAGTAAATATTATTATTATTCCCTCCATAAAAATTATGTTTAAATGATTGGAAAACTGCAATTATTAAGAAAGTGCTAAATTAGGAAAAATATTTCGAATTTTTAATATTGCCTTTTAAAGTTATTATGCGATAAATTATTGTGGGAACACATACGATATAAGGGACACCGCACACTTTTAAAGGTATGTTTCTCCTCCTGACGAAATGGCTGAAGTTTCGTATGTTGAATTCAAAGTTATCAAAGGTGGGCGGCAGAGCTGGGTAATTCCTGGTGAAAAAGTAATTAGCAATTACAATTCCTTTTTTTTTCGTGTAATTGTAATTGTAATTAAGTACTTTTTTTATTAAAGTAATTTGGAATTGTAATTGTAGGAAAATTGTTAAAGGAATTGTAATTTGTAATTATATTATTTGAACTATCTAATTACAATTACTTTTTCCAATTACAATTACTTTTTCCAATTACAATTACTTTCTCCAATTACAATTACTTTCTCCAATTACAATTACTTTTTCAATTACTTTTTCCAATTACAATTACTTTAAGAACATGCGTATGTGATTTAACAAACAAGAATACATTAAAGCAGAATTTTACAGTTGCATAGTTTAAAATAAATCTGAAAAGTTCAAAAAAAGTACTGACTAAAAACGAGTTTTCGCCGTGGTCCGCTGCACATTTGTTTTTTTAAGTACACAAACTTTTGTATTTTTGTCCAATAAACTTTTAAAAACTAAATGTGTTTACTGTTTATTATTATCATTCTTATTATTATTAGGCATTGTTATTATAGTGGAGTCGATTTAGTCAATAAAATAGCGAGGTTGGGAAATTTTTAAGATGGATGCAGACCCGGCGGAAATTGTTTGTCATGGCGAGTATAACAAAATCCTAAAATCTTGATTTCCAAATAGGGGCGGAACCGTGTTTTATTGGCCGAAAAGGGGTTTTTTTGGACATTTTAAGGGTCAAATTTGCAGTTTTAATTTTTTTTGACCACTTAAACAATTAGTTAAGGAACTAAAATAGTATCCTTTTATTCTTAATATTAAAGGAACCTCCAGTTTAAATTTGGTGAAGATCAGACCACCTCCTGATATATATATATAAAAAATTGAAAAAATTAAATTTAGGCTATCTTGATCAGATTTCAACCGATTTGGCTGAAATTTGGATTGGAAGTAGTTTTTATCACACAAAAAGTATTTACCAGATTTCAGCCAAAAATATTAAATAGTTTGGCTGAAATTGCAGTTTAAGTCAAATTTTCTGAAATGTTCAAGTTGAAATATCTCCGGACCTAAAAGACGGATTGAATGGAAAAAGGTAGGTTATTTTATGTACTTTTACATGATATAGGTAAGTCAAGAATCACTTTTTTTTTACATTCGGCAGTTTTTTAGTCTTTTGCACTATATATATAATATATGTGTACTCAGTGACTATGTGCGCGCGCACTGGTATGTATAAAGCAGAAAACAATTGTATTTATTGTTTATAAAACTTTAAAAAATATATACAGTGTGTCCCACTTTGTATTAAGCCTATAACTTGGCTATTTGTGTTTGGATTTCTATATATTTTTTATAACACATAATACCCATAATGAACTACCTTTGGAAGATAGAACTGTTACTCAATCTCTATTTCAAAGCCAACTGTGATGTTTTTAAAATGGGAATTTTGCAAAAGTAACATTAGCGATTGAGATAGAGGAAAAATGTATTTGGAAAAGTCGTTCAGAAAAATTAAGTAAGTTCAAATATGAATTTTCATTTAAAAATATTGATTTTTTTTTTGAAAAATATTGCAAGTCAGAAAAATTCGAGGTTTGGGTTAGTTTAGAGCATCCAGATTGCTATGAATTCCAGAAAATAGTTGAAAATTTTTAATTTAATAAACCATTTTACATAATGTTGATAATTTATTTAATTAAAAGAAAAAATTTTTCTGACTTGCAATATTTTTCAAAAAAAAAAAATTAATATTTTTAAATGAAAATTCGTATTTGAACTTACTTAATTTTTCTGAACGACTTTTCCAAATACATTTTTTCTCTATCTCAATCGCTAATGTTACTTTTGCAAAATTCCCATTTTAAAAACATCACACAGTTGGCTTTGAAATAGAGATTGAGTAACAGTTCTACCTTCCAAAGGTAGTTCATTATGGGTATTATGTGCTATAAAAAATATATACAAATCCAAACACAAATAGCCAAGTTATAGGCTATTACGAAGTACGAAGTGGGACACACTGTATATTTTTTATTTGTATAGTCATGCCTACTGCTTTGACTAAGTATAGATAAATGTATATTATATTATATATGTGTGTGCGTGCGTGTATTTATTTCTGTAAATATGTGAATGTGTTACAATTTTTATTATTTTTTATTTTTACGTGACTCAGATAGCCGCTTCATGTATAATCGAAGGGTAACCGTGGTCTATCTTTTACTTTTCAAAACGAGTGTTTTGATATTGTACCACGCCTACCTTTTGCCACAAAGCAAATTTTGATCCGACTTTTAGGTCCGAAGATATTTCGATTTGAAAATTTCAGAAAATTTGACTGAAACTGCAATTTCAGCCAAACTATTTAACATTTTTGGTCAACAGTTTTTGTGTGATGAAGACTACTTCCATTCCAAATTTCAGCCAAATCGGTTGAGATCTGATCAAGATAGCCGAAATTTGATTTTTTTCGTATATATATATATTAATATCAGGAGGGGGGATGGTCAGATATCTTCCCCAAATTTAAACTGAAGGTTCCTTTAATCTCGAGAATAAAAGGATACCATTTTCTTTTCTTAACTAGTTGTTTAAGTGATAAAAAAAAATTAAAACATCAAATTTGACCCTTAAATGTCCAAAATACCGCTTTTCGGCGAAAAAAGCATTTTTTGGAAATTCAAATTTAGGGTTTTATTGTACTCGTCATGATAAACAATTTCCGCAGGGTCTGCATCCATCTTAACAATTTTTCCAATCCTTTCCTAAACCGATTCCACTATTAAGCTGCCTTTTCTATATATTTATTTAATTTTTCCTGGTTACTCTTAAGGTCAAACATTCTAATAACGATTCTAATAAATATTAAAAGGCAATATTACACAACACTTTTAATTAAAATTTTTAACTTACCTTTTTGTCTGTTTTGTCACTATAATTTACTTTATCATAAAAGTAATTAGAAAAGTAATTAGAAAAGTAATTGCTAATTCCTTTTTTAAAGACATGTACTTTGTAATTGTAATTAATTCCTTTTTTAAAAAGTAATTTGTAATTGTAATTATTTTTAAATTACATGTAATTACCCAGCTCTGGTGGGCGGTTCGGTGAACGTAATTCAAGAATTTCTCCCACATCCCTGAACCGATTAAAAAAATTTTTGATGGTCTTTTAGAGACAACTTTATAGAATGGTACCAGGCAATTGAAAACTAAAAAAGGAAAAAAAAATTTTCTCATGCGAAAATCAAAAAAAAAATTTTTGTTGATTTCAATAGTCTGGTATCATTCTATCAAGTTTTCTCTAGAAGTCTATCAAAGAATTTTTTCAATCGGTTCAGGAATATAGGAGAAATTTTCGAACTACGAAATCATTTTCTTAAGCACGGCACCGCCACCCTCAAGATGTAAATATTTATAGAGAGCGAGTCGTTAATAAAAGGTTTTTTAATTTTTTTGCTCTCAGTCGAATATATTTCAGTTAATAGTTATGGTAGGTAATTATGATAAATTTAACTGTAATATCTACATAGATAAAAAGTTAATTTTTGCCTATCCAAGTCTCTTTAAAGGAAAAAACTGATGATATTATATTTGCACTCCTTTATATGGAAATAATTGTTCATAGAACTTTAATAACATAATATTTTAAATTATCTATCCTAAAACTCTAAAACGATATGCTACATGGCAGTGGGGGTGGTAGAGTGGAGGGTTGTTGCCAAAAAAATTGTGAGGCTAATGATTCTTGTACACACAATAAATCACAACATGCCTCAGCGTGTATTATGACCTCATACACGTGATGTCACAATCTATTTTCGCCGTTATGTTGTTCTACACGTCATTTTATGACGTTTGAGCATTAAATTTAAAATTGGTGTGTATGATGTCATAATCGAAGTAGCCGCACAACCGATACACTCTAGAGGTGGGTAGTACTCGTATGATTCGTATCATTGGTACGAATCCTTTCAGTGGTACGAATGGTACGAAAGATTCGTACATTTCGTATCGCGTAAACTTCAAACGGTGAATGGGACCGTTTAAACTGGAGATTTCAAATTTCAAAATACTCATAACCTCATAATTGAAATAATTCCCTGTTTTTATATGTAATATGATGGATATATTCGAAATATTTGATTATTACTATATGATTATTATTAATGTACTGCAAACTGCAAGATAGCATTCGTTTTATACAACGTACTGATTACAAAATCTATTACCTTTTTTTTTATTTTTTGTTATTGCTTTTTGTTTAGTTGACTTGCTACAAATGTACAAATATGTATGTATATCATTTGGTTAAATAAACGCTCTCTATCTATCTATTTACTGTCTAATGACGACGAAGAAACTATTAATAATGTAATAGAAGGTGCTTGAAGTCCCAAGTTTAAACTGTACGGTTAATAAACATTATAATACTCTGGCCCTAACCAACACCACATATAATATTTTATAATCTATGCTGAACACTGTGGAGTGGGAGTGTGGGTACGAATAGTACGAATAGTACGAATAGTACAAATGGTACGAATGGTACGAATAGAATGAATGGTACGAATAGAACGAATGGTACGAATCAGTACATGATACTGTTTAGTATCATGGAATGAGTGATACGAAGTGGTACGAAACGTACGAATCTCTCGATAAGAATCTTTTCTTGATACGGATTCATTTAGTACAAATCCTTAAAAAGAGTTGAATCACCCATCTCTAATACACTCGTCAAGTTTTTCCAAGATTTGTAGAGTCTAAGGTTCTCTCGTATTCAGCTTTTAAGCGAGAAGTGAGTGCGGGGGTGAAAAGTCAGACTATCCTTGTTCTTCGAACGCGCAGTAGCGGTGCAGTTATCTCTTTCTAGAAGGGCGGTCCGTACTGGTCCGAATTGGCCAGAAGTATACCAACTATGATTTGTAGTGTTATATTTTACAACTTATCCTGATTACCACCAAGCAAAACGGTGACTCAAAATACGAGATAATTACCCCGTACCTCAGGCGGGTCATTGCGAGCTCGTTCCAGTTACGAGTTCTTTGCTTAATTATTAACATTACACAAATTCTTAAAATATTTTGAATCAGGCTCTGCATCTGGTGTGATTTCACACCAGCTGCTCATTGGCTAATGACATTTTTTGGTGGGGATCATGAGTTACGAGGCCACCTTATACTCTACCAATCTTGAAGTTTTTCTATCATTGTGACATCTTCCTCGCATGTGACCGCTAGCGCCCCCTATTTTACACACTTCTGAAAAAGACTAGAATATTACCCGAAACGCATCCTTATCATTGCTTCAGTTAGATTCTTGGTTGCAAGTAGTGCTTGTGTTTGAGAGTTTACAACTACTTAGGTAAGTACCTATAACTCAATAATTGCCTTATTTACTAGTTAACTTTAGTAGATATTAAGAGAAAATAATAATGTAAATGTTTATGAGTAAGTAGGTATTTCGTTTCTATTCGGGGGCGGTTAATTGTATTCAAATGCTTGTAGGTAAAATATAGTTAAATAATTATACATTTTCGTTGTTCTCGAAGCTTAAAATGCATAGCATGCCAAGATTTTTTAGCACTTGTTTTCTTGGTAGAGGTTAGATTGTCATGGACATCCCAGGCTCGGATTTCGTACACTACTCGTTTTTAATTCAATTAATTATCTGGTGAAGTAATTATCTACGTAACTCTGAGAATGGAATATCATATACGCATAATACAATTAACAAAAATACGTAATATGTAAAATAAATACGTATCTAATGCAATATAAAAGCTGCACTTTCAAACTAAATCATCATTGTTTACTTCCACATCCAATGGAAGTATAGTAACGAAAAAATTTAAAAAATTTTTATTGTTCAAATAGGCTTAGAATGTCATGAAACGTCGAGATTTTAAGTTTGAGCGAAAAAAAAATTCTGTCTGTCGGTCTGTAACTTTTTTTGTGCGCACGTTTACTCTGGAACCGTTTGAGATCTAGAACTAGATTATATTTTCATCTTGTTCCGTCGAAGGGTTGGGGGTATATTTGGGGTAAATAGGTAAATCAAGCAAGTAAGAGTTCACAAAATTGGTATTTAGTATAGGTATACAAGAGAAGCTAAGGTCTCAAAAAAATTTTGGCAATAGCCACCCCCATTAGGTACCACCCCCACCCCATTATTAAAGGGGATGAAAAAAAAATGTGATTTAGTGTGTGTACAAGAACCAGAAATCTCAAAATATTTTTTTTACTTTATCCCTCCCACTACCACCTCCACCCCACTACCGATGTGGGGTATCGTTCTATGGGTTTTTGGGGTAGAGGATTTCAAATATTATATTATTAAAGTTCCATAAACAATTATTTCCACATACAAATTTTTTTCGTTGTGAGTGACTTGGATAGAAAATCAGGATGTGGAAGTAGTGATTCCTTGGGCAGCGGTTTTTTACTACCTACTTAGTACAGGAAAAGATTGAATACAGTGACCGTAACTCGAAAAAAATGTGTGCAGATTTTAACCTTTGGTTATAAGTTTAAAATAGGTCAGAGTTCATGAAACAAAAAGGTTTAGGAGTTTTACGGATCCGCGGAAACCTATAAGGGGTATTTTTAATAGTAAAAAAAGATTGTTCTCTACTTTCTCGGGAAATATGGCATTTACAAAAAAATAGTTCCAATAAAAGTTGTTTCTGGCAAAATTATCTTTAATTTAATGCTTTTAAATTAATTTTATAGCAATAATTAACTTGAAATACGGCCATTTTCCGATGGTGGGTGGCGGATGGGTTTTTTTAAAACAAGCGTTTTAAAGGGAGAAAATAAATTGAGCATCTAGGTGATGCTATATGATAACGAAAAACAGCATTTTTGAAAGAAAAATTAATTACTGAGCAATTACAATAACAAAATGCCGACATTTTATTAACAAAAATGTGAAAACGCACATTGAATCGACCATAACTTCTTTATTTTTTGTGATGTAGAAACGAACAAAAAATCATTTTAAAGATTGATTAATTACCTTTAATTTTGTTTCTTAGAACTGTTGATGGAAGTGAACGGTATGACTTATAATCCAGAGCTAATCCTGGCTTTAACATCATAAAATATTTCGTGCTGGATCTATGATTTATTAAACAAATTAGAAAATATCGAAAATATGGAAAATAATAAAAAAAACCGCTGCCCAAGGAATCACTACTTCCACGTCCAGATTTTCGATCCAAGTTACAACGAAAAAATTTTGTATGTGAAAATAATTGCTTATGGAACTTTAATAATATAATATTTGAAATCCTCTACCCGAAAAACCTATAAAACGATACCCCATAAGGGGGTGGTAGTGGAGGTGGAGGAAGCAAAAAAATATTTTGAGGTTTCTGGTTCTTGTACACACACTAAATCACAATTTTTTTTCATCCCCTTTAATAATGGGGTGGGGGGTGGTAATGGGGGCGGCTAATGCCAAAAATTTTAGCTTCTCTTGTATATACTAAATAACAATTTTCTGGACTCTTGACTCTTACCTGCTTGATTTAGCTATGTACCCCAAATTTATCCCTATTTACCCCCCAACCCTTTGACGGAACAAGATGAAAATATAATCTAGTTCCAGATCTCGTTAAAGTACGTATGTTTACCAAATTTCAATATCTTAAACGGAGTAAACGTGCGCACAAAAAATGTTAAGTACAGACAGACCGACAGACAGAAATTTTTTTTTCGCTCAAACTTAAAATATCGACGTTTCATGACATTTTAAGCCTATTTGGACAATAAAAATTTTTAAAAATATTTTTGTCGTTACTATACTTCCACTGGATGTGGAAGTAATAATTACAAACATTTCTACCATTACAGATTTATTTATTTATCTGTAGAAGTACCTACTGGCCAACCTATGCATTATCAGTAACTAGCATTTATTAAAATTCGTAATCGGCGATTTTGATAAATTACTTCCACGTCCAGTGGAAGTATAGTAACGAAAAAAAATTTTTTTTAAATTTTTATTGTCCAAATAGGCTTAAAATGTCATGAAATGTCGAGATTTTAAGTTTGAGCGAAAAAAAAATTTCTGTCTGTCGGTCTGTCTGTCTGTCTGTAACTTTTTTTTGTGCGCACGTTTACTCTGGAACCGTTTAAGATATTGACTTGAAATTTGGTACACATATGTACTTTAACGAGATCTAGAACTAGATTATATTTTCATCTTGTTCCGTCGAAGGGTTGGGGTGTAAATTGGGGTCAATTTGGGGTAAATGGGTAAATCAAGCAGGTAAGAGTCCACGAAATTGGTATTTAGTATATACAAGAGAAGCTAAATATTATTAAAGTTCCATAAACAATTATTTTCAAATACAAAGTTTTTTCGTTGTGAGTGACTTGGAAAGAGAATCTGGATGTGGAAGTAGTGATTCCTTGGGCAGCGGTTTTTTTATTAAGTATTAATAATGTTATAAATCTGATAGAAATAAATTGATTTGTCCTGAGTTGTTACTTTTCACTGTCTCTGTTTTTACACATTTCTTACTATTGTAACGTAGAAATGTTTGACTAGACAAATTTCATATAAAAGGACAAAATTTTAAAATGGAACTTCACTAAAAATACAGTCGCGATAACATGCTGTGATGTGTTGCAACCCCTAGAATGTAGGCAACACAGAATTCATTTAGTTCGGATGTCTGAATGTAGAGATTTGCACCTACTAGAGAAAGAACCTACTAGAAGCTCTAGAATGATGACATCTGGAACTATCTAGAGAATGGTGACGTCATACAGAAAATTCGGGATCCCTCATCTTTAGGTATATAAGGCATGGAGTAAACCAGAGTGAAAAAGTTACAGTTCTAATGGTCAGTTGAGATGGTCAGAGAGTAAGGAGTAAGTACAGTGATAAGTGACTGAATAATTGAATTGTAGTACACAGTGTATTATTAGTAAAGTAAATTATTGGTTGTAATTAGTAAGTTAATAAATTAGTGTTTAGTGTACCCTGGTGTTATAATTTCCAGATCCACGATACAGAGTGTTTACAAAAAGGGTGTAAGCACGTCACAAATTGGTGTCAGAAGCGGAATTATAACAGAAGATTTCTGGACTGTTCGAGAAGGTTTCTACAGTGTTCTTCTCGGGAATTAGTGGTGACACGGAGAATTGACTTACGGGGCATTGTTTAAGGACTATTTTTGGACTCAAACCTGTGAAAAGTGCGTTTTCGGGAAAGTGACAGACACTGAAAAAGACTTATTTTATTAGTGCGTGAAAATTTCTAGAACTTATCTATTTGGACATTAGTGGAGATTATTAAATTCTCTGAACTGGATAGTGACAAAAGACTCTGGATAAGACTTTTTCGTGCAGTTTTGAGATTTTTCTGGAATGTTCCATTACCGATATTGACGTGACAGTTAAATTTATTTTATTTTAACATAATCTTATGCCCATAGAAACAAGAAGTATGGCAGGAGAGAAACAAATGAAGGACCTACTTGCGGAATTTAAGAAGATGATGGACCAGCAGCGCCAAGAGGATGAAGAAAGAAGACGTCAAGAGGAAGAAAAGCGGCGTCAAGAAGAAAGAGACGAATTGAAGAAAATTATGGAAGACCTGGAAATAAGACGCCAAGAAGAAAAAGAACAACAAGAAAGACGACTTCAAGAGGAGAAAGAGGAACAAGAAAGACGACGTGAAGAAGAAAAAGCCGAACTGAGAAAAATGATGGAGGACCTGAAAATAAGACAGCAAGAGGAGAAAGAAGAACAAGAAAGGCGACGTCAAGAGGAAAAAGAAGATCAAGAGAAACGCCAGGAAGAATTAAGGAAAATTCTGAACGACCAAATAAAAATACAACAGGACGCTATCATTTCCGCCAATGAAGTACTAAAGAGTGAAATCAAGGAGGATATAGGTGAAGTCAAGACAGAAGTCAGTCAAATAAAAGGGGAAGTAAATGACATCAGAGAAAAATTGAGCGAGGTCGAAGTAGAAGTAGAACGCCTTAAACGACAGTTGAGAGACAAAGAGAGACAAAGGGGGGCAGCTAGTAGCATCATCAGGACCTCGATTAAAACCTCCCTCCTTTGACGGCCAAAGCTCATGGACAACTTATAAGAAACAATTTGAAGCAGCTGCAAGTGCAAATAACTGGGATAACTATGAAAAGGCTATGGAATTAGTTCTAGTGCTAAGGGACCAAGCCTCAGAGATATGGCGACTAACACCTTGCCCAAGTATACCAGGCTCAGCTAAAATCGCGGACACAAAAGGCTGGGCAAAGTTTACAAGAATTCGAAGCTGCAATAGAGAGACTGGCACACCTGGCGTATCCGAGTACACCTAGAGAATTTCAGGAACAATTAGCCGTGAGGGCCTTTTTTAGATGGCATAAGGGACGAAGAGGTCAGGCGAGTTCTGAGGCTGACGAGACACCAAAGTAGTAGCTAGGCTTTGGTGCGTGCCCTTGAAGTAGAAGCTGCCTTTAAAGTCAGCCCGCGGTCAGACGTGCGTGCTGTGACAGTCAAAGAGGTACATTCAGATAAAAAGAATCTAGACACTAATGGCGCGCTTGAAATGTTCAGTAAATTATTGGACAAACTGGATTCTCTGGGGAAACAGGACAAACAAGAAGGTGGAGTGAAACTAAATGGAAGCATCAGATGTTATCAGTGTTGCAAGTTAGGGCATATTAAGCGAGATTGTCGACAGCGAAACCCTGAGGAGGTAAATGCAGCCGAGTTACTCTAGCAATAAACGGCCAGCAATAAATCCTAAATCCTTTTTAATTTTTAATTGCTGAATTTTGTATCGTACAGATTTCATATTTTAGTACGAAGTTTTCGAAGAATCATATTGGGATAAAAATAACCTGGACACTATGGACATACATGCAATGTTCAGCAAATTATTGGCCAAGCTGAATTCTCTGATAATACAGGTAAAGCAACAAAGCGGTGGAAAGCCAAGCCAAAGTGGGGGTATTCGATATATAGCTGCGGTATAGCTGCGGAAAACTAGGGCATGTTAGACGAGATTGTCGACAGTGGAACCCGGATGGGATGCATGCCACTGGGGCGGTGCTGGTTAGTGAAAGCGATGCTCCCAGAGAAATAAATGTTTGCCAGCTTCGGAGAATCCCGAGTAGTCTACCATTATCAGGCTGTGTAAGCGAAAGGAAAGAGATTCCAGAGAATTGGACAAAGGAAGTTTTAAGGCAAGAGCAATTGAGCGATGTAGAAATTGGACCCATGTTGAGAGCAAAAGAAGAGGGGACACGTCCAGCGTGGAAGGATGTTTCAGACAAAGGAGTGGGGCTAAAGGCTTTATGGTCACAATGAGGTTCACTTCACGTCGTAGACGGGCTGTTGAGGAGAGCATGGGCAAGCCCGGATGGAAAGCAGGTTGCCATGCGTCTAGTGATTCTCAGGTGTCGTGTACCAGAAGTACTCCAGGAAGGGCATAATGGAACTCCGATGGGCACTTTGGCGTAAACAAGATGTTGGATAAAGTTCGGAAACGAGTCTATTGAGTTAATAGTCGCCAGGATGTGGAGGCTTGGTGTCACAAATGTAAGAATTGTACTGCCAATGGGAAACCACTTTCCGGGAGCAACTATGTGAATGAAAGTCGATAACAGACGAAGAATGTCCAAGAGCAGATCACCAAGGCTAGCGACCGAATGAAGGCTCATTATGATCGGAATGCCAGTACAGGAGGCTTCAAGGTGGGAGATCGGGTATGGCTGTACAACCCACAGCGGAAAGAATGGAAGTCCCCGAAACTTCAACCACCTTGGGAAGGACCTTATTCAGTCATCAGCCGGATCAATGACGTTGTGTATCGGATTCAAAGAAGTAAAAAGTCGAAGATGAAAATCGTACACTTGGATAGACTGGCGAAGTATGTGAAAGAGGCTGAATTGCCTGACCGGGACGTTCAGGCTTAAGGAGGGGGCAGTGTGATGTGTTGCAACTCCTAGAATGTAGGCAACACAGAATTCAATTAGTTCGGATGTCTGAATGTAGAGATTTGCACCTACTAGAGAAAGAACCTACTAGAAGCTCTAGAATGATGACGTCTGGAACTATCTAGAGAATGGTGACTTCATACAGAAAATTCGGAATCCCTCATCTTTAGGTATAAAAGGCATGGAGTAAACCAATGTGAAAAAGTTAGTACAGTTCTAATGGTCAGTTGAGATGGTCAGAGAGTAAGGAGTAAACATAGTGATAAAGTGACTGAATAATTGAATTGTAGTACACAGTGTATTATTAGTAAAGTAAATTATTGGTTGTAATTAGTAAGTTAATAAATTAGTGTTTAGTGTACCCTGGTGTTATAATTTCCGGATCCACGATACTGGGTGTTTACAAAAAGGGTGTATGCACGTCACAATACGTAGCACAAGAAGCAGCTAATATCACTGCCGGCAAGTGTTTTGGATTGTCTTATTTTAACAATTTTTTGAACATATGATGGTGCCGTTTATAATTTGCAATTTATAGCGCAGTCGATAAAGAAGAGTTTTATTTTAGAATTAGGTATTGTCTAAAAAATATTAAATAAAATGATTCTAATAAGGTAAAAATGAAAATTCCATAAGCCTATATACCTGAGTAGGTACAATCGGCGTCACCTTAAACTCACCACCATTAGAGATGCTCCCTTTCTAACCTTATTTGTAGTGACGCGTGTTAGAAAGAGAGCATCTTCAACAGCGGTGAGTTTAAGCTGACGCCGATTGTACCTATCCAATTTCGGAATGAATTTATTTATTCTTTAAAAAGGTGTGTACGATGTTGGAATCGAGGCAGCCTCACATAGATATACACAATAATAATTTACAATAAATTGTGTCCTCTTCATTTATTTGTTTGAATTTTACGTTCTTAAAACTTAGTTTTACTTTACTTAAAATTGGAATATATTTTTTTATATTATGGGTCTAGCCGGATAAGCAGGCGAATCTCCAATCCAAAGATCTTTGGAATAACTTGTATTATAACACATAACATTGGCAAGTAATGAGAACCTGATTGACAAACGTTTCAGCACCTGACCTTAATTCGCCCTTGAGGTACAAAGTATGCCCGCCATTATAGATTTTAAACTTTTTCTTGAAAACTAATGTAGCTCTAGATCGATGAAACAAAAACTCTCTGTTAGATAATAATTTGCTGTGTATTATATATTTTTTACTTCCACATCATGGAAGTATAGAGACGGTAAAAAAAATGGAATTTTTGTTGTGATAGGCTTCTAGCACGAGAGTCCACCTACAAAAATGGAACACATTGGTGGGCATGCTTATCAAGTCATTCTCTGAACGTGTGTAGTCGGCAATCCGAGTTGCAGCGGCGCAGGGGCAGCCATTTTTGTTATATGGCTCAAAAAAGTTTCAGACAAAAGTTTTTCAGTTTCGTGGTCTCTGCATAATGGCACTATGGGGTTTCACCTTTAATGGGGTTTTTACGGGGTAACATGTTTTTTTTTTATAATGGATTTCGAATCTACGCCAAAAATATCAATCTTTTGTTCTTCGCAAATTTTTACTCAGAGGCCAATTTGCGCCAGAAAATTGTAAAAGAGAAAAGTTGTTTCTTTTTTTTGTAGAATATACCTCAATTTTTTCAGATTTTTCTCGCAAAAAATTATTTTTTTCCAATTTTCGTAAAAAAAAATTTAAAAAAATCTGAAAATACTTGTATATTCTACATAAAAAAAGAAACAACTTTTCTCTTTTACAATTTTTTCTAGAGCGCATACTTTCTCCGTAAAAAATTATTGAAAATTGAAAAAAAAAATTCTGGCGCAAATTGGCCTCGGAGTAAAAAATCGCAAAGAGCAAGATATATTTTTTGGCGTAGAATCGAAATCCACTATAAAAAAAGATGGTTGATTATATAAAAAAACATGTTACCCCGTAAAACCCCATTAAAAGTAAAACCCCATAGTACCATTATGTAGAGCCACAAAACTGAAAAACTTTTGTCTGAAACTTTTTTTGATTGGACGTCATGGGATAGCGTCACATTCAAAAATTATTTGAGACATATAACAAAAATGGCTCCCCCTGCGCCGCTGCAGCTCGGATTGCCATGACAGACTACACACGTTCAGAGAATGACTTGATAAGCATCCCCACTAATTTTTGACTCTCCAGCTTATCTGTTCCATTTTTGTAGGTGGATTCTCGTGCTATTAGAATGTCATGAAACGTCGAGATTTTAAGTTAGAGTAAATAAAAAAATTATATACATCGGTCTTTGTATGTCATAACTTTTTTGTACGCACAATTGATATTGACTTGAAATTTGGTACACGTATGTAGGTATTATAACGAGATATGAAACTAGATTATATTTTTATCTTATTCCGTTGAATGGATGGGGGGTAAATGGGGGTAGATCCATTGATATTAAAATTCACACGAGTCCATATATCTGGTTCTATTCGAGGCAGGGATCTTTTGACCGCATTTTTGTCACCACGTGGTATAATTTCATTAATGATATTTGATCATATAAAGTTTGCAGATACGTAATGTTAAAATGAGGCATTTCTTAGCGATTTTCACTGATTTCCTCTTAAATTCAACGTGCAGTATTTCCGAAAATACTTATCGTAGAGAGTTGCGTTTGGGCTCATTTTCTTCGTAAATTAATAAGACAAAAAAGTACTTTACAATTTTTGTTTGTATCTTGTATAGTTGTGCCGTCATAATATGTATCCGTTCGTTTAAAATTAATGTGCAAATACACTGTCAGAAATTGAAATTATTCGAGGTCTAGTAAAAAAACCGCTGCCCAAGGAATCACTACTTCCACATCCAGATTTTCTATCCAAGTCTCTTACAACGAAAAAATTTTGTATGTGGAAATAATTGTTTATGGAACTTTAATAATATAATATTTGAAATCCTCTACCCAAAAACCCATAAAACGATACCCCACATCGGTAGTGGGGTTAGGGTGGTGATAGGGGGTAGTGAGGGGTGGATGAAGTAAAAAAATATTTTGAGGTTTTTGGTTCTTGTACACAGTACACACACTAAATCATAATCTTTTCTCATCCTCTTTAATAATGGGGTAGAGGTGGTAATGAGGGTGGCTAATGCCAAAAAAATTTTTGAGTTCTTAGCTTCTCTTCTATATACTAAATACCAATTTTATGGACTCTTACCTGCTTCATTTACCTATTTACCTCCATTTACCCCAATTTACTCCCCAACCCTTCGACAGAACAAGATGAAAATATAATCTAGTTCCAAATCTCGTTAAAATACATACGTGTACCAAATTTCAAGTCAATATCTTAAACGGTTCCAGAGTAAACGTGCGCACAAAAAAAAGTTACAGACAGACCGACAGACAGAAATTTTTTTTTCACTCAAACTTAAAATCTCGACGTTTCATGACATTCTAAGCCTATTTGCACAATAAATTTTTATTTTAATTTTTTTGTTTTTGTCGTTAGGTACTATACTTCCACTGGACGTGGAAGTAAAACAAGTTTTTCCAAAGATATCTTCCCAGGCGCTTTCATCTCCTTAACCGGCTAGACCCTCTAATTCTACAACTTATTACATATTTGAGAGGAAGGTTACGAGAATTTTACAAAAACAAACATATGCTACATATTTCCAAGGGTTACCGAAATAATTTCTTATTAAATTTTCCAGGCTTCCTTAATTAACCATTTTTTTAGTCATAGGTAGATCAAATATCAAGAAACTATCTGGTATGTTTTTTATGAGGTTTTAATTACGTTACTACAATTTATCAAACTAGAAAAATATTTAGATGTGTAAAAATATGATTTTTAAAAAAGAATTATAATATAATGAAGAATATATAGTGTTTTGAAATATATAATATACAGAATGTTCCTTAAAATTAGAAACATTGTTACCTATATCTGCAAGAGTAAAAATAACAAAAAATAAATTATAAAAGAAAAGAATTAGGCCATTTTTGTGAAGCATCTTTTGCTGTTTTTGAAAATTGAAACATAAAAAAAATTGCTTTGGGAAAAATGTTTATTTCCCAAATAACTTTATTATTATGGATATTGGGATAAAACCAAAAAAAAAAAAAATGAATAACATGCGACAATAAATCCATAAAATATATAGGACAGTAGTTTATAGGATGAGTAAAAGAAGTCTCCTACTAAGTCGGGGAAAGGCAGTATCAGAAGCAAGGGACCGAGAAAGATTACAGATGTTGGAGATCCCTGCCTATGAAAGTACCAAGGGCACCGCTGCAAAGGATAGGAGTAGTTTTCTTACGAGTAAGTAGTTATGCACATAAATTATAATAGGCTAAGTATGTTAATTTTTTTTTAGAATAATCTTTATAAAATTAGACATCAGGGTTGGCATCTACATAGGTAGTATGACGCAAGAGTGATCTCCACGAGGGGAGTTTTATATTTACCTTAATTAGGCCTCTTTAGTCTCCAAGAATTATTTTTTTTAATTTTTGCCTGTCGGCTGCTCAGTGCTTTCGGTGGGTAGTGGGTAAGTCGTGATGTAAAATCAAATTGATAAATATTGCACAAATGATTTGTTATTAACAAAATGGAATTTATCAATTATAATATTAGCTCAGTTGATTAGCTGTCTAGCAACATGACTGTAGGTAAAAGATACTTTAAGCAATAAACAATTTATTTATAGATAACCACAATTAATGCGAGCGCCAGCTGGTAATAAGTGTATTAAGGACTCATTAACCGAAATTAACAAAGGCCCTCAATACCTCACTAACAACACATTTATATGCATCAATTGATAAGATGAAGATAAGCAGAAAATTATAATTTAGAGAAATCTTGGCTTTTTGGCTTTGGAAATGTCTGAGCTGAGAAATAAAAAGCAACAAATTCCCAAACAAGAATATATTACAACAAATAATTGACAAGAAAATATGAATTGTAAACAATATTCAATTAAATAAAATTACCTGATATCACAGATTTTTAACATTAGAATTAAAATGCCTGAAGGGCGGAAAAAATTATGTTAAGTAAAATCTAGTAAAATGAATAAAAAATGAGGTTAGGTAAGCCAGAAGGGCAATAAAAAATGTAACAAAATTCACTTAAGGTGATTTTCACGAGTACATATATTTATTATCTTCCCGAAAATAACCAGTAAATAAAAACCTAACATTTACATATAACTGCAAAAGAAAACTGGTATTCGGTGACGTAGTACGATAAGACCTGGTGAGTAGCTGGTTGAATTAAGAAAATCAGAGCTGGTACAATTACCTCAGTTCCTTAAAGCGTCTGTAAATACCATCCCTGGACTATCTAGATGAAGGCTAAGATTTCTGCCTCTGGACAATAATCAGTAAATTCTCTTGGTCCTTGATATCCTTCGGGTTAGGTTACAATAGACTGGAACTTATGACATAGCTTCGTCGGCCGTTACGTAACGTTCTCTGGTTAACTCAGCAAGGACTCTCTTCTTGGTCTCGTTCATAAAAGAAATATACCAGTGTTTTAGAAAATACAATAATAAAAATTGTTATGTAAGGCTTAGATTACTAGCCGGGAAAACAATAAATTTAACAATGAGAGTTCAATGAAAGAAAAAAACTCTACTAAGAGAAAATTATCTGAGCAAAAATATACTCTAGAAATTATTATGATTACTGTTAAAAAAAAACAATTATCAAATACAAGATAACATATGTAAGTTAATAAGGAATTATTACTTTAAATGCAATGACTGAGTGTCATAAATTTTATGAAAAGGAAAATCCCACAAGATTTATTTAATATTTTTTTTTTAAATAATTATTACGGAAGGTAATGGTAGTGACATTCAAAAATTTATTACTGAGAGTAATATAGGTAATCACATTCAACTTAAATGAGATAATACGCAGAAGGCAAAAGTTATGTTTCAATTAAGCAATTGTTGACATGGTTCGAGTTTATTAACTTAAGAAAACTATGAACAAATTATTACGGTAAATTTATGATTTACGTTAAATCGAGAATAAAAATAATAAAGAAAATAAGCACTCATATGCCTACTTTATATGCTGAATTTTAAATTAAGCAACAGTAATTTTGACAGAGATATAGAAAGATATAAAAAAGGAAAATAATTTCTTATTACTAGGATTAATAAATTTTTCCCAAACGAAATTAAATAATTAAGTATTTCAATTTTGAAAGAACAATCTTTCACCCACAGAAACAACAATTATTATCCCCCGATATATTTACTTCACTGAAAACTTCCCGAGTCAATGAAAAATTAGATAATAAGGTTTTCTTATATATTTTCTGTTATTTAGGCAGGACAAGATATAGGTAGATAAATTATTAGGTATACTCTCGTGCCGTAACCACACTATTGCCCAAAAGATGAGAATTTCTCGTTTGACAATTTATTTTATCAAATAGGCATAGATAATATATCAAGCAAAATGGAGACCCTAATCTGTTATCGAGCACGTGGCGTGCATAACAGAAGTCAATTCAGATAACAGGAGTCAGTTCCGATTTTCAGTACACTAGAGGTAGTAAGATAAAGATAAAGTACGGTAAGTGCGATTAATCTCAAAGGTAAACTTGTAAAGCAAAAGGCAACGTGTGAAACGAAAAATTAATACCAGTAAACGACAGACACCGCTCGGGAATTTTAAAGCTACAGGCTGCACAATATGGCTCCTTGCCGGCAGGTCTATGCCTTAAAATTTATCGAAATAATCGCGCAACAAAAATCAATAAGAATTACATGTAATTCAATACTTCGTCAGTATTAGCTAGAAGAGTAGTTGTTTTGATTGGTTTTCCAATAATGAGTGTTTTAAAGTGTTTTCCTAAGTAGTATATTAGCGTGACCCGATTAAGGTACCAATATACAGAAAGTAGATAATTTCATATTAAATAAAAAAGTGTGATGACTAAATGTAAATAAATGATTGAAATATTTTCAATATATTTTTTTTTTCTTTAAAATGCTAAGAATCCTATCATGTAATTCAATACTTCGTCAGTATTAGCTAGAAGAGTAGTTGTTTTGATTGGTTCTCCAATAATGAGTGTTTTAAAGTATTTACCTAACTAGTATATTAGCGTGCCCAGATTAGGGCAACAATATACAGAAAGTAGGTATTTTCATAATAAATAAAAAAGTGTGTAAGTTGTGATTTGCATAATACCTAAATAATATTCTCTAAAGAGATTTTTTATCCCGATTACAAAAATATCATATAATCCATATTTTCTATTTTGTATCTACAATGTTATGTTGATTCGAATCTGGCATAATAGAAAATTATTCTTTACTTTTCATTTCAAGAAAAACACAATAGTTTATATTACTTGGCGGCTTCCAGCTTTGTCTTTGTAAATTATCATACACGGAGATCAAAAATCAAAAATTAAAAAAATACTTATATTTACTTTATTTAGAATTTACTTAAAATAGAACAAAATATATAGGACAGTAGTTTATAGGATGAGTAAAAGAAGTCTCCTACTAAGTCAGGGAAAAGCAGTATCAGAAGCAAGGGACCGAGAAAGATTACAGATGTTGGAGATCCCTGCCTATGAAAGTACCAAGGGCACCGCTGCAAAGGATAGGAGTAGTTTTCTTACGAGTAAGTAGTTATGCACATAAATTATAATAGGCTAAGTATGTTAATTTTTTTTAGAATAATCTTTATTTTTCAACTAGACTGGTACAACAGTATGAAGGGGGCATCATCAGTTACGTTACAAATCACAATTTACAAGAATGAAATATTCTAAATTCCAATTAAAAAGTACCAAGTAAAATCGTAATTATTACTTATACCATATTTAAAGTAAAATTACTGGGACATATTTAATACTAACTACCAGCATCGCCGTATCTAGTGCAGGGTAACAGGGGCCCGTGCCAGGGCATCGGGGGCGCGATTGGTGGTGTTTAAATACGTTTTAATTACACCTAACCGTGGTATTAATATTTAAAAGTTTTCATAATATTTTTTGGGGACCAAAACTAGATGCTTGCCCTATTTAAAAATTTTAATAATCTTATTTGGGGGAGCAAAATTAGCTGCTTGCCTGGGCTCCAAAATCTCTAGCTATTACTGCTAATTACTACATATTTTATAGCATCAGAGGTTTGCTTATAAATCTCGTTTTATGGTAGAATAAAACTACTTTTTTCAACGATTGTTTGGGAGGGAGGGCATTTTTTGATGGAAATGCTATCTGTATGTTGTCAGAAAGTTACAGTGAAGTTTTAAAGTCCAATGTATATAGGAGGTGAGCGTTCTTGAAAATTACGTTTTAAATTTGAAAAAAGTGTTTCTGTTTGGTTTTTTTTTTTTAATATCTCGGGCTCTGTTCATCGGATTAAGCCAAACAAAAAATCAAAATGTTTGTAAATTAATTATGAATATAACTGCATAGGTTCAAATTCGATCTGCCATTTTGTTTTTTCGCAAAAAATAACAATTACGAAAATTTATTAGTTTACATGAACCGAATTTACCAAGGAAATAATTATTGTTTTTTTTTTAATAAAACTTGATGAAATTATAGATCTTATAGGTGTAAACTATCATGGAAAGTTACAAATAAAAATATTTATTAATTTCCTTAAAACAAACGAGATTTTTAAAAATATTGTGAAGCTTCATAAACAACTGCCATTTGGACACACTAAGAATTTTAACTGTAGCTTTACAGTGGTGATAAAATTCAATTTTTTTGTATTATTTTAATATTACATTTCGTGCATTTTTGTAAAATACATTTTTTGTAATGCATTTTTTTACGAAAAAATGTATGCAGCCAAATACTTTTGTTATCTTGTCAAAAGTACTTCGAACAATTGAATAACAATTAGACCCTTTTACATTAATTAGAAGCTGAGATATCGTATCGTTAATATACCTACAATAGGCATGTCCACAAAATTTTAATTTCAATTGGAAATGGTGTGGAATGTAACAATAAAAAAATCGGCAGCTACTGGAAGCGGCTGGAACCTCCCCCACGCGGTGGATCCTTATCAGCTGTGTTCGGATATTACATCGGAAATCAGAGCACTGAGCAAACAGATCAATTACACGTGACTTTGGAGCCATTTATTTCATGAACAAATATCGAACGAACTGAAGTAGACTACAAGCAGTCTGTTAAAACATAACCTTTCATGTTTGTTTATGTTGCATGTTAATCAATTGTGAGATATTTTAAGAGTATTAACAGATAACGTTTCGAAGATTTTGTAGAACATTGAATAGCGAAAAAAATAATAACACAGAATTTAGCCAAAATGACACTCTAACCTTAACAAGTCAATAACATTATGGACAGTTCAAGCAGACCACGCATGCGGCAAATTAAAATCTCCCTGCTCGATGAAAAAGGTCCGAGCAAGTCGAGCTTCGTCCGAGGCCTTTATTTTGTAATATTCGAACGTTTCAGATTTAGCTCGCTTAGCTCGATTTGATTGTGATTGTGACGCGTCCCATCAGTCAGACGTAATATCCGAACACGGCTATAAACAATTACTACCTTTAAAAAACCCAACTAAAGTAAGTTTTGACATTGTCAAAAATATTTGGATTGGTAACCTTTACGAATGTTGGTTTTTAAGTTATGAAATCAAGTTTATTCTCATTTTTAATGTTTATAAATACGCATTTTTAGCTCGGAGCCACAGTGGCTCCAAGCAAATATTTAAAAATTTACGCAAATAATTTTTCTGATACATATTTTTTTTATTAATAAAAATAGACTGCTAATTACAGGTTAGATTTCCAACCTACAAAAAGAGTCCTATTTTATTAGAACAAAGTATTTAGAACTTCATAAACATTACACTGTACTAGATTTTAGTTGAAAGTACGGAAACCAGGCAGAAATTTTAATAATAGCTACGTAATATTCTTAAATCTTAAGAAATATGTATTTTTGAGGTTAGCTGTGACGTCACGTACCATAATCTATAAATCAACATTCAAAATTTTCCTGTAACAATAATACCAATAATATTTTTTGGATGCTGTCATGTGTGCACATATAACGTATTCTTGTTATTTTTTTTAACAGTAACCAAGTCGAAAGGGTGCAAGTGTGATATATCGTTGAAATTGGAATTTTTACTGCTTTTCAATGGTTCGATTATAAATTGTAAGTAATCATAAAATAAACAACTTCTTGTGCCAAAACGACACTAAACGTAATCCGATCTCAACCGAAACCTTTTCAGCTCTTCTGGAGCAACCTCACGCAAAGTTTCATCCAATTCGTTTAGTAGTTTCGCCGCTATCGTGTTCACATACATACACATACATACACACACACAGACATTTTTCAAAAACCACTTTTTTGGGTTCCTGGGACCTCAAAACGTAAAGATTTGATGCTATCTCAATTTTCGATTTTGGACTAATTGTAGTAACCTCCCACAATTTTATTGTGGGGAAGTTAAAAATACATATCTTTTTATTTTGATAGTTATTCGTAATAGAAATCACCCCAACGCAGCGAGGCTAAGAAACGTTCCCAAGGCTAGTAACACATGACGCCACCTCCTTGCACTCAGGCCGGCCTGTGTGTGTAATGCGGGCCCGTTGTTTTTTTATTGAAACACTAATGTAATCTTATTGATCAGCATGCTTTAGAACTCCTTTCTCCAAAATTTAAAGACATTTTGATTTATTGATTTATTTAATTACGGCCACCTAAAATTATATTTTTCAAATATTAAATAATTAATAACTTAAACGCAAACGTTTTTTAGCTTAGCTGCGTTGCGGTGATTTCTATTACGAATAACTGGCAAAATAAAAATATAAATAAAAAAATTTCTGGTTTGGGTACTAGGGGTTCTAACATATGATTTTAACTAATATTAATGTATATTATTTTTTTTGTGGACTTGCTTATTACGGAGGTATACGCGCCCTTGTTCATCTCTGCCGTTACCAAAACATGCGGAAATGATATCCATGCACTTTACTTACTCATATAAAGTGCTCAGAGAAATTCAACCTCTCCTGTTATCTTTCCTAAACTTTACATCTTTAATCGCCTCTTTTCTTCTTTCTATTTGTTTGTTTTTGTTCCTGTTTTTATCTTTACAATACCTACCACTCAAGCTAGTAATAATAATAATAACAATAATAATAATACATTTTTTTGATAGACATTTAAATAAAATATATTGACAAAATTAAATTTAATAACATATCTATCAAAAGGCAGAGTTCGCTCTATCTTAGTATATAATGAACTGCATTCTTCCACTCAACCACTTGCATGTAGCATAAATTAATAAAAAATCATGCCCTCTAGGATTATATTTAACCCAGATTTCTTGCCCCTGCGGACCAGACTAGTATGTCCTTATATGTATTTGGACCCGCTGAAACCGAATCCGAAGTCAGAATTGTCAGATTGGCTCATCTTTCACCACCAACCTCAAAGAAACATCCCCCCAAAAAATGGTCTGTCCGGCGGACCATACTAGTGTATCCTTATGTATTTGGACTCTTTGAAACAGAATCCGAAGTCAGAATTGTCAGATTCGCACGTTTTTCACCCCTAACCCTAAAAAACACCCCCAAGACAAAAAAAGTGGTCTGGATTTTGGACCAGACCAATGTATCCTTATGTATTTGGATCCGCTGAAACCGAATCCGAAGTCAGAATTGTCGATTTGCTCGTTTTTCAGTTTTTCAGATCAATGTATCCTTACCAAATACATAAAGGATACACTGGTATGGTCCGCCGAACAGACCATTTGTATCTGGAGAGGGGGGGCGTTTTTTTGGGGTTAGGAGTGAAAAATGAGCCAATCTGACAATCTGACTTAGGATTGGGTTTTAGCGGGTCCAAATACACAAGGATACACTGGTATGGTCCGCAGGGCAGACCACGTTTTTTTTGTTTTGGAGGTGAAAGTCGAGCGAATCTGACAATTTTGACTTCGGATTCTGTTTCAGAAGGTCCAAATACATAAAGATACACTAGTATGATCTGCCGGACAGACCATTTTTTTGGGGGAAGGGGTGTTTCTTTGGGGTTAGTGGTGAAAAACGAGCCAATCTGACAATTCTGACTACATGAGGACACACTAGTCTGGTCCGCAGGCTAGACCGCGTTTTTTGTGTGGCTGTGTCATTAAACAAAAAAAGTAAAATACTTGTAAAAAAAAATGTCTGCGATGAATGATTTTAAATATCATGGAAATTGGTTCTATATACATCTAAGAATGTGTTAAAAAAAAATTCCGAGTGGCAACAACTTTGATTTAGATTTGGTTGTAGGCCACCGTGCCCTGAAAGAGTTAACATGTTTCGATGTTTCTAATAGTGACCTCTTTTTAGGAATTGAAGAACTGAAATTTGTACAAAATATTCAAATAGATAATGGATCATCTGAGCAGCCTAAAGGACACCATTACCATAATAGTATATTTCTTGAATATCCTATGGAAAATGCCTCTTCTACGCCAGTGTGTGAATCCCCAGAGAGTTTTAATAATGTTCAATGGCAGATTATAACTTCGTCAGTTGAAAAAGGTCCTGTAACAAGAACTTCAAAATTTGGCAAATAATAAAAGCAGCTAAACTAATTAACCACCATCTACCAATCCTTGGCAGTAGATCTCGCTTGTTCAATCTAGTTCGAATGGCAGCACAATCTGTTACAACTTTAAATGGTATTCATATTAGTAGTCCAGTCAATGAATGGTTTCTAGAGGGAAATGCTGAGATAACAATTTTTGACTAGAGGGCTGTGTTTGGGATTTAGGAGGTAAATATACCAAAAGTCCCCGAACGTAGGAGGTGGGGGAATACAGGGGAGCACGAAGAAGGTCCTGATTTTTGGTTTTTCGCTCATATCTCGAAAACGGTTAGCCCTTATCAAAAATTGGTTATATGCAAAATTAAAGCTGACTAAATTTTCTAAAAAATGTTTCTTTTAATTTTTTTCGTATCTGCTATGGTTCAGTAATGAATTGTATATCTTTTGACTGTGTTCTAACTTTATTATAAATTTATTATGAATTGAAAATAAATTTTAATAATCATTGTAGAAAAAAATTTCTTGTACAGATATCCGTTTCACAACAGACTGAACTGAAATATCGAATAAGAAATATCTTTGCGTCTGTAAGTGTGGATGTGCGTGTATATCTGTGTGCGTGTATATCTATGTGTGCGTGTATACCGCTTCTTGTAAACACGATAACTTCTGTTAGACTTAAAATATTTGATTACAATTTGGAACATATGTAAAACAGCATATTACAATAATCCCTATTGAAATTGGGCCATATCTATAATACATGGTGATAACCAGAGGCCTACAATTCTCACTTCATAATAATGTTATTAAAAATACCATGTTCCATATTTTAGGATAACACTGATATATCATCTACTTTAAATAAATTTGGTTTGCCTAAAATACACCCGGTATATTGCAGTTTAGAAATTTTATACATCTTCTTGTTTTTGTATGCTTAGTAATATTTTGCTCTAAAATTGAAATAAAACGTATTTTACGTATGAGAGTTTTTAGGCTTCTGGTTATCACCATGTATTACAGATATGGCCCAATTTCAATAGGGATTATGGTAATATGCTGTTTTACATATGTTCCAAATTGTATATATATATATATATATATATATATATATATATATATATATATATATATATATATATATGTGTGTGTGTGTGTGTGTGTGTGTGTGTGCGGGCATACCATTTCTTGTAAAAACGATAATTTCTGTTAGACTTAAAATATTTGATTTCAATTTGGAACATATGTAAAACAGCATATTACCATAATCCCTATTGAAATTGGGCCATATCTGTAATACATGGTGATAACCAGAAGCCTAAAAACTCTCATACGTAAAATACGTTTTATTTAAATTTTAGAGCAAAATATTACTAAGCATACAAAAACAAGAAGATGTATAAAATTTCTAAACTGCAATATACCGGGTGTATTTTAGGCAAACCAACTTTATTTAAATTAGATGATATATCAGTGTTATCCTAAAATATGGAACATGGTATTTTTAATAACATTATTATGAAGTGAGAATTGTAGGCCTCTGGTTATCACCATGTATTATAGATATGGCCCAATTTCAATAGGGATTATTGTAATATGCTGTTTTACATATGTTCCAAATTGTAATCAAATATTTTAAGTCTAACAGAAGTTATCCTGTTTACAAGAAGCGGTATACACGCACACATAGATATACACGCACACATAGATATACACGCACATCCACACTTACAGACGCAAAGACATTTCTTATTCGATATTTCAGTTCAGTCTGTTGTGAAACGGATATCTGTACAAGAATTTTTTTTCTACAATGATTATTAAAATTTATTTTCAATTCATAATAAATTTATAATAAAGTTAGAATACAGTCAAAAGATATACAATTCATTACTGAACCATAGCAGATACGAAAAAAATTAAAAGAAACATTTTTTAGAAAATTTAGTCAGCTTTAATTTTGCATATAACCAATTTTTGATAAGGGCTAACCGTTTTCGAGATATGAGCGATAAACCAAAAATCAGGACCTTCTTCGTGCTCCCCTGTATTCCCCCACCTCCTACGTTCGGGGACTTTTGGTATATTTACCTCCTAAATCCCAAACACAGCCCTCTAGTCAAAAATTGTTATCTCAGCATTCCCCTCTAGAAACCATTCATTGACTGGACTACTAATATGAATACCATTTAAAGTTGTAACAGATTGTGCTGCCATTCGAACTACATTGAACAAGCGAGATCTACTGCCAAGGATTGGTAGATGGTGGTTAATTAGTTTAGCTGTTTTTATTATTTGCCAAATTTTGAAGTTCTTGTTACAGGACCTTTTTCAACTGACGAAGTTATAATCTGCCATTGAACATTATTAAAACTCTCTGGGGATTCACACACTGGCGTAGAAGAGGCATTTTCCATAGGATATTCAAGAAATATACTATTATGGTAATGGTGTCCTTTAGGCTGCTCAGATGATCCATTATCTATTTGAATATTTTGTACAAATTTCAGTTCTTCAATTCCTAAAAAGAGGTCACCATTAGAAACATCGAAACATGTTAACTCTTTCAGGGCACGGTGGCCTACAACCAAATCTAAATCAAAGTTGTTGCCACTCGGAATTTTTTTTTAACACATTCTTAGATGTATATAGAACCAATTTCCATGATATTTAAAATCATTCATCGCAGAAATTTTTTTTTACAAGTATTTTACTTTTTTTGTTTAATGACACAGCCACACAAAAAACGCGGTCTAGCCTGCGGACCAGACTAGTGTGTCCTTATGTAGTCAGAATTGTCAGATTGGCTCGTTTTTCACCACTAACCCCAAAGAAACACCCCTTCCCCCAAAAAAATGGTCTGTCCGGCAGATCATACTAGTGTATCTTTATGTATTTGGACCTTCTGAAACAGAATCCGAAGTCAAAATTGTCAGATTCGCTCGACTTTCACCTCCAAAACAAAAAAAAAGTGGTCTGCCCTGCGGACCATACCAGTGTATCCTTGTGTATTTGGACCCGCTAAAACCCAATCCTAAGTCAGATTGTCAGATTGGCTCATTTTTCACTCCTAACCCCAAAAAAACGCCCCCCCTCTCCAGATACAAATGGTCTGTTCGGCGGACCATACCAGTGTATCCTTTATGTATTTGGTAAGGATACATTGGTCTGAAAAACTGAAAAACGAGCAAATCGACAATTCTGACTTCGGATTCGGTTTCAGCGGATCCAAATACATAAGGATACATTGGTCTGGTCCAAAATCCAGACCACTTTTTTTGTCTTGGGGGTGTTTTTTAGGGTAGGGGTGAAAAACGTGCGAATCTGACAATTCTGACTTCGGATTCTGTTTCAAAGAGTCCAAATACATAAGGATACACTAGTATGGTCCGCCGGACAGACCATTTTTTGGGGGGATGTTTCTTTGAGGTTGGTGGTGAAAGATGAGCCAATCTGACAATTCTGACTTCGGATTCGGTTTCAGCGGGTCCAAATACATATAAGGACATACTAGTCTGGTCCGCAGGGGCAAGAAATCTGGGTTAAATATAATCCTAGAGGGCATGATTTTTTATTAATTTATGCTACATGCAAGTGGTTGAGTGGAAGAATGCAGTTCATTATATACTAAGATAGAGCGAACTCTGCCTTTTGATAGATATGTTATTAAATTTAATTTTGTCAATATATTTTATTTAAATGTCTATCAAAAAAATGTATTATTATTATTACTAGCTTGAGTGGTAGGTATTGTAAAGATAAAAACAGGAACAAAAACAAACAAATAGAAAGAAGAAAAGAGGCGATTAAAGATGTAAAGTTTAGGAAAGATAACAGGAGAGGTTGAATTTGTCTGAGCACTTTATATGAGTAAGTAAAGTGCATGGATATCATTTCCGCATGTTTTGGTAACGGCAGAGATGAACAAGGGCGCGTATACCTGCGTAATAAGCAAGTCCACAAAAAAAATAATATACATTAATATTAGTTAAAATCATATGTTAGAACCCCTAGTACCCAAACCAGAAATTTTTTTATTTATATTTTTATTTTGCCAGTTATTCGTAACAGAAATCACCGCAACGCAGCTAAGCTAAAAAGCGTTCCCAAGGTAGAGGCTAGTAATATGACGTCACCTCCTTTTTTTCGAAATACAATTCATTTAAGTTATTAATTATTTAATATTTGAAAAATATAATTTTAGGTGGCCGTAATTAAATAAATCAATAAATCAAAATGTCTTTAAATTTTGGAGAAAGGAGTTCTAAAGCATGCTGATCAATAAGATTACATTAGTGTTTCAATAAAAAAACAACGGGCCCGCATTACACACACAGGCCGGCCTGAGTGCAAGGAGGTGGCGTCATGTGTTACTAGCCTTGGGAACGTTTCTTAGCCTCGCTGCGTTGGGGTGATTTCTATTACGAATAACTATCAAAATAAAAAGATATGTATTTTTAACTTCCCCACAATAAAATTGTGGGAGGTTACTACAATTAGTCCAAAATCGAGAAATGGTATACCCGCACACACACACACACACACACACACACATATATATATATATATACGCACACACACACTTACAGACGCAAAGACATTGTTTATTCGATATTTCAGTTCAGTCTACTGTGAAACGGATATCTGTACAAGAAATTTTTTTCTACGATGATTATTAAAATTTATTTTCAATTTATAATAAAGTTAGAATACCGTCAAAAGATATACAATTCATTACTGAACCATAACAAATACGAAAAAAAATAATAGAAACATTATTGTAGAAAAAGTCAGGTATAATTTTGCATATAGCTACTTTTTGATTAGGGCTAACCGTTTTCGAGATATGAGCGAAAAAACAAAAACCAGGACCTTCTTCGTGCCCCCCCACATCACCCCCCACATCCTACGTTGGGGGACTTTTGGTATGTTTACCTCCTAAATAGTCCAAACACAGCCCTTAAGTCAAAAATTGTGATCTCGGCATTTCCCTCTAGACCCCCTTATTGAACGTTCATTGTCTGGGCTATAGATATACTCGAAATATTTGTAATGATGCTACTACGGCTAAAGTTTCTGATTCGTAAGAATGGTATTTTTCCCCCTCCTTGGTAGTTTGCGTACTGAAAAAGGCGACTGGTCTCAGTTGCCCATTTGGTTGCCATTGCACTAAGTTATCTGCAATTTACATGCATCATATGCACTTCCGTCCTGTAATCTGGATGGTAAATTGCGAGGATAGGTCATGACACCAATTTTTCTTTAAGTGTCCTAAATGCTTGTTCTTGTTCCTCTTCCCACTTAAACGTTGCATTCTTCTTTGTCAATACAGTTAAGCCTAGCAATGATTGCAAATTTTTGTACATATTTCCGAAAATAGCTCATGAGCCCTAAAAATTATCGAACTTTATGTGCATCTATTGGAACTGGAAACTGATGTACTTCAGTTTTTTCCTGGTCGGATACCTTGTGAACTGACTTCATGTCCTAAGTACTCTATGTTTTCCACCAAAAAATTACATTTCGTTAGATGCAATGTCAAGTTAGCATCTCAATGCAATTGTAGTACTCTTTCGAGATTAATCAAACCAGTTTCAACGTCGACAGATGGTATTAAAATATCGTCAATGTACGGAAATGCAATTTAGAATCTCGCCCCTCCTAAAACCCTGTTTATTGTTCGTTGAAATACAGCTGGGGCATTTGCCAAACCGAAAGGCATTCGCAAATATTCATAATGTCCAATTGGTGTAACAAACGCCGTCTTGTGTATAGAGTCATCAGCCATAGCAATCTGATGATATCCACTTGCGAGATCAAAGCTCGTAAAATATTTGGCATTATTCAATTTGTCTAGAAAATCCTCGACACAAGGAAGCGGGTATCTATCCTTGATAGTTTTAGCGTTCAAAACACGATAATCGACGCACATTCGTTGCTCACCGGGTTTCTTACGAACTAAAAGAATTGGACTAGAAAATGGTAAACTAGACTCTCGTATGATATTTTTCAAAAGATCAACTATATCGCGCACTGTCTGTCTTTCAATATGGGATATGGGACAGTCTGTATGGTCGGTATACAACTGGGGCCTCATCAATTAACTTAATACTCATGGTGCCCGTATTTGTTTTACCTAGTTCTTCAGTACATTGTGAAAAACAATCCCGATAGCTATTTAATAATTTTAATAATAATTCCAATTCATTACTTGAAAGAGAGTCATTATATAATCCATCAATGTCCTTTAAATTAAATTTATGTGGTGGAGAAGTACTACAGTAAAAGACACTTACCTCTTCTTCCTGCCGCTCTGCTTGACATGGAACACCTCTGACGACCACCATGTTCTGGGAAATAACTAGAGGCTTTGATGAGACATTGGCAACACATACTGCACCACCATCCCTAGTAATGCATCTCTCCACACACCATTCATTTTCTGGTTGGCTTCGCATTCAGTTGGTGTAATGTCGCCTTCGCCTTCTGTGGTCACAGCTATAAATGCGATTGATTCAGGTGGCACAACTGTCGCTTCCTTGGCCCAAACCGTTATTTTTCTCTTAGGCAACGTTTTCATGTCCACTGGTATGTCTTGATTGGCCATTATTCTGACTTGTCCATCTTTAACTAATAACGCAGTTCCATTTTTATTTAAAAACTCCTGACCAATCATTACTGGTATGTCTTGTGTATCGTTTGGCACGATAATAGCGTCTACTTGTTGCTCAGCTTGGTCGACGTTTAGTTTTATGTTTGTTGACCCTAAAACTTTTGCAAAACCACCTGCATATTCCTTTATCGACATATTGCACGGTTCCAAAATTAAGTTCATCAAATTGGCATCCATCTCTCGGATAACTACAGGCCCGCACCCTGTATCCACATAAGCCTTGGTTTTAATACCATTTACTTCGCAATCAAAAAAATATTTTTCGTGGTGTATAATTTGTTTGTCAGACTTTGCATGGTGTACCTTTGCAGTCGAGTCGTCTCGTCGACAATCCTTGGTGACATGACCCAGTCGATTGCATTTTCTGCACCTTTTGGCTTTGGACACTTTTTCCAAGGATGGCCACGTTCACCACAATTGTAACACTTAAATATTTTCCTGTCATACGGTTTCTTGTATCTCGAGAAAGGCTTCATTGAATCAGTTTTTGCTCCTATTTTTACTTCTACCATCTCTTTAGAAGTAGTAGGCTGACTATAACTCCGTAGAGTTGACAATATTCAGAATACAAGCTTGCTGGAGTTCCATACCTTCCGGCTCTAGCACCAGTTTGTACTGTTGTGTCACTAATACCGCCAATAACACAAGACACAGCATCACGCCCCATAATTTTGCAGCCTTGAATTAAATCCATTTTTTTAAAATAATATTGTTCCCATGTTTCGTTCTTGCCCTTCTGATAATCCAACATTTTTCTCAGTATCGAAGCATAATCTTGATAGTCTGGGAAAGTGTCTATTATCAAAATTTTCCATTCCTCCCAGGTCTGCTGATATGATATCAGATTGTCATACCACCTTTTTGCTACCCCGGCTAGTCTAGTCCGCATCACAAATATTTTTGCAGCATCATCCCAACCATGTATTTCGCCAATCTGTTTAATCTTATTCAACAATTTAATACTACTTAAATTAGGATTTCCTGGCAGAAATTCAGGTATACATTCGGGTTTGACATTTTGGTTACGTATAGCAACGTTCGATGGTGTCGTTCTGGCCAATAGACTATTTACTAATTGTTCAAGATACTGAACTCGCTCGTCTATTTGATTTGGCGAAGAAGTAGAAAACTTTTGTTCCGAAGATGAACTAGTTGCCCTTCGTCGAGTTTTCCCCATGATTACACAACCCTCGTGTGCATGTACTTCCATTCTCAACTCTTGAGAGTGGACACAAACCTCGTGTGTATACTGGAAATACCATTAATCGATAGCGAAAAAAATTCCGAATATAATTAAATTAATAATGTCTGACAACTTACCCCAATTATCGTCATAATAAATCCACAATTAGCGTCGAAAATGTTTCACATGTTTCACAGCTCAGCACCACTTATTTAAAGAAATTGTTGATGTAACACTACCAGGCGCCGCGAAGTCAAAACAATGTTTTTGTGATGCCAGTTCAACACTTCAACACATCGAACATTAAAAGTTCGCAGTTGGTTTTTAAATTAAAAACTGCACTTAAATGGTAAAACTGCACTTAAATGATAATTAAAGCACGTAAGCCTATCCCGCCACTACAGTAATAAAAACAGCTAAACTAATTCAAATAAACAAACACCGGAGATTCACAGGAAACAAAAAGATATATTACTAGATAATTATAAGGTACGTTTCAGAACAGTGGTCGATAACTTAATGTACTCTTTCATTCCTCCTCGCGGATTGATTTGATTAGGAACGTGCCGATAAACCAAACATGGTGTGTTCTCGATCGGGTTGCGTCATTCTGTAGAGCAGCATTTCTTTAATACAAAGTTCAAAGAAGACTGTTCCAGAATGAAACTTTCTCTAGCGATGGTTCTCAAAAACTTGTTTCTACCAACACTGAATCGGGTTAGGATCCATTTTGTGCCAGCGAGGAGGAGTATTTGCCTCCCAGTGACAGAGCTAATACTAGCAGTGACGAATCCGATACTGAATGCCATTTGAAAGAAAACAGTAAGCACTTTTATAATACTGAATTCCATGCGGAAAAGAAAAGTACTGTAAATACAAGGATAAAATGTAACCCGCAGGGACAAAATAATATAATAAAATAACACCCGAAAATATGAAATCAGTACTTTCAGTAAGTAATATACTTAACTTATCTACTCTGTCAAACGTGCAAGATTTAAAAGCATTGAATAATGCAGACAAAGTTACCTGTAGAGAAAAAAAATTACTGAAATATTTCCCACTGCAGAAAGCAGTGAAATTTCGGAGAATGAGAATACAGCTGTTACAATATCAGTGACGAGATAAAGGAAGATGGAAAACGTCTAAGACACAAACGACACTGCTGTTATATATGTAACAAAATGTTAACTAATAATTTGACACGCCATTTTGAATTAATTCACAAAAATGACGCAGAGGTTGCAAAAATTTTAGCTTTGCCAAAAAAAAACAAACTGCAGAAGGGAAGAGTTTGAAAAATTAATTAAGGCTGGTGACTCTTATTATAACTGTAATATTTTGTCAATAAGAAATGGAGAGTTGATTTTGGTTCGACGTCCTAAGGAACAGAAAAAGATGAGTTATGATGATTTTGGACCTTGTCCTCACTGCTTTGGTTTCATGGCAAAACAATATTTATGGCATCATTTAAGGCAGCGCAAATCGAAGAAAAATAAAGACAAGAACACGTAGTTTTCAGAAAAAGCTCGGAGAGGCATAATTAGTAAAAGTTCTGCAATGCTCTTTGAAATTTTGGGGCCAACAGCGTCTAAGACCTTTAGAAGCGGTATAATTAATTCATTCAGAGATGATGCCATATCAAACATGTGTAAAAATGATGACCTTATTTTAAAGTTTGGTTCCCTTCTTTACGAAAAACATGGTGTGACCCAAGCAGAATTAATTCGACAGTCAATGAGACAACTCGGCAGTCTAAAAATTCAGCTAAATGAAATTTTAAAAGAAGATCGCACTCTAAGCCAATGGTTGCATCCAAAAAATTTTGACCAGATAGTTTCTGCAACTAAATCACCTTGTCGTGAATCATACAATACACTAGAGAAATTGAACAATTTTGATATTCCTTCATTAGCTTTGAAAATAGGCCACTTATTAAGAAAATGTCTGTCCATTGAAAGTGGTTCTGCTCTTCGGAAAGGATTAATAGAAAGACATAGGGAAATGCAATCCTTTCTGGAACTGATGGACTTAGAATGGGCACCTATGATTTCATCCAAAGCGTTAATAACACTGGGGAGAAAAAAAATGAACACTACTAAACTTTTACCCATAACGGGAGATTTATTAAAGTTATCAACTTATTTAGAAGATCAAATGAAAAAACTGAAGTCTCTTGTTGCTAGTAATTGCACTAAATATCTGTGGAGCTACCTTGTCACTGTCACTTTAAGTAGAATCATTTTGTTTAATAAGAGACGATCAGGGGAGACGGCGAAAAAGACGTTAATGAATTATTCGTCAAGACCTTCCTGGTCTGAATAAGGAACAGCAGAATTTAAAAATTTCTTAACGCCGTTAGAAGCAGAACTTGTTCGTAGATTAAATATCGTGGAAAGTCAAGGCAAGCGAGGAAGAACAGTTCCAGTTATTTTAACGGATGATATGAAATGTTGCATTGATGTATTAATTGGAACCAGAGAAAAAGCAGGAATCTCGCCAACAAATATTTACGTTTTTGCTCATTCAGAACAATCGCAGTTTTATTTGAGGGGACATGACTGTTTAAGGAAAATATGTGAGTATATTACAAGTACTAAGCTACGTAAATATATTGCCACTGTTTGTCAGATCTTTGATCTTAAAGAAAATGAAATGGATTGGTTAGCCAGACATTTAAAGCACGATATTAACGTTCATAGAGATTTCTATAGGATTCACGAAAATGTGGCAGAAATAACAAAGGTCAGTAGACGGTTGATGGCTGTTGACAGAGGCGAAACACATAAATTTGCAGGGAGATAACTGAATGATATCACCATTGAAGGTCAGCCTATAATTTTGTATTAGTGAAATATTTATTGACTATTACGGTATTTATTTCAGAAGAACAATAGAAAAATACAGAAAACACTCATTCCTATATGTAACATTCAGAAAGGTAAACAGGTAATGTGGGAAGATTTAAACCGAAGTATGTGTACCTAATTGTTATATTTAAAAATGAACGTTTTCGATATTTTTCCATTTTTCATTTTCTTAGATAAATATCACTGCTTGTAGTCAATATATGTATCAGTATATTTCGTCAGTCTTGTTGCAATGAAACGTAGAATTTTAATGATTATATCATTAGATGTTTTATATTTACAGAATATAACATTTTAATTCGTATGGAAGCTGTTTAATCAAATAAAACGAAAAAATAGTCTAACATTATCAATATTTTTTATAGTTGCTTTTATATATCTGATTATTACAACAAGTAGGTGAATAATAAAATAATATTTAAATTAAAATTCCTCGGAAAAATTATGTAAACTTAATTTACTACTTTTCCTAGTTTAGAGATAAAATCGTAAAAATTCTCTGACATAATAATAATAATAATAATAATAATAATAATAATAATACTTTATTAATCCTTTAGATCATTATACATGATATAGGATAAGTCAGTTTCACAAAAATATGTATTTAATAAGTCAATAACGTAAGTACCAATAATACATTGAGGAAAAAAATGAATAAATAGATAAAAGTATAAATATAACTACACGCATTGTAAATAGTCTACACAAGTCAAGTACACAAAATATAAAGAATAACACCAATAAACATAAATTTATCTATTAAGGAAGGCATCAACGCTATAAAATGCACCGTCTGTTAACATATTTTTAACTTTGAGTTTGTATGAATTAAAATTGTTAATAATTTTTAAATCAAGAGGTAAAGAATTATACAATTTAATACACCAGTAGAATGGTGATTTTTCAAATAATGTAGAATTATGCGTTGGTATTAGGAGGTCACTGCTTCTCGTGATATAATTATGACGAGATGAAACTTTATCAAAAAGGTGTAAGTTTTTTTTTACGAAACATAAGCATTTATAAATAAAAATTGATGGAGTTGTAAGTAATTTATTTGACTTGAAACTGTGTTTGCAGCTTTCCTCTGGTTTTAAGTTAAATATTAAACGTATGAGTTTTTTTTGGCAAATAAAAACTCTGTCTCTTTCAGTGGCCATACCCCAACATAATATACTAAAACTTATATGCGAGTATGCAAGTGAATAATAAGTATTTAGTACTGCCTTAAGATCAAATATATTTTTTAGTTGTATAACTGCAAAATAGACCTGGTTTAATTTCTTGCATACTATATCAATTTGGGATTTCCAGGATAGATCTGCGTCCAGAACAACGCCTAAGAATTTACTCTTGCAGCAAAATGTAAAATTCTGTATAATACAGGGTCCCCTATTGTAAAAATTCATGAAAGTTGTTTTGGACGAATTTAGTATAAGTTTATTACGGTCACACCAAGCAGAAAATTCATCTAGAACATTATTAACTTTTTTATGGAGGATAGCAATATTTGAGTCTGCCACAGTTATAGTGCTATCGTCAGCAAACATAGTCACTGACCCACTTTTTATATGATGTGGCAGATCGTTGACATATAATATAAAAAGTAAGGGCCCTAGTACTGACCCCTGGGGGACTCCTCGGGATACATTAAATTCTTCTGAGAAGTGGTTACCAATCCTCACAATTATTTTACGGTCTACTAAGTATGAATGAATCCACTCCAGAATATTTCCCCGTATGCCAAGGTTAAAGAGTTTAGATGTAATAAAATCCACATCCAAGGTATCAAACGCCTTGGATAAATCGAATTGTAACATTATCACATATTTACCTTTATCTAAATTATTATAAATCGTATCTAGTAACTGGACGCTAGCAGTCTCTACTGATTTACCACTCCTGAAGCCATGTTGATATGACGTAAGAATATGGTATTTTTCAATAAATACCGATAACTGATCGTAAATTACCTTTTCCATTATTTTAGACAGAGAACTAACTAAAGTTATGAGTCTATAATTCTAAACATCTCGTTACTATATAAAGTAGGTACTAATAAAGTAAGACAATAATCAATCACTTCGCAGCAAGTAACAAATTGCGAAATTAACTCATCTGTACAAAATTTTCCCGTTGAAATTTCTAATCATCTTAAAATATTTCAATGCCCAAAAGGAGTAGGATTAGGTCCAAACTAGATTATCTTTTTTTACTTTAGATTTGCCACCACTTGAAGAGGAAGAAGAGGACCCAGCGGGTGAAGAAAATGATCCACAAGTAGAGCAGATTCCAATTCAGAGTTCGTCCCTCTCAGATAGCAATTTTGATAATGAGGCTGAATCTTCAACTGCAGAAGGTATGAAATTGTAAAATGTATTATTTTAAATTTTATCAAATATTCCACATTTTAAGCCTTTTTCTAAACGGTGTTAACTATTTTTCTAGTATCACCACTGGATATGACAAATCTACCTTTGGATGTATTGATTCTAAATAACCCAGCTTTATTATATAAACAAATTACAATTCGTTCTAAATATCACTTCCCTGCATGATTTTGTGAGGTTTAAAACTATTTTTTTGACAGTGTTAACAAATATTTTGGCTTTAAATTTTCTGTGGTTGTTAGCGTCCATAAATATATTTTTCCAAATTTTATCTAAATCGAATCATTATTATTGAAGCTATATATTAAATTGTTTTTTATTTGTGTAATACGACCAATACGACCCTAGATATTTGCAGCAACAAATTAATTTATGCAAATCATTATACTTCAACTCATTATTTTGTAGTTTATTTCTGTTTTGGTTTCAGTTTTCTGAGAATTTTAATTTCGGTTTTTGGTTTCGGTTTCGATTTACCAAAAATTCTCATTCCATTTGTCGGTTACAGTTCCGGTCCCTAGCGCTCTCTGGCGCGTGTGCAACGAATTTAATTTTGAAAAGTATCATTTAAATTATTTATGAGTATTACTTCCACATCCAGTGGAAGTATAGTAACGACAAAAAAAATTTTAAAAATTTTTATTGTTCAAATAGGCTTAGAATGTCACGAAACGTCGAGATTTTAAATTTGAGCGAAAAAAAAATTTCTGTCTGTCGGTCTGTCTGTAACTTTTTTTGTGCGCACGTTTACTCTGGAACCGCTTGAGATATTGACTTGAAATTTGGTACACATATGTAGTTTAACGAGTTCTAGAACTAGATTATATTTTCATCTTGTTCCGTCGAAGAGTTCGTGGTAAGAGTCCATAAAATTGGTATTTAGTATATACAAGAGAAGCTAAGGTCTCAAAAAAAATTTTGGCATTAGCCACCCCCATTACCACCCTCACCCCATTATTAAAGGGGATGAAAAAAAATTGTGATTTAGTGTGTGTACAAGAACCAGAGACCTCAAAATATTTTTTTACTTCATCCACCCCCACTACCACCCCCTATAACCCCCCCACCCCGCTACCGATGTGGGGTATCGTTTTATGGGTTTTTGGGGTAGAGGATTTCAAATATTATATTATTAAAGTTCCATAAACAATTATTTCCACATACAAAATTTTTTCGTTGTGAGTGACTTGGATAAAAAATCTGGATGTGGAAGTAGTGATTCCTTGGGCAGCGGTTTTTTGTATATACTCTTTTAAAACAAATTGTTAATGTTAAGTTTTTATCTTTAAAACAGGAGCATTACCAACCAATTGCTGTTAAGCCAAACCGGACCTGTCCCACCCAGCCTTATATTCACCACGACGCGCGCTACGCATCATCATTGTCTGGCTGGCTCCGGGCCAGGCTCCGTGCAAGCACATTTTGTATTTTCCAAATTGTTAACAAACTTCTTCTTCTTTGAGTCGCAATCAAGGGATCGCGGGTTCGAAACACAAATGTGGTTACTTTTTGTTTACTTTATACTGACGAGTCTTTTACCAACAAGTTGACATCGTAAAATAAAAAATCGTTAATACTATAAAATTATTTAAAGAACTGCGAGGAGTATCCTATAGAAATGTGCAAAAATTATATAAAAATTCGAAAATCCAAATTGGCTGAAGAGTATTAGAGTATACCATTTATTCTAATTTGTTTATATATTCTTTAGCTTGTGTGTTTCTAACATTTCTTTCTATTGTAGGTTCAAAACCAAAGACAGTCTCCATCTGTAGGAGTAAAAGCAAGAAGGTGCCTTGGACTAGCGAAGAACTAATGTGTACTGAAGGAGTTCGCCCCACTAATAAAAAGAAAAACATTACCTGGGAAAGCGGCATGTGTACAATGTATGGAAAAATATAGTGACATTTTAAACAGGAGAAAATGGACGGATATCAAATTTTGTGTGAAAAACCAAATAACAGAAAATAAATCAAATGTTTCGTATATTGTCTAAACCTTATTTGTGGCCCTTTCCAGTTTATATGTACATTATTTAAATTTTACTGTCATTTTCAACATTTTTAAGAATATTCAAAATTAGTTAATGGTTTTATAAAGTCCTAATAAATTCTGTGGGCTTAAAAGTCAGGCAGAAATTTATCTGAATGATATGGAAATAGTTATTTAAAAGTTTTTTTTTTAAGTTTTGTACTGATTACATACCTCGAAAACTTCCTTTCCTAAAGTCAAAGTTTTCACCTGTTACATTCATAAGTAATAGGTAAAATAAATGCTAAAAGTAACATATCATAAAAACTTTAAGTTTGGAAACGAAAGTCTGCATCAAACGTCATTTATCAAATCTAATACTTCCACATCCAGTGGAAGTATAGTAACGACAATGAAATTTTAAAAAATTTTTATTGTTCAAATAGGCTTAAAATGTCATGAAACGTCGAGATTTTAAATTTGAACGAAAAAAAAATTTCTGTTTGTCTGTCGGTCTGTCTGTAACTTTTTTTGTGCGCGCGTTTACTCTGGAACCGTTTAAGATATTGACTTGAAATTTATTACACATATGTACTTTAACGATATCTGATTATAGATTATATTTTCATCTTGTTCCGTCGAAGGGTTGGGGGGTAAATTTGGAGTAAATGGGTAAATCAAGCAGGTAAGAGTCCATAAAATTGGTATTTAGTATATACAAGAGAAGCTAAGGTCTCAACAAAATATTTGGCATTACCACCCCTTTAATGTATGTACAAGAACCAGAAACCTCAAAATATTTTTTTACTTCATCCATCCCCACTACCACCCTCCTATCACCACCCCCACCCCACTACCGATGTGGGGTATCATTTTATGGGTTTTTGGGGTAGAGGATTTCAAATATTGTATTATTAACGATCCATAAACTATTATTTCCACACAAAGTTTTTTCGTTGTGACTTGGATAGAGAATCTGGATGTGGAAGTAGTGATTCCTTGGGCAGCGGTTTTGAATAGGCATTTGCATAGAATTTGAATAAATAAAACTAATAAGAGGACTTCTGAGTGAGCCTTTAAATGTTTTCTTGGTTTTCTTCAACAAAGCTCCGAATTCTTTAATTCATTTAGATATATTCCAAATTTGTAGATATTGCAGTAAAAGCCAAAATAATTATAGTTAACATTATTCAATAGGGAACGCGCACAAATTTTAATACCGAAAAAATTAGATTCTCTATTATTATAACTGTTTTGATAATTAATTTTTTTTGAAATATTAGTTCAGTCGATAAAGTAAAAAATACACCAGAAGCTCGCAAAAAATGTTATATGAGATTTTCTTTCAGTAACTGTTCGTGAAGGGGATATGCATCACAAAACCACAAAAATCCGTTCTGGGGGATGGTTGCCGCGCAACCATCCCAAAAACCACCCATTCGGTGAAAAAAGCTTTATTTTACTGATAACTCGTTAACCGTTGAAGTTATAAAAAAATTGCTCATCATAAAAAGAAAACTTGGCTAATTTCCTAAGAAAAAGTCCTATTGTAATTTTGTTGAATATGCCATAGTTTTCGAGAAAATGGATATTGAAAAAAATTCAAAAATTTGTATTTTTAATGCGCGCGAATTTGCGTTTATTTGAAATTTATTGCACGCGGCCTATAGAAAAAAATGAATTGCTCGAAAACCATACAAGCTAGGAAGAAAAATCAAAATGGGTTTTAAAGGGGATATAAAATACTCTCTTGTGTTACCATTTGTGATGGCTATTGATATTTATTAGTATATAAAAATTACAATATAATGTAGTTTATAGTTATCTCTTAATTCACAGGCCCATAAAAAATAACTGACTTTAATATAAGTTAAAATGTATTATCTAATTTACCAGCATGTTGAAGTTAGCCAAATTTTGGCCAATTTTTTATTTTGATTTTGCCAATATAACCATTTTCATATAGGTAATCCAAAGTTTGGCCGTTTTTCCTATCTTTTCAATTTCCTCCATTTTATTGAATAATTTTTTTGAGGTAAATTTTCAAGATGTTTGGATCTTTTTTTTAATTTTTAGGAAGCAATAAAAAAAATGGCAAAATTTAGCTAACTTCAGCAAGCTGGTAGATTTGTAAATGTGAATATTTTTATTCCTAACTTTTTCTGCATTGAAGTATTACCTTGAACTAAAAGATAATGCATTTATAACTTATATTAAAGTCAGTTATTTTTATGGGCCTGTGAATAGTTAGAGACGCAAAAAATTAAGATTATATTATATTGTTATTTTTATATATTAATAAATATCAATAGCCATCAAAAATGGCAACACAAGAGAGTATTTTATATCCCCTTTAAAACCTATTTTGATTTTTCTTCCTAGCTTGTATGGTTTTTGAGCAATTCAATTTTTTCTATAGGCCGCGCGCAAAAAATTTCAAATAAACGAAAATTCGCGCGCATTAAAAATAATTTTGGAATTTTTTTCAATATCGATTTTCTCGAAAATCATGGCATATACAACTAGATTTTTTTTTTTTACAAAATTAGTCAAACTTTCTTTTTATGATGAGCAATTTTTTTATATCTTCAACGGTTAACGAGTTTTTCACCGAAGGGGTGGTTTTTTGGGGGGTTGCGCGGCATCCCCAGAACGGATTTTTGTGGTTTTGTGATGTATAACCACTAACAGTTACCGAAGGAAAATCTCAGATAACATTTTTTGTGATGGAAATTTTTATAATTACACAGCCCCACAAAAAAAAGTGGTCTGTCCGACGGACCAGATCAGTGTATCCGTATGTATTTGGACCCGCTGAAACCGAATCCGAAGTCAGAATTGTCAGATTGGCTCGTTTTTCACCCCCAACCCCCAAAACAAAAACAAAGTGGTGTGTCCGGCGGACTATACTAGTGTATCCATGTGTATTTTGACCCGCTGAATCCGGATTCAAAGTTAGAATTGACAGATTGGCTCGTTTTCACCCCTAACCCCGAAAAACACACCTCCCAAAAAAATGATTTGTCCAATGGACCAGACCAGCTCTTATGTATTTGGACCTGCTGAAGCCGAATCCGATGTCAGAATTGTCAGACTGGCTCGTTTTTCACCCCCAACCCCAAAAAACACCCCCAAAGCAAAAACAAAGTGGTCTGTTCGGCGGACTATACCAGTGTATCCTTATCAAATACATAAAGATACACTGGTATGGTCTGCCCGGCGGACCATACCAGTGGAGGGGGGGGGGGGGTTTGTGTTTGGGGTGAACACGAGCCAATCTGACAATTCTAACTTCGGATTCGGTTTCAGCGGTCCAAATATATAAGGATATACTGGTATGGTCCGCCGGACAGACCACTTTTTTTGTTTTGGGGGTGTTTCTTGGGGTTAGGTGTGAAATACGAGCCAATCTGACAATTCTGACTTCAAATTCGGATTCAGCAGGTCAAATTACATAAGAATTCACTGGTATAGTCCGCCGGACAGACCACTTTGTTTTTGTTTTGGGGATGTTTTTTGGGATTGGGTATGAAAAACGAGCCAATCTGACAATTCTGTCATCAGATTCGGTTTCAGCAGGTCCAAATACATAAGAATATACTGGTCTAGTCCGTTGGACAAGCCATTTTTTTGGGGGGTGTGTTTTTCGGGGTTGGGGGTGAAAAACGAGCCAATCCTTCAATTCTAACTTCGAATCCGGATTCATCAGGTCAAAATACATAAGGATACACTGGTATAGTCTGCCGGACAGACCACTTTGTTTTTGTTTTGGGGGTGTATTTTGGGGTTGGGGGGTGAAAAACGAGCCAATCTGACAATTCTGACTGCGGATTCAGTTTCAGCAGGTTCAAATACATAAGAATATACTGGTCTGGCCCGCCGGACAGACCTTTTTTTGGGGGGGGGGTGTTTTTTGGGGTCGGGGGGTGAAAAGCGAGCCAATCTGATAATTCTGACTTCGGATTCGGTTTCAGTGCGTCCAAATACATACGGATATATTGGTCTGGTCCGCCGGACAGACCACTTTTTTTTTGTGGGGCTGTGTTATTAGACTATATGCTGCATTTGATATAAAATTGTTGAATTTGACCGTGCAATGTTCCGTACTCGGTAAAACGAGTTTGACGTCACGATATCCGCAGTCGACATGTAGAGATGTCTCAGAGTATTTAGAGACTATTTATTTATTCTTGACGTGGGTGGGCTTAATAAAATGAGACGTTGATTCACATTTCAGTAGTCCTGTCGAGAGACGAGGGGGGGGGGGGGGGTAAAGGGATGGGATGATTCCCCGAGCCCGTTTGAATGACGGTTTTCAAATAAAAATTTGTAGTATAAATTTTTTCCCGGACTATTTAAAAAATATTCCTCTCTTGCTCCCCCCTCTCCGTTCATAAAAAATGTTTTTCCGTTTCTCCCCCCATCTTTCGTCAATTTAAAAAAAAATGTTAATGTAGTTTATAAATCATGTATATTTTTTTTATTAATTACACCCAAATGGGCCCATATTTTTTTCCGGACCCGTATTTCCTCTCCACGGCCCTGTATTTCAGCACGAAGCAATATTTAGAATATTTAGTTACAGATTTATCCATCTTAAATCAAAAGGTAAGACAAATTTACGAATAACACTAAAAAAACTAATTGCTTCCACATCGTGGAAGTATAGGAATTAAAAAAAAAAAAATTTTGTTCCAAAGTGAGAAAGTCGGTTAGGTTTACTAAAAAGGTAAAGTAGTCATTCGACTTAAGGAACATCAGACATTTAATGAGGAAGAAAAGAGAAAAGTTATTCTTTAAATAAATAATGCTTCATACATTATTCGGTTGCTGTACGTAGGTGTCTTAATGAAAATTTTTGGGTATATAACCCATAGGGTGATCACCAAAAAAAAAATAAATAAATGGGGTGGAGCACGATAATACTTCGCATGCAGTCAACACAACTGTCAAAGAAGAGAACTATGAAAAACCAAATATATGGGGTGGTCACAAAGAAAAATAATAAAATGTGATGAAGGACAATAACATTTCACATGCGGCTAACACAACGATCAAGGAGAAATTTGAAATAAATATACATGTGGTCACCCTAAAAAAGTAATAAAAACCGCTGCCCAAGGAATCACTACTTCCACATCCAGATTCTCTATCCAAGTCACTCACAACGAAAAAACTTTGTATGTGAAAATAATTGTTTATGGAACTTTAATAATATTATATTTGAAATCCTCTACCCCAAAAACCCATAAAACGATACCCCACATCGGTAGTGGGATGGGGGTGGTGATAGGGGGATGGTAGTAGGGGGTGGATGAAGTAAAAAAATATTTTGAGATTTCTGGTTCCTGTACATGCACTAAATCACGTTTTTTTTTCATCCCCTTTAATAAGGAAGTGGGGGTGGTAATGGGGGTGGCTAATGCCAAAAAATTTTTTGAGACCTCAGCTTCTCTTATATATACTAAATACCAATTTTATTGACTCTTACCTGCTTGATTTACCCATTTACCCCAAATTTACCCCAATTTACCCCCCAACCCTTCGACGGAACAAGATGAAAATATAATCTAGTTCTAGATCTCGTTAAAGTACATATGTGTACCAAATTTCAAGTCAATATCTCAAACGGTTCCAGAGTAAACGTGGGCACAAGAAAAAGTTACAGACAGACAGACCGACAGACAGAAATTTTTTTTCGCTCAAACTTAAAATCTCGACGTTTCATGACATTTTAAGCCTATTTGGGCAATAAAAATTTTTAAAAATTTTTTTGTCGTTACTATACTTCCACTGGACATGGAAGTAAAACTATGGAAGTGGAAGGATAATAATATTTGGCATGAGGTTAATAAAACTGACGAAGAAAAATACGAAAAATATTCAGGGTGGTAACTCTAAAAAAATTTATGCGATGATTGGAAATGATACAAGTATTAGGAAAATGACTATTGCTTTTAGTTAAAAATAATATACAGTCGTCATCCAACAGAAAAAATAATTAATGACTAAAGGATGCAAACTATGTATTTATAATGAGGGTGTGCGCCAGAGAGGGAAGTTTTGGGTAAATATCTTTACAGATTTTCTCTTTTGTTTATCTGATTTCACAATTCTTAAAGTTTCGGAGATAGTAACAATGGTTTTTTACCACATTGGTAATTTGTTTGTTCCGAAGATAAAAAAAACACAATTTAGGTACGAATCTACAACTTAAATATATTATTTTTTTTGTCTCGGACAGAGGGCCGAACATCTTATAAGTAAGTTAAGCTAGGTCAATATATAGAGAAAATGTAGTCAAAATATTGTAAAACACCTTGTGCAAATTATTGTTTGCATACATAATACCTTCTATTACATATTTTGTAAATTTCTTATTCAACTCGGTCTTCCACATATTATAATTTTAAATTCCGAATATCTAATCATTATACACATATACACTTATGTTATGGGTTTTCTATTATTGTAGCATCTTCTTTACACGTTCCTTAGTATTCTATACTAGTGACCTCAGATGTCACAACATACGAACAAAGGTCATAATATTAATTTATATATAAAAACTGTATAATGGAGTGTATCCCAATAGAAGTTGTTTTACTATATTCCTGATCGCTTTGTACAACTCCCTCACTGGAAATTTTTAATGTGGCCACAATCGATCGACATGCATGTGATGCAACAATAATAGGAAGGGTATGTGTGTGTGTGTGTGTGTGTGTGTGTGTGTGTGTGTGTGTGTGTGTGTGTGTGTGTGTGTGTGTGTGTGTGTGTGTGTGTGTGCATGTATGTTAGCACGAGAGCGGCGAAGCTACTAAACGGATTTGGATGAAACTTTGCATGAGGGTTTCTTTAGTGCTCCAGAAAATATGAAAAGGTTTTGGTTGAGATCGGATTACGTTTAGTGCCGTTTTGGCACATCAAGTTGTTTATTTTATAAATAATTACAATTTGTAATCGAACCTTTGAAAAGCAGTAAAAATTCCATTTCAACGAATATCATACTTGTACTCTTTCGATTTGGTTTCCGTGAAAAAAATTAAAAAAAGAAAATAACACGTTTCTTGTGTAAGATATATTTTATAGTCTAACCTAACGTACGATAGACTAGTGTCACAGATAGCTCTTCTGTGCTAGTGTGTTAAAGCGTGCAGACTGTATGCTATGTATTTTTGGCGTATCAAGTGCATCGAGAGATTACAAGTTTTTTCGACATTTATAAAGTCCACGGAAGGTGTGGGAGGTCTTCGTGAATCGCTCACAAGCCCTACAAGTGTAAGCAACTCCACCGGAACGCTTTCGGTGAGTTTTTTCCAATAAAGCTTTAAAAGTGACAGTGACATTATATTTTAAAAACTATTTCCGCTACTTCCGGCATCCCTCCTCCAGAAATTCTTCCAGCAACATAACCTAAAAATAGTGCTACTTGACCTAAAAACAATTTAAGACATTGGTACCAACCTAAAAATTTTTTCGAAAACTGTAAAAAATCAAATTCCCCCAGAAAAACATTGGAACCAAAAATTTGACAGTTGTCACTTCCCAGACCGATTTAGTGAAAAATTGGTCGAGGCCAGAAGATAAAACAAAATATATCAACTGAAACTTAAACGATCCACCATGAACACTACCCCGGCCACATCTGACAGGGAGGCTGTCCACCAAGAGTTATATGGTTTTTTTCCAAAGATGGCCATCCCTACCACCCATTACCAACGAACGGGTTTTTTGTTTAGTTATGTTTCCCATATCAATAATCAAAATTATTAAGGGCTCTTGCCCTCGAACTTAGTTTTTATAGTGTTGTGTTTATTTTTATATTAATTTTAGGTCCATGTGGACGCATCATAATTTTAATCTAGTTTTTAAGCCTGCCTACGGAAGACACAATTCTATTTTTCTTCAAGCCAAACCAGACCTACCCCGTCCAGCCTCACACCCTCCTTGGCGGTGTTCACCATGGTTGTCTGGCTGGCTCCGGGCTAGGATCCGACGAGGCATATATTTGTATTAAAACATTGAATAAAATATTAATGTTGTGCAGACTATAAATTTAACACTTAAGTTCTTGGGCCCAAATCCCACCGAACGCAAGACATTTTTTTCTGTTTTAATATGAAAAAATATTTCAACTTAATAAATATAATTTAATGAAATCATTCATATTTTTTAGTGCTCTTTTCGGCTTCAAAGATCCACCGGGTGGGGAGCCGCTTCCAGTAGCTGCCGATTTTTTTACCCCATTTACTAATCCTAAAAAAAAAATTGACGTCTTTGGTTCTTGCATATAAACTAAATCACAATTTTAATTTTTTTCCCCTTTAAGAATAAGGGGGTGTAAATTGGGATGGTAGTGGGGTTGCTGATGCCAAAAAAAATTGTGGCCTTTGGTTTTTGTGTACACGATAAATCACAATTTTATTTCTTTACCTCCTTTAATAATGGTATGGGGGCGGTAGAGGCGGTAGTTAATGATTAAGGGCCTTTGGATCTTGTACACGCAGTATATCATAATTTTATTTTTTACTATTTTTATTCATGGAGTGACTAAGTAATGCTAAAAAAAATTTGAAGCCTTTGGAACTTGTATACACACTAATCGTAGTTTTAATTTTTTCCCCCTTAATAATACGATGGGGGCCACCCCATCTTATTGGGGTGGTAGTGAGGGTGGCTGATGACAAAATAAAGTTTGAGGCCTTTGGTTTTGTGTATACGCAATTTCACAATTTTATTTTTTAACCCCCTTTAATAATGGGGTGAAGGTAATAATGAGGGTGGTAGAGGGGGTAGTTAATGTCAATAAAAATTTTGAGGTCTTTGAGTCTTGTATACGGAGTAAATCACAATTTTATTATTTTAATTTCTTTAATAATGGTGGTAGTGAGGATGATTGCGTGGGTGGCTAATAGCAAAAAAAATAAGACATCGGCTTCTCGTAAATACACTAAATCCCAATTTTCTGGACTTTTACTTGCTTGCTTTACCTATTTACCCCCATTTGCCCCTCAACCCTTCAATGATATGGGATTAAAATATAATCTAGTTCCAGATAAATATACACACCCTCGATATATAATAAGCGCTTTATATTATTCAGTAATATGAACAATTCTATTATTTTGTAGATTCTACGGACATTATTACTTCCACATTCACCGGCAGTATAGTAACGACAAAAAAAAAATTGAAAATTTTCATTCAGATATTCTTAGACTGTCATGAATCGTCGAGATTTTAAGTTTGAGCGAAAATATTTCTGTCTGTTTGTCGGTCTGTAACTTCTTTTTGTGCGCACGATTACTCTGGAACCGTTTAAGATATTGACTTGAAATTTCTTACATGTATGAATTTTAACATGATCTGGAAGTAGATTATTTTCGTCTTATTCCGTTGAAGGGTTGGAGGTTAATTGGGGTAAATGGGGGTAAACAGATAAATCAAGCAGGTAAGAGTCCATAAAATTGGTTTTTAGAATATACAAGAGAAGCTATAAGGTCTCAAACATTTTTTTGGCATTAGCCACTCCCATTACCACTCCCACCCTATTAATAAAGGAGGTGAAAAAAAAATGTGATTTAGTGTGTGTACAAGAACCAAAAACCTCAAAATATTTTTTTACTTCATCCACCCCCACTACCGATGTGGGATATCGTATTATGGGTTTTTGGGTTAGACGATTTCCAAAATTATATTATTAATATTATTTATATTATTAGAAAATCTGGATGTGGAAGTAATGATTCCTTGGGCAGCGGTTTTTTAGATTATTTCCCTCATAAATTATGGACCAATGACATTTCGTGAATTTTTAAATTTCAACCAATGACAACAGTTTTGCACTGAATAAACGCAAGCTAGCTTTTTTTTCATTACCAGCGAATAAATTACCTCTAGCTTTGAAATGCACATAATTGATTTATTTTACTCTCATTTGGACTAAAACAAAATAAAACATATTACAAATTCAAGAATTATTATTTTTGTTTATAATTACTATGTACCAACGGTATATTTATGCAATTTTAGAAAAATATTATCTGTCACAAAGTGTTATATTTACAATCACGATCGCGTAACAAAAGTCAAATAAGCATCTAGCGCGTCCGTTTCCATTGCTACGAAACAAAAGTCGTTTATACAACTCGTCGCCGTCAATTAATTAATAAGGAAGTATGTTTTCCAAATCAAAAATGAATTGTTTTGGGAAGACAGAATTTGCTAAAATTAACAAAGAAAAAAGTACGTAAATAATTTGTTCATTTGGGAAATAATCTTGACATACCTCGAGCTCTAAATCTTATCACACAAACTGCTGGTAGCAATATTTTTTGTAAAATTTCGCTTTTAAGCAAATATTCTCGACTTAATAATTTACACAAAAAGCCCTCAACATTTTCGGCCTCGGGCCCTTAACGTAAATTAAGTCTCGAACATTTTCTAAGCAAAGTTTTACAAAAAAAGCTGCCCGCAGTTTATCCGATAAAATCCAGAGTTCTCGGGATATAACTCCAGAAAGTAAAACAGAAAAATTAAGAGACTACCACAACTAATATTTAGACAATATATAATCTGATAATGCTTCTTTCTTGTATAAAAGCTTCATTACATCAAGCCTTAATTGGTTTGGAAATACGTCATGCGCAAAACTCATATTCAGTTATTGAAATATAAAGTTTAGATATTGGTTCACAAAAGGATGTACGTATATTTTACTTCCACATCCAGTGGAAGTATAGTAACGACAAAAAAATTTTTAAAAATTTTTATTGTTCAAATAGGCTTAGAATGTCACGAAACGTCGAGATTTTAAGTTTGAGCGAAAAAAAAATTTCTGTCTGTCGGTCTGTCGGTCTGTCGGTCTGTATGTCTGTCGGTCTGTCTGTAACTTTTTTTGTGCGCACGTTTACTCCGGAACCGTTTGAGATATTGACTTGAAATTTGGTACACATATGTACTTTAACGAGATCTAGAACTAGATTATATTTTCATCTTGTTCCGTCGAAGGGTTGGGGGGTAAATTGGGGTAAATTTGGGGAAAATAGGTAAATCAAGCAGGTAAGAGTCCATAAAATTGGTATTTAGTATATACAAGAGAAGCTAAGGTCTCAAAAAAAAATTTGGCATTAGCCACCCCCATTACCACCCCCACCCCATTATTAAAGGGGATGAAAAAAAAATGTGTTTAGTGTGTGTACAAGAACCAGAAACCTCAAAATGTTTTTTTACTCATCCACCCCCACTACCACCCCTTATCACCACCCCCACCCCGCTACCGATGTGGGGTATCGTTTTATGGGTTTTTGGGTATATTATATTATTAAAGTTCCATAAACAATTATTTCCACATACAAAAATGTTTTCGTTGTGAGTGACTTGGATAAAATATGTGGATGTGGAAGTAGTGATTCCTTGGGCAGCGGTTTTTTTAAACACTTTGTTGGAATTTCAACATAGACTCTTTAGTTTAATTGATTAAAAAAGTAATGGCAATGAATAAATAATACAAACTACCAGAAAATCAGTTCGAACTAAAAATAATAACAATTAAATAAAGTGAAATAAAATTGAAGAGAAATATTGGAATCATTGGATGGCAGTGTAATTCCCGAGGGATTACCCCAATGACCCTCTAACTGTCAGGAACCTCGTCTTACTTGATTGCTTCTTGATAAAACTTTCAACTTTCTCTTATTTTAAACAGTAAGTGCTTTTCCAGCAAAATGAGTTAGTCTTTGAAAAATTAGGTTTAAAGAAATCTATTATGAATAAGTATCAAGCATTATTTGATATTATTTTATTTCTAAGTTAATTAATTTTTCATAGGTAGTTGTTTTCTCACTTATAAAAGAATCAGTAATAGTACAGTAACTAGAGGTTTAAATTCGGAATAATATATGAATTAAATTTCGTTCATTTTTGACAACTTAATAGTAAATGCATCAAGTAAAAGTTTCTATATTATGACGGGGTTTGATAATGTATAGGGGGTGGATTTTACAACTTTTCAGGGGGTGGTACCTTAAAAAAAAACAAAAACCATTGAGCTGAAAGACAATCAAATTTTGAGGAAGTAAATGTTCTACATATACAACTTTTCATATTGTTACAAATATCCGCCTTTTGGGGATAGGCAACACAAACCTTTGACGGCCAAAGCTCATGGACAACCTACAAGAGACAATTTGAGGCAGCTGCGTCTACAAATAACTGGGACAATGAAGAAAAGGATATGGCATTAGTTCTAGCGCTAAGGGGCCAAGCCTCAGAGTGACTCCAGACCATCCCAGTTGAGAAACAAAGGGACTTGGAAGCTGCATTAGACTTGAGATATGACGACCAACACCTTACCCAAGTATACCAGGCTCAGCTAAAATCACGGACACAAAAAGCTGGGGAAAGTTTACAAGAATTCGAAGCTGCGATGAGAGACTGGCACACCTGGCGTATCCGAGTGCACCTAGAGAACTTCAGGAACAGTTAGCCATGGGGGCCTTTTTAGATGGCATACGGGACGAAGAGGTCAGGCGAGTTCTGAGGCTGAGACACCAAAGTAGTAGCGAAGCTTTGGTGCGTGCACTGGAAGTAGAAGCCGCTTATAGGGATACTCCAAGGTCGAGAGTGCGAGCTGTGACTCTCGATGAATCACAACCAGAAACGAACCAGAACCCTGTGTTGACTGAGATGCAGAACATGCTCACCAAATTATTCAACAAATTGGATGGCCTCGGAAAACAGGAAAAACAACAAAATAAAGGAAAGCCGAGTCGAGGTATTAAATGTTACAACTGCGGCAAGGTAGGACATATGAAACGAGACTGTCGACAGCAGAATTCGGAAAGTCAAGTAAATGTTGTGAATGCTGAAGAGAGGCAGGAAAACTAGAGATAGCCAGCACCAAGGGGGCTGTGCTGGCTAGGGAATGCGGTGCCCCTAGAGAAATAAAGATTTCCCAGCTCCAAAGAATTCCAAGTAGTCTGTTGTTGCAAGGATATGTAAATGGGCGAAAATGCGTGTTTACGATTGACACTGGTGCTACGTCATCAATAGTCATCAGGCTTGCAGATTGACAAGAAGCAAAATGGAGTAATCATTCGGACAGCCACGGGGGACAGGGCTGCGGTCCATGGAGGGGTCAATTTGGAACTGCAAGTTGGACGGTTGAGGTTCAATTAAAAGGTCATTGTGGCTGACATTACGGATGATTTCATTTTGGGTCCGGACATCATGGGAGAGCAGGGATTTATTGTTGACGTAGGGGAGCGAGTTTTAAAAATTGGAAATGAGGAATTTATTCTGGCAACCGCAGACGACCAATTCCATAAAGCGAGGTTGTTAACAACACAGAGAATCAAGATTCCTGCTCATTCAGAACAAATAATTGATGCTGCCTTAGAAGGAAATCCTGGAGGGTACCGTGTTGGCCTAGTTGAAGATGACGAATCGATTAAGTCTTTACCCAATATTATTGTGGCGAGAACTTTAACCCGGACTAAAAACAAAATCCCAATTAGAGTCGTTATTTTAAATTCCCACTCAGTGACAATTAAGGAAGGCAAATCGATTGGCTCCTATGAACCGGTCACATGGGTAGCATGGTGCGAGGAACAAACAGAGGGAAGTTCATCTACGAAAATAGACCGGGAAGTTTTGACCTTGCTGAGTACAGAGTTGGAGCATTTATCTGAGGATAAACGAAGGGAGGCAATCAAGTTCCTGGAAAAGGAAAGTTCAGTATTTGCCAAGAATACAGAGGCCCTTACAAAAACAGACATAGTCCAGCATTGGATAAATACTGGCGACTCACCCGCTATTCGACAACCACCTAGGAGGCTTCCATTAGCTAAACAAGAAGATGCCTCGGCAATGATAGATAATATACTACAAGATGGAGTCATTGAGGAGTCAACGAGTCCCTGGTCATCGCCAGTAGTTTTGGTTGCCAAGAAGGACGGAACATTAAGATTTTGTGTCGATTATCGAAAATTAAACGATGTCACGAAGAAAGACAGTTATCTATTACCACCAATTGATGACACATTAAGCACGTTGGCAGGCTCACGTTGGTTTTCTACGTTAGACCTTAGAAGTGGATACTGGCAAGTGGGGCTTCATCCTGATAATAAGGAAAAGACAGCGTGTTCAGCAGGCAGTGGTCTTTATCAATTTACCGTAATGCCTTTTGGACTTTGCAATGCGCCAGCTACCTTTGAAAGATCGATGGAATTCGTACTGCGAGGGCTAACCTGGAGGACGTGCCTGGTTTACCTTGATGACGTGCTTGTTATGGGACAGGACTTTACAGAACATTTGAAAAATCTTCAAGAAGTATTTGGGCGAGTCAGGAATGCCCATCTGAAGTTAAACCCGAAGAAGTGTCTGCTATTCCAGAAATAAGTCAAGTTCCTTGGTCACGCTGTGTCTTCGAATGGAATACAAACAGACCCCGGCAAAATTTCTGCCGTACGAGATTGGCCAAGACCATCTAACGTTCATGAAGTACGAAGCTTCCTTGGCCTCTGCACTTATTATAGACGCTTTGTGGAAGGGTTTGCAGAAATTGCGAAGCCATTACACCAGCTGACAGAAGAGAAAGTACAGTACCAGTGGACACCGGAGTGTGAAACGGCATGAAGAAAATTTAAGGCAGCTCTATGCACTGGTCCTGTGCTAGCGTACCCCCAACGGGAAGGACTTTTTATTTTAGACACGGATGCCAGCAATTCTTCGAAGGCAAAAAATATATTGAAAATACTTAAATTATTTATTAAAATTCAGTCATTCACAACAATTATTATTGAACCTTACATTCTATTTCAACTCTAGAAAAGTTGAAATATATATCATTGTCTTTTTAACAAAATTAAAACTGCTTCTTATTTTAAGAAATGACATTGTCTTTATCGTGAAGTCGGAACACAGAGGTCAATAACGGTGACCGTCCCGTCCCGACAGAGTCCCGATATATCGAGACGGTTGGCAACCCTATCTAGGTAGAGCTAGAGATGCTTGAAAGATTTCCTCGTAAGGGAGGATTTCTGATAATATATTGGCATGATCAGACTTAGATCTTCAATAAATAGAAAAAATGGTTATTTTCTTGTTTTTCTTATTGAATGTTAGATATAGTAAATGTATAAAGAAATTAACAAGTCAGTTCGTAACAGGACCCTTCTTGATATTCTAGCTTGGGCAGATTTAGATCAATGATATATGAAAGGAACCAATGATTTCTTTGAAAGTTATCTGCTGAATACCCAAAATAATATTTTATAGCAATGATATAAGCAGAAATACAAGATATTTATTTTTTTTAAATCTTTTAATATTAGTTTTTTCCTTCCAGATTTCTCTTTAGGTTTCTGAATATCTTTTACTTTTCCTACCTTAAAATTCTTATAAACATGTATGATTAACACGATCGAAGGCTTTGATTTTTTCGAAATAGATGTTATTCGTTAAATTATTATCCATTATGCTGACTAGCTGTAGCATGAGGGGCGCCGCAGGTCCATTCCGCGCCCCTCCGCGTATCATTTTTTTCTCTAATCTTGAATATATACAGATGTATTACAATGGAATTCAGATTAAATTAGTACGCATTTACCCATCTCAAACGAGGACTATTTAGAAAATTCTTTAAAGTTGCGCAGATCATACACGGAAGCAACCCCGGACATCTGAATGCCTGATTTATACATACCCAACTATGTGAGAACGATACATGGACAAAGTAAAACAAGTAAAGAACTCTCCGCGACAAGTACACATACAGGTTTTAAAGATTTGGTAGTACTAACGTCATGCTTCCTGTTTGGATTAGTTTAGAGTAGTTAATGAACTGCGCCCGTTAGATGGAAATGCTCGCAAGTTTATGCATATGCTTAGAAGAATTTATCCTAGATCGTCCGTTTCTCGGGTATATCTCCCACGTCAAAGCGGTGGCCGAGGACTTTCAGGGTTGGAGTGAATACTCGGCAGGGTGACACTAAATGGTATGTAACATCTCCAGGAGCACATCATGTACACTCCTGTGAATGATCTTGAAACAATAGGATCTGCCGCACTATTATTCAAACCAACAAGATAGGCCACATAGATGGACTAGGTCTAGTGGTAAGGAGATCGACAATATGCTGTCGTTTGTCTTCTTAAAGGGATTTATTGTAGCATATCAAGATGATGTGATTAATCCTTTTCCGACTATTGTAAACACCTGATAGGTGCAGAGGTTCGAGATACATGTATTTTAAATTCATTGTAATTTTATTTATCTGCTATTCACTGGCCCTCTGATACACTGTGTGTAGTGGCGGGCTAGGTATAGGGAGTAAGAATTACAACATCGCGTGTGCCAGCTGGCTAAAATGAAATAACTGAGAGCTGAGTTTGCTCTGCAGTGTTGTCATATCTCTCGCGCTACGTGAATGTACATACCTAATGGGCAATTACACGCATTGTACAATGTACATACACGAACTAGATTTGTCTGAGTAAACGAGTCGAGGACCTACAGATTCTAATTATATCTGAACCACTTGAGGATAATGTACAGTTAAAACTTATTTCGCAATAGGGTATGCCCAGAGTGTTACCTGAACACACTAACTGAGCTACACTACTGAGCCACCGTCCCTATGAATAGGTTGATACTCACATGAATGGAACTCATATTATGTACCTTTTATATTTTAAAATACAATAAAATAAAACTATTTTAAAATTGAAATGAATATTTAATAAGTATATTTTAGTTAAAACTACAATTGAGAGAATTTCATTAGAACCACTAAGTTCGCATCAATTTAGGAAAGCTAGGTAAGTACTAATAGAAATTGGCAGAACCAACTTCGATTTCTTACTTGTTTACGAAGCGTTTTCTACTTTTATTAACAATGATACTGCACGCACTTCCAGCGTACAATCGATAAGAAAAGATTATGTACGTATTTCGTTTTCTACTTAAAAACAACCTACTATGTATCGAATATGATTTTACTGTATATGTTATACCTGTTTGATACAATCAAATAGGTAAAATATAACAGAACAATTTTTCGTAATTTTCGTAGAAAAACGATTTTTGTATAGACATTCGTTTTATAACGCGATGAACTCAAATATCGAATAATTTTTAATATGCCTGTATAGTGTACATGCGTATTTAAGTGTATATGTTATATAATATTACACGCTATCTTATTAAGACTTAGCCAAAATAAACCTTCACAGGTATATCGTATTACACGATAACAGCTTCTCTTATTAATTGCTTACCTTCAAGATATCATATTACACCTTTGTTTCTCATAACTTTTGATGACTGCAGAACTGCAATTCCTTTGTTCTATATTTTGCTTACTTATGGTCTGTATGTTATAAATATGACGAAACACGCTTTGTTGAATCAGTTATTAAACTCACTTAGAATGAAACACTTCTAATTATTGTATTATTCCTTCTCCAAGAGTCAACGCTGGCTCCAATTAAATAAATAAATCCTTTTTAAAAAGTCATTCATGTGAACCGTGATCTAACATTGGCGCAGTCAGTAGGATCCGTAAACATCATCAGAACAAGAAGCCTAACTGGTAGTGAAGCGTAAGAGAATAAGGAGAACATCTGCAGAAGGTGCCTAACTAGTGCGTGTACATCTACTTAAACAAGGAGACCTTCCTCACTGGTGGTGGCGGATCCCAATCCCTTGACGGACGAAGAACCTACCCATGGAGATGAAATTAATGTAAGTCATTTTAAGAATCATCTCGTTATTTTATTTCATTTTTACGATTATTATTTATCACAATTATTTACGTGTATTATACCGCTAATACACTCGGCGCACAAAGCCAGTTCTATTGTCAAAGTGAAATCCATTCCTTTACAAACACAACGAAACAAGTTCATTTAATTTTAAGTTTATTTATTTTCGTATTATACTGCTAATACGGTACAATTGTGTATTATACAGTTAATGCACAATTTCCCTACGCACACAACGTAACAATCCAATTCAATTTAATTTTCGTATCATACTGCTGATACGCAATCAATTTCTTTGCAACTCAAATAATTTCTAAATACAAAAAGCAAAATGTCAGATAGAGCTCAACCAGAGACAGCTCAACCAATGGTACCGGCACCAGCCGAACAACAACAACAACAACCAGAGCAAATTGAACCTTACAAGCTCTCTGAAATATTTTCTTTAATACCTGAATTTGATGGCAATGCCATTAATTTACAAACATTCTTAAACTCCTGTCATTGTGCCCAAAGCATGGCAATTGGAGATCAAAAAATTCTTTTGACCGCCCACATAAAAAATAAATTGAAAGGCAAAGCTGCCGAATTAATAAATTCGCGTAATCCTGGTACATGGCCAGAAATAAAAGCACTTTTAGAAACTCATTTGGAGATTCTCGAGATTTAACGGCTCTTATCCAAGACCTACAACGAATTCACCAATTGCCCGGTGAATCCGCCTTAACATTTGTTTCGCGTTTACAAACGCACAATGGGAAGATACACGCCGCAGTGCAAAAACAAACTCTCACGACAACGCAAAGAGCTGCACAGTTAGACCTTATAGAAACCATGACACTTAATAATTTACTAACAGGCTTAGAACCGAATTTAGGCCGCATCATACGTGCTAGCAATCCTCCTAGCATACTAAAAGCTGTTAGTAGAATTCGGAGAGAACTACAACTCTCTTATTTCGAGCAACAGAAATTTCCGAAAAATAGTCCGGTCAAAAATCCTATTATGCAACAAAAACGAGCAACTTCAAATTTTCAGCAGAAATTCTGTTCGTTTTGTAAACGAAACGGGCATGTAATAAGTGAATGCCGCACGAGGCAACAATCGCAAACAATGCCAACAACGTCACAAAATTTTCAAAGAACGAATTACGAAGGAAATCCGAATTTCCAAAATTTCTCTCAAAATAATCAGTTTGGCCAGAGGACATTCCTTCAAAACAATCAGCCAAATCAATCGCAGCAAAACAGGCCCTCAGCCATAAGGCCAAACCCGAATTTCAATCAACAAAGACCCTCTGCTATCCAACCTAACCCAAATTTTAATCGCTTTAATCAGCAAAAAACGCATCATTTGAACTATGAACCTCATGACGATCAATGTGATTATAATAATCAATACAATGACTATTCACCCGATTATCAAAATGTAAGTGACAGTTATGAAAATTACGATTTAGAAAACGCTCAAAGCTTTTCAGAGAATTATACAGCTAATTCCCAATATGAACAGTACGAGAATTATACTGCTAATTCTCAATCGCCACAGGAGGATTATACTGTTAATCCTCAGGATTTTCGCTTAGATCCGGAGTACCCTACGGATACTCCAACACAGCAAACAGACCAATTCGACCAAATAACAAATCAAATACGAACAATGAATCTCAACGACAGTTTCGACCAGTCGCTGAACTTCCCGAAACAAGGGTTCATGTAGAAACGCTATCACACTCATTGTTGACCGTAAATTCAAAAAATCTATACAACATTAAAGACATCACAAACAAATTCAAAATTCTAATCGATACTAGCGCAGGTATTTCTATCTTTAAACCAAAAACAGCGGAAAATTACAAACGGAGATTTTCAGAAAATGTAATTATAATAATAATAATAATAATAATAATAATAATAATAATAATAATAATAATAATAATAATAATAATAATAATAATAATAATAATAATAATAATAATAATAATAATAATAATAATAATAATAATAATAATAATAATAATAATAATAATAATAATAATAATAATAATAATAATAATAATAATAATAATAATAATAATAATAAAAAAGCAGGAGGGGCTGACTTTCATCTATCAAGCCTTTGGTGAGTAGCGCCACCACTTACTCCAGCTGGGGGTGCAAAACCGAACCGGCAGCCCTAGTGCACCCGGGAGGGGAAAGCTCATTCCCCTCTGGTGTCGGTCGTGGGCTTGTTGGGCTAACCACCCACAAGCCCTGACTTCTGGTTCCTGTAAACCGAAGAGAGGGCCCCCACAATCGACCTCGTCCGGATAGGGGTCAAGGGCAAGGTGGTGGGGCCCAACCGGATGGAGCGCCCGTTGACGACGAACGCTATGCACAAGGACGCTTTGAGTGGACGGATGAGCTAAGGGACGACCTTCTGCAATGCTACGAAAGCAGTGAGCCCGCACGAAGGGGATACATGGGGCGGATGCATGCTCTGTGGTGTGACAGGCATCCAGAGCATGGCGCCTTCACGCCACAAAATCTGCGTGACTATGTATCCCATCTTCGTAGAAGGGGCTACGTGAGGGCTGCTCCTGGACCGGTGAATGAGGTGGCCGAAAGACCGCCGCATTCACCGGTTGAGGAAGTGGTTCTCCTTGTTCCACCAGTACCAGAGGGCCTCAGTACCAGACGGGGGCTACACCACATAAAAGCCCCCGGGCCACAAGACCTGGCCAGAGTGGATGAAGAACTTCGTGATGCGCTACCAGAACGGGCTGACATCTGGCACATTAACTGTGCCGTGTATGCCGCTGTTCAACGCTTTTCTCGGACGGAGAGGCGTAATACTGCCTCCCCACAGGAGAGGGCGGAGCGGCGCATACAAAAGATGGAAGTCAAGATCCGGTCGGCGAGGCAACACGCATCCCGTATCCAATGTGTGATGGACTACATGGCGGCCAATAGGCCATTTACGCCTAAAGTGCGTCGAATAGCCGCCAACTTAAGACGCGTCCATCACACACTCAATGAGGCAGTGCTGCGAACCACCAAACAGCACTGTCTCGACAGGATACGGATGCTAGTGGTTTGTAAAAAATCACTAGTGAGGCGGGCGAGGGGGCTAGCGGAAAATAAACTCTTCCGCCAAAAGCCCTCGCGCCTTTTCGAACCGCCTCCGCGTGTTGCAGAGAATCCGCCGACTGTAGATCAGGTGGAAAATTTCTGGAAAACGCTTTACGAGGAGAAGCTTCCACTCAACCAAGACTCTCCAGCCCTGGCACACTTTAAAGCCTTCTGTCAAAGGCTTCAACAACCAAACGAGGTGTGCCAACCGATAACTCCAGAAGAAGTTCGAAGAGCTCTTGAGGGCTCTAAGAACTTTGCTGCTCCAGGTCCCGATGGGATAAACAACTATTGGTGGAAAAAATTACCCAGTACCCACCACCATTTGGCCAGAATTTTCAATTCATGGCTAAATGGGGAGCAGCAAATTCCTTCTTGGGTTGTCGAGGGGCGGACAGTGCTGATCCCGAAGAACGGAGATTTGTCTGACCCAAAGAACTACCGGCCGATAACCTGTTTAAACGCATGCTACAAGGTGTTTACACGCATTTTGTACATGCGGGTGCTCCATGCAGTTGAACCGGTTTACGAGCGGATATATGAGCAACGAGGGTCAAAGAGAGGTGTCGCTGGCTGCAAGGAGAACCTGCTGATTGACAGGTGTGTCACGCAGGACTCCGTGCAGTATAAGCGTAACCTCTCCATGGCCTGGATCGATTACCGCAAGGCATTTGACATGACATCACACGAGCTCATTGTACACTTGCTCCAATGTCTTGCGGTGCCCGGTCCCGTAGTGAGATGTATCGAAGAACTGATGCCGCTCTGGAGGACTCGCTTTACCATAACATCGGGTAACGATAGAGTCCAGACGGAGCCGGTATATTTCAGAAGGGGAGTATTTCAGGGAGACTCCCTCAGCCCCCTTCTGTTTTGCATCTCACTACTGCCATTATCCGTTTCGCTCCGGAAAACCCGTGGCTACAACTGCGGTACCCCCGGCGACAGGAGGCATAAGGTCACCCATCTGTTTTATATGGATGACCTTAAACTTTATGCCTCCGGAGAGAGGGACCTACACCAGTCCCTCATGGTGGTACAGGAGTACACGCAGGCTGTCGGTATGGAGTTCGGGTTAGACAAATGTGCACTGGTCCATCTCAAGAGAGGACGATGCGGGGACTACGGAGAGGACGCGCAGCTCGTGGACGGAAGCATCTTACATCATCTAGATGCCGGAGAGTCGTACACTTACTTGGGTGTCGAGCAACGCTCCACCCAAGAAGTGAGTGTAGTGAAAAACGCTCTCCGCGGCAAGTATCAGCACCGACTCCGACAGATCTGGTCTTCAGAGCTGTCGGGGAAGAACAAGGTGTCTGCTACCAACATGCTTGCCGTTCCGATCCTTCTCTACTCCTTTGGAGTAGTGAAATGGACTCAAGAAGAGTTGCGTCAACTCGACGTAGGAACCCGCAAGAAGATGCATCTCAATAGGAGTTTGCATCCTAAATCGTCTGTTCCACGGCTATACCTCCCACGACATCGGGGAGGCCGTGGACTCTTGAGTTTGGAGAGTCTCCATAATAGGATGGTTCTGGATGGAGCCTGTAAGGTCATCAGGAGTTCGGATCCCCTCCTCTGCATGGTCCGAGACCATGAAAATGCAGGGGTAGGAGCCTTTCTGTTTAAGGCAGCACAGAGAGCAGCCGATGAACTTGGTCTCTCCTTCGACGTCGAGCGGGTAAATCGCGACTCTGTCACCGAGTTGGAACCTGCTCGGCGAAAAGCCCAAATTAAAGCTGCAGAACACAACAACTTTCTGCAGCTTCACACGGATAAGCCAATGCATGGAGTTTTCTATAAAAATATAGAAAACCTTGGCTTATCCGAAAGGCTGACCTTTGCCTTCTTAAGGTCAGCCGGGCTGAAGTCTGAGACCGAGGGATTCATAATGGCTTGCCAGGATGGTGTATTTAACACCCTCGTCTATCGTAGTCGTGTCATGGGTATAGAGGTCCCTGATGTCAGCTGCAGGGCCTGCCGCAGGGCGCCAGAGACTCTTATGCACTTGCTGTCGGCTTGCCCGACATATGCAGTCTCGGCCTATATCCAAAGGCACGACGGAGCATTACGAGTGCTTTACTACCATTTAAGGCACTCGTATGGGATAGACGAAACACCAGTGCTGCCTTACGCTACGGGGGATATTGAGTCCGTTGTGGGAAATGAGAAGTGTCTAATTTATTGGAACTACTCTTTTCCCACCGTCAGGCAAATACAAGCCAACAAGCCTGACGTAGTACTCCTCGACCATCAACTCAAGACAATGTTCGTCGTGGAGTTCTCGGCTCCCGCGGAGAACAACATTGTCTTGAAGGAGGAGGAAAAACGGACAAAATATCGAGATCTGCTCTTCGAACTCCGCAGACTGTATCCAGATAATAATAATAATAATAATAATAATAATAATAATAATAATAATAATAATAATAATAATAATAATAATAATAATAATAATAATAATAATAATAATAATAATAATAATAATAATAATAATAATAATAATAATAATAATAATAATAATAAGGCGGAAGGGGACTTAAACAAATAGAAGCGGCGGCAGAAAGTGAAATTTATAGTCTAGCTTTCTATATAACACAAAACGCCCAGTCCAACTACCTTATACAAGCGACTATGCAACACGACCAGGTACAACGGCACTACTCACTGACTAAAGAAGCCCTAAAAACAGCCAGGAAATTTAAAACCAACGAAGATCCAGAACCAACAATCCAGGAAATGCCCCGCCCTAAGGTGATGCAGCAGAGAATTAAAAACGAGATGGTAACAAAGTGGAAGGAGAAGCCTATGCACGGCAAGTTGGCAAGGGACATGGACAACCTCAAAATAGATAAGCGTATCTCTTTTGCATGGCTTAAAAATGGCCATCTCAAATCTGAATCCGAGAGTCTTTTGGTGGCAGCTCAAGACCAGGCATTGAAAACTCGATACATTGAACACCGTATCATGAAAACTAGAGGAGATGAGATGTGCCGGATGTGCAAAGAGAAAAGTGAAACCATCACGCATATTATGTCCGCTTGTTCCATACTTGCGCAAAAGGAATATATAGAACGTCACAACCGTGTCTGTTCCTTGCTACACTACCAGATAAGCCGTTTTTATGACTGTGAGCCCTTGACCCAAAACTGGTACGAACATAAGCCAGAGGGCGTCAGCAATAGTAAAGATGGGAAGACCACTATCCTCTATGACCACCCCATTAGAACAGACCGGACAATGTCAGGCCACAATGAAGAAGGAGCACCAAATCGCCCTGATATTGTCATAAGGAGTGAAAAAGTTACTTACCTGATTGATGTAGCTATCCCCTCAGACACCAACATAATTAAGAAGGAAGCGGAGAAAAACCTAAAATATAAAAGCCTGGCTATAGAAATTCAGAGGATGTGGAGAACAAAGGTAATTACAATACCCATTGTCATCGGGTCAACGGGATACGTCTCTGAAGAATTCTATAATCATGTTAACCAGCTTCCCGGAGAGCACCGAGTTGAGCAAATACAGCAGACAGCAATTCTTGGCACCGCACATATAATCAGGAAGGTGTTGTCGTGAACCTGAAAAGAAGACACGCTTTAAAATATATACCCTCATAATCCATACTTACCTTACCTTAGATGCATGGTTTGCATCCGGTTTGCGTAATGATACCTACCTTAGGACAGGGTAGTGATAGAACGAAGAAATAATAATAATAATAATAATAATAATAAAAACCGAACCGGCAGCCCTAGTGCACCCGGGAGGGGAAAGCTCATTCCCCTCTGGTGTCGGTCGTGGGCTTGCTGGGCTAACCACCCACAAGCCCTCACTTCTGGTTCCTGAAAACAGAAGACAGGGCCCCCACAATCGACCCCGTCCGGATAGGGGTCAAGGGCAAGGTGGTGGGGCCCAACCGGATGGAGCGCCCGTTGACGAACGCTATGGACAAGGACGCTTTGAGTGGACGGATGAGCTAAGGGACGACCTTCTGCAATGCTATGAAAGCAGTGAGCCCGCACGAAGGGGATACATGGGGCGGATGCATGCCCTGTGGTGTGACAGGCATCCAGAGCATGGCGCCTTCACGCCACAAAATCTGCGTGACTATGTATCCCATCTTCGTAGAATGGGCTACGTGAGGGCTGCTCCTGGACCGGTGAATGAGGTGGACGAAAGACCGCCGCATTCACCGGTTGAGGAAGTGGCTCTCTTTGTTCCACCAATACCAGAGGGCCTCAGTACCAGACGGGGGCTACACCACATAAAAGCCCCCGGGCCACAAGATCTGGCCAGAGTGGACGAAGAACTTCGTGAAGCGCTTCCAGAACGGGCTGACATCTGGCACATAAACTGTGCCGTGTATGTCGCTGCTCAACGCTTTTCTCGGCTGGAGAGGCGTAATACTGCCTCCCCACAGGAGAGAGCGGGGCGGCGCATACAAAAGATGGAAGCCAAGATCCGGTCGGCGAGGCAACACGCATCCCGTATCCAATGTGTGATGGACTATATGGCGGCCAATAGGCCGTTCACGCCTAAAGTGCGTCGAATAGCCGCCAATTTAAGACGCGTCCATCACACACTCAATGAGGCAGTGCTGCGAACCACCAAACAGCACTGTCTCGACAGGATACGGTTGCTAGTGGTTTGTAAAAAATCACTAGTGAGGCGGGCGAGGGGGCTGGCGGAAAATAAACTCTTCCGCCAAAAGCCCTCGCGCCTTTTCGAACCGCCTCCACGTGTTGCAGAGAATCCGCCGACTGTAGATCAGGTGGAAAATTTCTGGAAAACACTTTACGAGGAGAAGCTTCCACTCAACCGAGACTCTCCAGCCCTGGCACACTTTGAAGCCTTCTGTCAAAGGCTTCAACAACCAAACGAGGTGTGCCAACCGATAACTCCAGAAGAGGTTCGAAGAGCTCTTGAGGGCTCTAAGAACTTTGCTGCTCCAGGTCCCGATGGGATAAACAACTACTGGTGGAAAAAATTACCCAGTACCCACCACCATTTGGCCAGAATTTTCAATTCATGGCTAAATGGGGAGCAGCAAATTCCATCTTGGGTTGTCGAGGGGCGGACAGTGCTGATCCCGAAGAACGGAGATTTGTCTGACCCAAAGAACTACCGGCCGATAACCTGTTTAAACGCATGTTACAAGGTGTTTACGCGCATCCTGTACATGCGAGTGCTCCACGCAGTTGAACCGGTTTACGAACGGATATATGAGCAACGAGGGTCGAAGAGAGATGTCGCTGGCTGCAAGGAGAACCTGTTGATTGACAGATGTGTCACGCAGGACTCCGTGCAGTATAAGCGGAACCTCTCCATGGCCTGGATCGACTACCGCAAGGCATTTGATATGACATCACATGAGCTTATTGTTCACTTGCTCCGATGTCTTGCGATACCCGGTCCCGTAGTGAGATGCATCGAAGAACTGATGCCGCTCTGGAGGACTCGCTTTACTATTACATCGGGTAACGATAGAGTCCAGACGGAGTCGGTAACATTCAGAAGGGGAGTATTTCAGGGAGACTCCCTCAGCCCCCTTCTCTTTTGCATCTCACTACTGCCATTATCCGTTTCGCTCCGGAAAACCCGTGGATACAACTGCGGTACCCCCGGCGATAGGAGGCATAAGGTCACCCATCTGTTTTACATGGATGACCTTAAACTTTATGCCTCCGGAGAGAGGGACCTACACCAGTCCCTCAGGGTGGTACAGGAGTACACGCAGGCTGTCGATATGGAGTTCGGGCTGGACAAATGTGCACTGGTCCATCTCAAGAGAGGACGATGCGGGGACTACGAAGAGGACGCGCAGCTCGTGGACGGAAGCATCTTACATCATCTAGATGCCGGAGAGTCGTACACTTACTTGGGTGTCGAGCAACGCTCCACCCAAGAAGTGAGTGTAGTGAAAAACGCTCTCCGCGGCAAGTATCAGCACCGACTCCGACAGATCTGGTCTTCAGAGCTGTCGGGGAAGAACAAGGTGTCTGCTACCAACATGCTTGCCGTTCCGATCCTTCTCTACTCCTTTGGAGTAGTGAAATGGACTCAAGAAGAGTTGCGTCAACTCGACGTAGGAACCCGCAAGAAGATGCATCTCAATAGGAGTTTGCATCCTAAATCGTCCGTTCCGCGGCTATACCTCCCACGACATCGGGGAGGCCGTGGACTCTTGAGTTTGGAGAGTCTCCATAATAGGATGGCTCTGGATGGAGCCTGTAAGGTCATCAGGAGTTCGGATCCCCTCCTCTGCATGGTCCGGGACCATGAAAGTGCAGGAATAGGAGCCTTTTTGTTTAAGGCAGCACAAAGAGCAGCCGATGAACTTGATCTCTCCTTCGACGTCGAGCGGGTAAATCCCGACTCTGTCACCGAGTTGGAACCTGCTCGACGAAAAGCCCAAATTAAAGCTGCAGAACACAATATCTTTCTGCAGCTTCACACGGATAAGCCAATGCATGGAGTTTTCTATAAAAATATAGAGAACCTTGGCTTATCCGAAAGGCTGACCTTTGCCTTCTTAAGGTCAGCCGGGCTGAAGTCTGAGACCGAGGGATTCATAATGGCTTGCCAGGATGGTGTATTTAATACCCTCGTCTATCGTAGTCGTGTCATGGGTATAGAGGTCCCTGATGTCAGCTGCAGGGCCTGCCGCAGGGCGCCAGAGACTTTAATGCACCTGTTGTCGGCTTGTCCGACATATGCAGTCTCGGCCTATATCCAGAGGCACGACGGAGCATTACGAGTGCTTTATTATCACCTAAGGCACTCGTATGGGATAGACGAGACACCAGTGCTGCCTTACGCTCCGGGGGATATTGAGTCCGTTGTGGGAAATGAGAAGTGTCTAATTTATTGGAACTACTCTTTTCCCACCGTCAGGCAAATACAAGCCAACAAGCCTGACGTAGTACTCCTCGACCATCAACTCAAGACAATGTTTGTCGTGGAGTTCTCGGCTCCCGCGGAGAACAACATTGTCTTGAAGGAGGAGGAAAAACGGACAAAATATCGAGATCTGCTCTTTGAACTCCGCAGACTGTATCCAGACCATACTGTTAAGATAGTGGTACTGATTATAGGAGCCCTCGGTGGAACGAGACACACACTGCTTTCAGAACTTAAGATCATACCGGCATGCCGAAATTCGGCAGAGGTCTTAGCCGGCAGAATGCAGAAGGCCGTCATCCTCGGTTCATTACGTCTGCTCAGGGCACATGATTCCCGGACCCAGTAGTCACTTACCCCACTGGTGTGGGGAGTGGCTGCCGGTACTACCAGCTCCCCTCTGTGAGGGTCGGAGCCACAGAGAAGGGTGACTGGTTTATAACAAAAAAAAATAAATAAATAATAATAATAATAATATTTATTTATAACCAATTAGGATACACTAATATAATGGCATTAACAATTTAGTAGTAGTATACATATAAATAAATATTCGGAAAACCCACAAGGAAAATTCCGCGCGTGGGTGGCGGATTATACAAGGTATAACCGATCAGAAAATTACTATTAGTGAATCTGTTCTTATACTCTTTACGCGTAACGACCCACATAAAGTTTACATCTACGACCTAGATATCAGCTTTGATGGACTGATAGGAGCTGACTTCCTAGTGCATTATCATTGTATCGTCGACATAAGAAATAAACGATTAATAACCAATTTTAAAACGGTTCCACTTTTCAAAGTAACCGACGATTCGTCGAAACCCGAGTGCGACAAAATCCAATCAAACCACAACCCTAATCAAAATAAGATTCAAATTGATGGCCGTACCGGAAAAATTTATAAACGAAAATGTAACCTTAGAAACACTGACGCTATTTTGCCAGCGCAAGAGAACGAAAAAGTCCGTTTACCTAATGCTCTTGTTAGAGTAAACGAAAACGGAGAATTTTTAACTTCAATAATAAACGCAAACGCCGTCCCAAAAACCATAAACTTCTCAAATCTTAACCTGGAACCAGTACAAAAATTCAAATCAATTTTTAATTTAAATACTCAAAATTCTGACCAACACTTACAGACAGACAGATTCTTTGAAATCAGGAACGAATTGCGCTTGGATCATCTAAACGAAGAAGAGGCCGAAATAGTAACGCAGCTTTGTTTAGATTTTCAGGATATATTCTATTTAGAAGGAGACAATTTGACCTTTACCAATGAAACCAAACACCCTATTGACACCGAAAATTCCCGACCGATATTCACGAAATCGTATCGATATCCTCAGGTCCATAAAGAAGAAGTTAGGGCCCAAGTATCGAAAATGTTAAGTCAAGGTATTATTCAACCTTCAATCTCACCTTGGTCCACTCCTGTCTGGGTAGTTCCCAAAAAATTGGACGTTTCTGGTAAAGAGATATGGCGCGTTGTAGTCGACTACCGCAAACTCAACGAGGTTACAATCGGTGACAAATATCCTCTTCCCAACATTTCCGATCTTTTAGACCAACTTGGCAAATGCCAATATTTTACAACTTTAGATTTGGCTTCTGGTTTTCACCAAATTGAAATTATGAATTCGTGCGAATGCCATTTGGACTCAAAAACACTCCATCAACTTTTCAAAGAGTTTTGGATAACATCCTGTTAGGTATTCAAAATGAACGATGTCTCGTCTACATGGACGATATTATTATTTACTCTCCTATAATTCACGAACACATTTCCCGTCTAACTGAAGTCTTTAAACGCCTTCAAAAAGCCAACCTCAAAATTCAACCAGACAAATGCGAGTTTCTCCGCAAGGAAGTCGCTTATTTAGGACACCTAATTACAAAAGACGGCGTAAAACCGAACCCTTCGAAAGTTGACGCTATTTTAAATTTTCCCCAACCGAAAAATCCAGAAGAAATTAAATCATTTCTAGGCTTAGCCGGATAGCCGGATATTATAGGCGCTTTATTCCTAATTTCTCCAAGATAACCAAGCCCCTAACAAAACTCCTACAGAATGACATACCATTTCTCTTCGACAATGATTGTACAAATTCTTTTCAAAATTTGAAACAAACATTAACAACAACTCCGATATTAATTTATCCTAATTTTGATGAACCATTCATTCTAACCACTGATGCGAGCGCATTTGCCGTGGGCTCAGTGCTGAGCCAGGGGCCTATTAGCAAAGATTTACCATTGCCAATGCTTCTAGAACCTTGTGCAGTGCAGAAACTAAGTATTCAACGATTGAACGCGAGCTTTTATCGATAATATGGAGTGTAAAGCACTTTAGACCCTATCTGTACGGTAGAAAGTTCAAGCTTGTAACCGACCACAGACCACTCACCTGGCTATTCTCTATAAAAGACCCAGGAAGTAGACTTGCCCGTTGGCGACTCAAATTAGAAGAGTACGACTACGAAATAATTTATAAACCTGGCAAAATCAATAAGAACGCGGACGCACTTTCCAGAATCAAAATTAATCATTTTTCCGAATGTTCCAAATTCTATTCAAAGGTTCTAGCCGCGAATGACGAAGACGACGACGAAAACCCAGACGATAACAACGAAATCACTAACGAACAAATTTCCCGAGAATTTGAAACTTTCACCAACCTATATAAAACAACATCTTTAATAGACTATTCAAAAATCAAAGCCTCAAACAAACAACTCTTATACCGAGAACATAAAGATATTATAACCTTCTTCCAACAAAATAAATTACAAGACCTACATCACAAAATTATCGAGGATATATTCGAAGAAAACTCCGAATTTCATAACGATAAAATCAACATTGTATCGAGCAAAACAGTCAGACATAGGAGATATTTTATCATCCCTCTACCTTTTGCTATCGAATCTGTAATTGAACATCTATTTTTGGTATTATTTAAAAATCAAGATGTCCTAGATCTCTCTAAGACATGCTTTGTCGAAAATAATTTAGGCCTCCCCGTACTTGAAATCCTATCATTCATTTTTGCGGAAAAATACGTAAAAGTAGTAATTTGTCAAGATATCGTCAGAACTGCCGACGAAGATGAAATTCCAATTATATTGGAGCAAAATCATTTTGGTAAAAATAATCTACACCGCGGAATAAATGAAACGATTCGAAGAATTAGAGAAAAATTCACTTGGCAAGGTCTAACTAAAGACGTTGAAAATTTTATAAAAAATTGCGAAACTTGCCAAAAGACTAAAGTATGCCGGAAAAACCTTAATAACCCTCTAGTAGTCACAGAAACCTCAAGAACACCATTCGAAAGAATTAATATCGATTGATTTGAATTCCCAACTCTAAATTACGCGTTAACTATTCGCGATGAGTTAAGTAAATTCACACAAGCCTATGCAGTCCCGGAGAAATCCGCAAAATCCGTCGTAAATACCTTATTGTTATACTTTCAACACTACGGTACCCCGCTAAGAATTCACTGCGATTACGGTGGCGAATTTGACAACCGTTTGCTTAAAGATCTTTGTACCCTCTACGACATAAAACTGACGTATTCAAGCGTAGGACATCCCCAATCCAAGGAATCCTTAGAAAGATTTCACGCTACTTTAGCTGAAATGATAAGAATTCATAAAACTGAAAACCCGAACGAACATCCATTCACGATTTTACCATATGCGGTAATATGCTATAACAATTCAGTAATTAAATTACACGGTTTCACCCCATACGAACTTGTATTTGGACATACGTCTAACAGACCACCTGAAACTTTATATAACCAAAAAGAGTTAATAATCAAATACGTTAGGGATTTAAACAACAGAATATCCCACTACTATAAAATAGCCCGTAGTCGAACGCAAGCTCAAAAGGAGAAAGCGAAAGTTCGCTTTGATAGAAATGTTCCCCAAAAACGAACTGAATATAAAATAGGTGACTTAGTTTACGTAAAAGAATCGCAAATCAAAAACAAATTGCAAAACAAATTTAACGGACCTTTTAAAATAAAAGAAATTTTCCAAAATTCTGCTACCCTATTAAATCTCGAAACAAAACAAGAAACTAAAGTAAATTTTGATAGAATGAAACCATATACTGAAAATTAAATTTATTTTCAGGTTTCTCCTGCTGTTCAGATCAGCACTCTGTCAATACAAAATTACCCCGATCAATAACACTGTTGGTGTATACTACCACCAAGACACGGACATCGTGGTGACAAATGACAAATGGACTCTGCTAGTGCATAAAAACATTTCATCCCTCAAACTAGCTTTTGACAAAAATTAAAATATCTTAGGCAAAATCTTGTACACTCTCAATAATGGTGATCATAAATCAATTATTTTTACGAGTGAAATTAAAACAGACTTTAACCTTTTAACACAAATATCCAACTCTATAAAAACGAAATTTGACGAAATCTTTTCAGATACAAAAAGATATAAACGAGGAATACTTAACGGTATCGGTACAATATTCAAATCCATAACTGGAAACCTAGATGCTGAAGATGGCCAGTACTATGCTAATTGTATAAATAAACTAAATAACGACGAACATCAATTGGAAAACTTAATCAAAAATCAAATTTCAGTTACAACTTCTGTTATTAAAAACTTCAACTCGACTAGAGTCAAAATTACAAATTGACTAGGAAACGTTTAACAAAGATCTCGAAGAAATCGAACACACAATTCAAACCATGACTCAAGCTATCGAGGCTGCTTACATAAAACTAAAATTTTTATACATTTCCGAACAATTAACGGCAAGCTATTTGTATATCGAAGATAATTTGAACGACATTCTGAATTCAATAACATTTGCCAGATTAGGAATCATTCACACGTATCATAACCCCTAATCACTTAGTGACAGCACTACAAGAAGTTTCACAGAGCTTGCGGAGGAACAATTTGCCTCTCTCCATTAAATTATCGGCAGTTGCTAAGTATATGGATATCATTGAATTGCAAGTGTTTCAAATAGATTCTAACTTAGTATTTGTTTTAACAATACCACTTGTTGAACCCCAAAATTATAACACCTATCGCCTATACCCTATCCCGATACTTGATAACAGAACATTTTATCTATCTCACAAAAGTTTATCGCGAGAGACGATGATTCTTTAATGTACATACCTATACAAAATTTGAAAGAATGCAAACCTCTTTATTTTGGAACCAAACTATGTTTGCATATCCTATCGACCAAAATGCCATATGTGAAGCCAGAATATTAAAACCATTGCCGAAACCTCCAGAGAACTGTCAAACTTCCTTCATTATTAGTCAGGGATACAACGTCCAAGAACTTGAAGACAACACATGGCTAGTAATTAATTCCGAACCACTTCACATCACCATCAGCTGTCCAAAGAGAGCAGGGCCGGGCCCGAGGGGGGGGGGGGGTAGGGGGGGAGCCTCCCCCCCCAAAGCTCGGGCAGTTGGTTCCAAACGCGGTTGGCGTTGGCAAAATCTAACTAATCATCACATACAAATATATAATTTGAATTTTACACTTACTCCCACAATCGCGAAATTGACACCATAATTATTATTAAGCGATTGGCAACCATGTAAATATTTTATTTTATCAGTAATGTGTTTTCCATTGAAGCTAGGGAAGCAAAGCTTCCCTTACATGACACGGAATCCCCATTTTTAATATTAATTTATTATACATAAATTCATTTACTAAAAATACTAGAACTAGCAATGATTTTTAAATAGAATCTATATGTTTCTACTACTGATCTAATATAATATTATCAGGTCTACTGGTCTACATACCTATTAGTTTTGTTTGGTGGTGTGATATTAGACAACAAAGTCTACGGAACTTTTTCCTGTTTCCACCTATTGTAATAATCTTTTATTGTATTGACGACTTTGGTCAATCATTTCAACGTGTCCCACACCATATTACTGTATGGTCTTTTGGACAATAAAGTTTATTATTATTATTCTTTTTATTTACTTTATTTAGGCTAATTTTTTTTTTCATTTTTAATATGATCATTTTTGTTGTAACAGTTCTTATTTTTTTATTTTATTAAACCAAGGATTTTTTAAATTTCCTTTAAGAAATAAGTATTAGGTTTAGGTACATGATGATCCAACAATGATTGAACAAGGCCATTTTTCAAACGATACAAATGTTTATGTCGAAAACCAAAGAAGCCATTCGATATATTTTTTCCGCAGAAACCAAAAATTATCATAAACGAAAACAAATAAATTGAAAACAAAAGATTTATGACACAAAAATACAGGGTTCGGGCTCATATGGAAAACCTGAAGAGCGTGGAAAATTCAGGGAATTTTAAAAATCCTAAGAAAATCATGGAAATCTCAGTGAATTTTAAATATTTCGCAAAAATCATGAAATTTTGAGTCACAATATGAAAAACAATAAACTATTTACGAGCTCCTACTGTTATATTATTATACTCTTCGCAAATATGAAAACGAAGAGTATATTGCATTTGATCGGCACATTTCTAAAACTGTAAATATCGCCCGCAGACAAAAAATTTTCATACCATTGTGTTAGTGAACGAATTCTGAACAACTTTCAAAATGGCCGTCTGTCCGTCCGTCCGTCCGTCACATTTCTTGTAAACACGATAATAATAATAATAATAATAATCCGATTGTACTGAAATTTGGACAGTAAGTTAGTGTTAGCTATTGTTTTTGAACAAAATCGATCAGTAAAAAAAATTTATTAATGATTAAAATTTGAATTTTTTTAAATTTTTATATTTTTATAATTGAATAGAAATCTGGTGAAATGATATTTCATTTTAATATTTAAATATTTATATATTTTACAAATATACATTTCATAATGTAATATACAACCGTGGAAATATGATTTTAGCTCGTCTCTTATAATGTAAAAATTTACGTTTTTTTACGTGTTAAGTGGTGGTGCAGTTCTTATGCTCGGAATCCAAGGGTCCCCGGTTCGAAACCCAAATGGGCTACGGTATAGTTTTTTTTATTTTTACTTTATTTTACATTGAGTCTTTTACCAACTAAGTTAGTACTATAAAATTAATAATGTCTAAAACTGACATTATTTACAAACAACTGCGAAGAGTATCCTATAGAATGTGTAACAATTATATAAAAAGTTCAGTGAACAGGCGAAGAGTACGTTTTTAGTTTGTTTTAAATTATTTTTAAATTGCAACCTTCTATTCATTCGCTGACGATTTTATGAAACAATTTTTTTTTTTTATAAAATCGAAAATTAAAGTAAAAATCACCTTTACCATATTAATAATTATTATTATTTGTCATTGAAAAACATTTTTTTTTGTCATGGAAAGCCTGGAAAATTCAGGGATTTTTTTTAACTATGTGAAGTCTGAACCATGAAATAGCATATTTTATATTCGTTTTTTTATTCTAATTTTTGAATTCGGCGGAAAAATACATCAAATGATAATTTTAGTTTTTGTTATAAACGTTTCTATTGCCGGAAAAATGTCCTTGTTCCGTCTTTGGTTGGGGCACCCTGTACATTGTACATAGTAAATTTGAATTCGATTTGAATAGTTTTAGTAGCTTTTTCCATATAAAGTTTTTATTTTATTGAAATTATCCAATGTAAAGGTATATGAGTTGGCTTTTTTTTCATCTTCTCCCCCCCAAAGTAGTAGGCTTCGGTACGGCCCTGAAAGAGAGAATCCACAACAGAGTTAATCAACAAAAATTCCATCATCAAACTACAATCAGGATGTTACGCCTATGAAGGCATTACTCGAATACAAGCCAGTGCTAAAAACTTTTCCGAAATTAAGGACAATTCACATCCTATCCATATTCCTTTAGAATGCTGTAATCATATGCCCGACAAAATCGAAATTAGAAAATTAAAACCACTCAAATTAAACAGTCTCGACGTAGAAGATCTAGATATTGCAAGAACCAAATTGGACCAATATTCCAAAGACCTGGATGACCTCATAAACGAGCCTTTTGTGACCAAACACGTATCTTGCTTCACATATTTCATAATCACTCTCATCATCCTGTTAGTTCTACTTTACATAACTTGTAAATGCAGAAGAAGATGTGGAGCATTGCGAATCCAACCCTCAACGGACAACCCTCCTTCACCTCCTTCAGAGCGAAGCAGAATATTCACCAAATTTCCTAGACTTATCCCTCCAAGAAAGCGACCCGGTATTAAACCTCAAGAAGAAGAGGACATCAAGTTAACATAGACTTTCATTTGTGGAGTTTTACCCTTGTCTATTAATTTAGACCATTGTGTTTTATTTTTATTACATTTATGTAATGTATTACTCACTTATTATTATTATCATTTACCAATTTTAACTTTTACGTATTTTATTATTTTGCTTTGTATTCATTCAACATTGTTTCAATTTATTTTGCATTATATTCATTTAACGCTTTTAACAATTTTCAAAAGTTGCTGCATAACATCAACTTTTTTATTAAGGGGGAAGTTGTTATATAATATTACACGCTATCTTATTAAGACTTAGCCATAATAAACCTTCACAGGTATATCATCGTATTACACGATAACAGCTTCTCTTATTAATTGCCTATCTTCAAGATATCATATTACACCTTTGTTTCTCATAACTTGTGATGACTGCAGAACTGCAATTCCTTTGTTCTATATTTTGCTTACTCAGATTCTGTATGTATAAATATGACTAAACACGCTTTGTTGAATCAGTTATTAAACTCACTTAGAATGAAACACTTCTAATTATTGTATTATTCCTTCTCCAAGAGCCAACGTTGGCTCCAATTAAATAAATAAATCCTTTTTAAAAAAGTCATTCATGTGAACCGTGATCTAACATATATACTGTTCCTTGAATACACTATAACTTTTGTTACTTTTGATAATTACAGCCACACAAAAAAAATAAAGTGTCTTGACCCCAGAGACTGACTAGGTAGACTTTATGTTTTTCGGGTCGCTGAATCCGAATCCGGGTTCCATTTGATCCCATGTCATCAGGTTTAAGGTCATTTGAAGGTCAAATTGAGATATGACCGTGAAAAATTCCGTAAAAAATTTATGTTTATGTTTTTGAGGTTGCTGAATCCGAATTCGGAGTTTATTTGATACCATGTCATCAGGTTTAAGGTCATTTGAAGGTCGAATTGAGATATAATCATGAAAAAATCCGTAAAAAATTTATGTTTATGTTTTTGAGGTTGCTGAATCCGAATCCGGAGTTTATTTGATAGGTCAAACACATGAAATTCAATAATACAATCTTTTTTGACCCCGGATTCTGAAAAAGCAGAAAATGTTACGTCCAAATACATCCTGAACGGTTTACGGAACCGATTTCTTAGGTCATTTGTTGGTTATCAAGCGGTCAAATGCTTCTTTTCCATTTCTTAGCTGATATATCGATTGTAAATCGAAAACTTGCGTCTGTGACTAGTGACCTTTAAGTTTTTGTGGTCGCTTATCACGATCCCGGTATCCATTTGATACCATGATGTATAAACTGAGGCCAAACGCTATAATTCGAATGATATAATTTTTTGGACCCTGAAAGATCATCTGCAGGTCAAATACAGATTTCTTTTGAATCTTTCAACTGAATTGTGAAACCGTCAGCATTAGCGTTACCCGATGTACACCACGAGGAGGTTGCGTGAACGGATTTTGTACATCATAACGGGCTTACTCCGTTGCCCGCCGTCACCGCGAGGAGGTGCCCTGGATGCAGACAAATGCTATGCTGATTTGGGTGCAAAGGTTGTTCCATGCAAAGAAATTTCATGATAAGTTGCAGAGCGAGAATATGAGTTCCATAATTACAGTGGCATGGTTTGGAATTGTGAAGCTCAACAACTTTAATTTTAAATTAATTAATAAAGAACAGAATTTTTGCTATGAGAGACTAAGTAATAAAATTATGGGGTTACTTTGTTATGGGATTATTGAGCAATGTGGTCATTCGAGTAAACGGATTCATCAGCTTTCATCGTCTGTAATCCCCATTTTATAGCTACGGGATCAGGTTTTTAGAGCTATTAGGTTATTGGGTTATTGAATTTTGAGGCTATTGAATTCAGCAGATTTGGATTTAGGTCTTTGGACTTAAAAATGTAGTTTAAAACATCTTAAAATAGTTTAATACCTCCATATGAAACCCAAAGTTCGGTTCGACTCAGATCAAGACGTATTTGGACGTAAGATTTTTTGTTCTTTGAGAATACGGGGTTAAAAAATTTATATCATTCGAATTATGGCGTTTGACCTTCGATTGACCTTGGTTTATACGTCATGGTATCAAATGGATACCGGGATCGTGATAAGCGACCACAAAAACTTGAAGGTCACTAGTCATAACCGCAAGTTTTCGATTTACAATCGATATATCAGCTAAGAAATGAAAAATAAGCATTTGACCGCTTGATAACCAACAAGTGACCTAAGAAATCGGTTCCGTGAACGGTTCAGGATGTATTTGGACGTAAAATTTTCTGCTTTTTCAGAATCCGGGGTCAAAAAAGATTGTATTATTGAATTTCATGTGTTTGACCTTCATTTGACCTTGATTCTGACATGTTGGTATCAAATAAACCCCGGATTCAGATTCAGCAACCTCAAAAACATAAACATAATTTTTTTACGGAATTTTTCACATTCATATCTCAATTTGACCTTCAAAGGACCTTAAACCCGATGACATGGGATCAAATAAACCCCGGATTGGGATTCAGCCACCTCAAAAACATAAACAAATTTTTTACGGAATTTTTGACGGTCATATCTCAATTTGACCTTCAAAGGACCTTAAACCCGATGACATGGGATCAAATAAACCCCGGATTGGGATTCAGCAACCTCAAAAACATAAACAAATTTTTTACGGAATTTTTCACGGTCATATCTCAATTTGACCTTTACATGACCTTAAACCTGATGACATGGGGTCAAATAAACCCCGGATTCGGATTCAGCAACCTCAAAAACATAAACAAATTTTTTACGGAATTTTTCACGGTCATATCTCAATTTGGCCTTCAAATGACCTTAAACCTGATGACATGGGATCAAATGGACCCCGGATTCGGATTCAGCGACCCGAAAAACATAAAGTCTACCTAGTCAGTCTCTGGGGTCAAGACACTTTATTTTTTTTGTGTGGCTGTGTAATTTTATTACTTTCACATCCAGTGGAGTATAGTAACGACAAAAATTTTTTTAAAATTTTTATTGTTCAAATAGGCTTAGAATTTCATAAAACGTCGAGATTTTTAAGTTTGAGCAAAAAAAAATTCTATCTGTCGGTCTGTAACTTTATTTGTGCGGACGATTACTCTGGAACCGTTTAAGATATTGACTTGAAATTTGGTACACGTATATATTTTAAGGAGATCTGAAATTAGATTGATTTTATTCCGTTGAAGGGTTGGGGGGTAAATTGGGGTAAATAGGTAAATCAAGCAAGTAAGAGTCCGTAAAATTGGTATTTAGTATATATAAGAGAAGCTAAGGTCTTAAAAAAAAATTTGGCATTAGCCACCCCCGTACCACTCCCACCCGATTATTAAAGAAGGTGAAAAAATAAAATTGTGATTTAGTGTGTGTACAAGAACTAAAGGCTTCAAATTTTTTTTTACTTCACTACCTATTCTTAGATACTTATACAGAACTGTTGCTATATCCAGCTGATAGTTTTATTTCAAACAATTGTTCAGTTTGTTAAGTTCAAACATCTAAGGAACAATTCGACACGCATTTATCCTCATTCAATAGCATTATTGCTGATTCTTTAATTTTTCTTTTCTTACTATCTGACTCTTTTGTTAAAATGTTTGCCGAATCCCAGTTTATTCTATATCCGTTCTCTCAAGCGTGTTCGCAAATCTTAGATTTCCGAATCTCATTACTCCTAATGTCACCCAATTTAACACTAAATGGTCTAGATGACCCACATAATGTTTATTACATTCATACGGAATACTATAAATGCGGGTTTTTTAATTTTGCTCATGATTTAACGGTTTTGTTTTTGTTAAAATAGATCTCAACATATGTATTACGCATTTGAAATATCGTCCTAATATCAAATCTACCGCTTATACGGCGTAGCTTTTCGGATAATCCATTAACATAAGGAATTAACATCGTATACCATTGTTTAGGTTTTTGTCGTACCCAATTAGTATTTTCTATATATGTGAAAGTTTTATCGACAAAGACTTCAGGGTATATCGATTGTTTATAACCTCTTTTCTAAAATGTTTCTCATCTCATTTCATCATTAGAAGGAATTATTTTGGCCTTATCATATAAACATTTTATGACATCCTCTTTGACATGCATCGACTGATTTGAGTAGGTAGTTGAAATTCAAATACCTGTTGGTGTGTGTTGGTTTTCTATAAACGCTTGTTTCAACTGTATTATTTACTCTTTTAATTAAAACATCTAAAAATGGTAGTTCATTTCTACTTTCTACTTCTAATGTAAAATCAGAAAGTTCCTTATTATTTCATATTTTCTAAAAAATTATCTATCAAATCGACTCCATCTCCATCAGCCAACCGATTTGTACAATTTTGAAAATTTCTAGTTTCGAAGTCCTCCATAAATATATTACTTAAAATTGACGACAATGAAGACCCCTTTGCCATATCAAAGTCTTGTTGATATAAATCACCGTAAGTCGTTTTTATACACATAGTTAACACTTCCATAATGCTGTTAACAGTTAATTTAGTTCTAGCTTCCAAGTTATTGTCATTTAAGAATTTGTATCTGATTATTTGAAAAGTTTTATCTACAGAGGATCTCAACGAGAAACACAGAAAAATTAAGAAAATGCCATAACCAACATTTAGACAATATTTAAATGATAGCAGGTAGTAAACAAGATGTATACTTTAGAGCAACTGCCAGTTGAGCAAAATTTGGTGTGACAGGAATTTCACGAAACACAGAAAGATTAGACTTGCTAACGCCCTAGTTTTCTTCATCTTTCTTTCTTTAAAACTTCATTTACTAAAAAATGTTTGAGATTTGTTTTAAACATCTGAATATTTGGAGATGATTGAATTTCATATGTTAAATGTTTAAACACTTACAGCCATTATATATAAAACTTTTTTGATACATTGTTGTTCGAAAGGAATTCGTTTGAAGCTGCTCCTTATGCCGTGTTTCGTACCCATGGCTTGTTCGATTGTTTAAGAACATAGACTTGTTTTGATAAACGTATGTACAGATCTCCGATATATAAATACTCACTAAAGTTAAGATTCTAAGATTTTTAAAAGCATTTCTGCAAGTTTCCAAACATTTTATTCCCGCAATTATGCGTACTGCATATTTTTGTAGAATGAAAACTCTGCTTACTTGTGAGCTAACATTTTAATGGATTCTCTAGGATATATTTGGAAATTGTTAGAGAAATGCAATTTGTCTGGATTTTTCTTTAAGCTAAACAATATTGAAGTGGTCTTACTTTTGTTTAAAAATAATTTGTTTTTGTCGGTCCATATAGAGTTAACGCATTATAAACTTTTTCAGTAGTACGTTTTAATCTATCTAAATTATCTTCTACTATAAGAACGTTAGTGTCATCAGCATAACAAATTGTCAAAACATTAGATATTTTATTCAGGTACAGAATTAAGTCGTTGGCAAAGAGTACAAAAAGGAGAGGCCCAAGTATAGATCCCTGCGGAACACCCTGTTTTACCTCTAAACTGTTACTAGACGCACCTTTAGAAATTTGTACAATTTGTTTCCTATCCTTTAGATATGAGGACAATAAATTTAATGGAATGCCTCTTCCTCCATATCTACAAAGTTTAGCTTTTAACAGCTCATGGTCAACATAGTTGAAAGCTCGATAGAAATCTATAAATAGCCCTAACACATACTTCTTGTTATCTAGTGCTTCGATTATGTTCTTATGAAAGACACATAATGCTGTTTCGGTGCTTCTGTTACTAAAGCCATGTTTCGAATTGCATAGCAGGTCATTTCGACACTAGAAAGACGTGAGAGGTTCCTTTATAGCTAACTCAATAACTTTTGACACGCTAGAAAGAAGACTTATTGCTCTGTAATTTTCATACATATTTGCTTCTCCTTTTTTAAACAGCGGTTGAACTATTGCTAATTTTAACATCGTCGGAAAAATTCCTTCCCCAAGACAGAGATTTATAATATGAACTTAACAGACTACAGAGCAAGTATTTGCATTTTTTTAGAAAATTATTCGAAATATTAGTTGAGGTGATTAGTTTGAGGATTTAAATTTATTAATTAGGGACACAACATCCTGTTCAGATACAAGTGGTAAAAAGCATGTTTTTGGGGAAAATGGTACATTTGACATAAGGAAATTATAGTCATTCAAGGAGTTATGGTTGTTGGGAAAAGTAGTAAAATACAAGTTGAAACCGTTGGCCACTTCTTCATCCCGCATTTTCACCCCATCTACACTTAGACTTTTGAAGTTTTAGCCTATACTGTTTATGCAAGTTTTTTGAAAAATCGATAAGTAAATATAAAAGTTACGAAACATTTTAAGAAAAAAAAATGCACATTAAAACTGAATAAGATTCTATAGCCCCAAAAATTTTGCACAGTATATCGAAGATGATTAAAATTATAATTACAACAATGATAGGTACCTAAAAAATTAACTTATTTTCAAAGAACTGCAAACAATTATATAGAAAATTTAATAACCCGTAGTGTAAAGTCTACATCTAGTTATTATTATAGACTTAGCAAACGGCACACTTTCTCTGCCAAGTTTGTTGTAACTGTACCAATAAATTAAATTGTTAAGAAAATGAATAGTTTCTTTGAAATTTATCTGCTGAATACCCAAAATAATATTTTTTAATAATGATTTAAGCAGAAATACAAGATATTTTTTAAATAAATTAAATTATGTGCAATGCAATGTGAGATTAGAGAGATTATATTAGATTTAGATAGATCTACAAAGGAACATGAATGTACCACCCATGGTACACTCTATCGTGCACGTATTAAGGTATGAAAAATGTGAAGTATTCTATGTAATGTGCAACAATTATATAGAAAGGTCAATAAATCGGCCGAAGAGTATAATGTATTTTTTTTATTTGTGGTTAATTTTTTGTTATAAACGATTTACCAACAGTAAAGGAGTGGCACTATTTTAGATTGAAGACATGGTAAATTAGTAAAGGGAATATATGCAAAATTTGCTTGATGACTAAGACCGGGGAAATCTAGCATTGCATTGCAATACCAGGACAGCAATGCATTTATCTCTAAAACCACTAATTCTAGAAAGAAATGTTTCAAATAAAAAAGTTACGTCCATCTTTTATCTTCAATTTTTCTTAATATACTTGATATATATTTCAAAGGATAAAAAATTTCCCACTTGCTATATTTGCCTGTGCAAAATCATACATTTTATCGACGTAGCCTTTTTTTTTTTTTCCTTATGGGTTGTGGTGCCGAAGCCCCGCTGTACTGAAGCTTGAGCTTATTGTACCCCATAGTCTCGTTATCCCATTAATCCCGTTCCTCTCCAGAAGGAGAGTATACGGTCAATGGGAGCTCTGGCTATTTCTTCCGGGGTTACGGTTAGTCCCCCGAAGTGTGAGAACCTCCCAGCCGCTAAGGCTGGGCATTCACATAGTATGTGGTGAGGAGTTTCTTCATCCTCACCACACATCCTGCATTCTGGATTATCTTTCACACCTATGTTAGTTAGGTGTCTATTCAGTGTGCAGTGTCCTGTTAGGATTCCCACTGCACATCTCAGCTGTTTTCTGCTCAGCTTTAGCAATTCGTTGGTCTTTGTCATGGATGGCCCGCCGGTGATGAACATGCGTGACTGCCTCATCCCCGGCGCGCCAGTCCAATACAAGATATGTTTCTGACTCAATAGTTCCTTTACCCTTTCTCTTGCAGTATTGTATGATATCCCGCAGGATGGCTCAGGTCCCATCAAGGTTGTTTTTGCGCCATCTTTGGCCAGCTTATCTGCTTTTTCGTTGCCTTCATTGCCCTGGTGACCTCGCGTCCACTCCAGTTGTATACTGTTGTGTTCCGCCAGTTTCGCCAGGGATTCAAGGCAGTCTTTTACCGTTTTGGAACGTATCTCTACTGCATTCAGAGCTTTGAGAGCTGCTTGACTGTCAGTGATGATGCGGATTCTTTTGTCAGTATATGACTTCCGTATCATTTCTTGTGCACAGATTTCTATAGCTGTGACCTCTGCTTGGAACACCGTTGCGGTACTGCCCAGGTTCAGACTGATGTCTGTCCCTGGTTGATCCCCCGTAACACCTGCCCCAGTACTACTTGACGTTTTCGATCCGTCAGTATACCATATGGTATCATTTGGATGTCTTCGCAGTTGCCTTGTTCCTTCCTCTTCCCTATCGGGTATGTATACCCTGAAGGTCTTTGTGAAGTTGTGGCTTATGCTGATTCTATCTGACTGCATATCTAGTAGTCGATTTTTTCCTATTTGTTAGAATATTTCGGTGTGGTATCCTATTCTTGGAATGGTCCCATGTCCGTTTGTTTTCAGCCTGTACGCCGCCAACAGTGCCTCACTCTCCACCACTAACTGTAGTGGGGGCAGGCAGAGTAGCGCTTCCATGGCTGCGGTAGGCGTTGTTGACATTGCTCCCGTTATGCCTAGACATGCCAGTTTTTGTACTTTCCGTAGTTTTCTCATTGCCTCCCCTTTTCCGGCTTTATGCCACCAAATCAGGGAGGCATAGGTTATTATTGGTACTACAACCCTTTGGTACAGCCAGTGCACCATTCTTGGTTGTAGTCCCCAGTTTTTACCTACCATTCTTCTGCTGGCCCATAAGGCCCGCGTAGCTTTGGTAGTCACTCTATCTAGATGTGCATTGAAGTTTAATTTGGTGTCTAGAATGAGTCCCAAATATTTCACTTCATTGCTCACCTGCAATTCGTTTCCCCGGAGATATAATCTTCCCAGGTTGAGTTTTCTCTTTCTTGTGAAGGCGACCACAGTGGTCTTCCTTGGATTCACGGAAAGACCTTCCTGGGTACACCATCTGTCTACCATAGCGAGAGCTCGCTGCATCTTTTCTGATGCAGCGCCCTCATGTTTTCCTGTTACCAGGATGGTGATATCATCTGCGTAGCCTTGCGCATATATTCCCCGCTGTTCCAGTTGAGATAGAAGCTCGTCCGCGACCAGGCACCATAGGAGAGGAGATAAGACCCCCCCTGCGGGCACCCTCTGGTCACGGACACCTCCTCTGTCGTGGATCCTAGCGTGGACTGAATTTTCCTAGTTCTGAGTGCTGAGTCGATCCATCTTGTTATTGACTTTTCGACTCCGCGTTTCTTCACTGCATCACTTAGTGAGTCGAATGAGGTATTATCAAAAGCACACTCTATGTCTAAGAAGGTTCCTAAGGCAGTTTCTTTGCTGTCTAGGGCCCTTTCTATTTTTTGAGTAAGCTCATGTATTGCTAACTCACAAGATTTTCCTGTTTGGTAGGCATACTGGTTTCGATGTAGAGGTTTTGTACTCAGTTTATCGTCCCTGATATGCCTATCAACCAGCTTCTCCAGGGTTTTCAGGAGAAATGATGTTAGACTAATAGGTCGGAAGGATTTGGCCTGGGCGTAGGTATCACGCCCTGGTTTTGGTATGAATACCACCTTTATCTTCCGCCAGCCGGTTGGCACATAACCCAGGGCCAGACTGGCCCTGAATAATGTGCACAGGGGTGTTGCAAGTATTTCCACTCCCTGTTGAAGTAGAGCTGGAAATATTCCATCCAACCCTGGTGACTTGTATGGTTCAAATGATTTGATTGCCCATACAAGTCTTGTTATGTTTATTATTTTATTTGCAATTTTCCAGTCCTCCTTTGACGCCCTTCTTATTGGTATGTCTTCGGGTGGACCGCTTCTGTCTTGTAGGGCGGTTACACTGCCTGGGAAGTGTGTCTCTAGTAATAAATCTAAAGTCTCCTTCTCAGTGTTTGTGTACTCGCCTTGTTGTCTTTGCAGTGATCCAATCTTGCCCTGATTGTCTCTCTGCAAGATTTTCTGGAGTCTAGCAGCTTCTGGAGTATTTTCTATCTCCTCGCAATGCTTCCTCCATGATTTGGTTTTTGCTTCTCTAATGGCGTAAACGTATTTCAGACGGGCCGTTTTGTATTCGTCCCATCTGCCAGTCCTTTTGGCCTGGTTGAACAGTTTCTGAACCTCCGCCCTTCTGGAGGAGAGCTCGCGGTTCCACCATGGGGTTTCACGCTTGGCCCCTCTCTCTTTCAAAGGGCAGCTTGACTCGAAAGCTGTTATTACTGCTGTGGTTATTAAGTCACTCAGTAGTTCTACTTCCGCCGGTGTTTGTGGTCTTGATGGGCAGTCCTTCAGTCCCTGCTCTAGGTTCTCGTTGAAGAGTTCCCAGTTGCAGGTTCTTGGGTTTCTGCTCATCTTCCCTTCTTCCGGTGGAGTTTCTATTTTGAATCTTACGTACTTGTGATCCGATAGCGATGGTTCTTGGGACACATGCCATTCACTTATCACTCGTCCCGCGCATTGTGTGGTGATCGTAATGTCAATAACTTCTCGTCTTGTTGTTGTGACGAAAGTCGGTTCGTTTCCGCGGTTTGCTACTTCTAACTTATTACTAATAATAAATTCAAGGAGTGACTCACCTCTTGTGTTGTTGCCTGTGCTCCCCCAGACGATGTGGTGTGCGTTGGCATCACAGCATAAGATGAGCTCTAGGTGGTTTGTTTCGCATTGCTGGACCAGTTCTTTAACTTCCTGGGTTGGAGGTAGTCCTGGCTGATCATAAGGAAGGTATGCCGAAGCTATTGCTAGCTCCTTCATTGACCCTTCCATCTCGGCGTTGGTTCGTGCTACCATTAGGTCCCTCGTGCAAAGTCCCCACATAGGTAGCAGATTAATATTTTTCTTTGCTATAATGCAAGCTCTTGGGTGGTTCTCTGCTGGGCTGATGACTTCCCATCCTTGCCCCACCTGTAGTCCTCTGATTCGCCCCCTGTAAACATAAGGTTCTTGTATCAGTGCTATATCTATACTATTTTGTAGAATGAATCTCTGCAAGGCGGCCTCGGCCGTGATGTATATTTACCTGTATAAAAGTGAATGTGATCACTAACGGGGGGGGTCACTGCTGGTCCCCTCTGTCGCGACTTCCATTCCCTCGGGTTCGTCCTGCGTCCCTCGAGTGTCTTCTTCTCCCTCTTGCTCCCTTTCCTTCTTCCTCCCCAAGGCTTTGAACAAAACCCTGGTTAGGTTGAAGTAAGGTCTGCATTGGAGCTCCTCTATTTTCCTCCATGATGCCTCATCCACCAGTAGGATGAGTTGTTGTCCCTTGGGATCGGGCTTGTTGTCCACGACAGTCCAAGTGCTTGTTTGCAGTCCTGGATTCTGCACCCTCAGTCGCTTGAGTGTTCTCTCCGGTTCTATTGCTGGTCCCGGAATCCACACCAAGGTCCTGATGGGTTTGGGTACGTCCTTGGCGTCACAGACGCTAAGTTTTGCCCCTTCCCAGGGTGCGCATTCCTCCACCACCCGCGTCAACCAATCCTTGGTGGCTTGGTCGGCGCAGGAGGCTAGAAGGAAGCTCCCCCCGTAGATTGACCCCCGAGAACCTCGGGGGTTGTTGTCCTTCGACGACGTCCTCTAGAGCGCCAATCAAGGCGGACCTTATCAGTTCCGCCTGACCCGCACTCAGGGACGTCTCGGGGTAGCCATGTGGTAGTATGGCTACCTTGATGTCAGTAAGCGCGGCCGCATAAGAGGAACCAGGTTCATTGCTGACCCTGCCCCTCCTACTCGGCCGCGCCTTTCTGAGACCCTCAGGGGTGCTTCCTTCGGACCGGTCGCGTTTAACGCCCTGCCCTGGGTTGCCTCCCTGAGGTTCTCTGCTAGTACTCGGCAGATCCCTGGGAATGCCATCGCCTCCAGACTGTGGTAGCCCAGATCCAGATGGATCCCCTAGTCCCTGCCGTTTAATCTTCCGAAGCTTCCTTCTGGCAGCTCCGGAGAGTTTCTTCGGTGGATCCTCCTTTGCAGGACCTCCTCCCGAGGTTGTTGGTTTGTTAGTGTTTGTTTTGTCTGTGTCCATATTGTTCCCACGAGTAAGGGGGAATTAAAGGTCGCTGTGCCCAGAGCCCCCTGTAGACACAGAAGACTATATAAAACGGGGTGCGTCAGGTACCCCGAGTGTTGCCGCTAATGACCGAGCTTCCCCTCGACCATGCATCCCTTCGGCGCGCGCAATACCTTGAGATTGGGAAGGTTTTTATAGTGGTTCCTTATCCACGCGAACCGGGCGGTTAAGCCAAGTCCCCCGTGCCTCTTGTCAGTACTATCCGGCTCGAGTTTTTAGGTTCGCTACCGGAGTCGTTGTACTATACAAGCGGTTTACGGTGTGTGTCGTGAGCTGGTCCGCGGCGACGGTTTTCGTTCGGTAACGCGCGGGTTTATACCGCGGCCCTCCCTTATAGCCGTCACTAACCAGTCCCACCGGTATGACGTAGCCTTAGAAAAAATCGTATTTTCCACATATTAAAATTTGATCTTTATATCAACACATTTTGTTAATGTTGTAGAACCTTCCAGAATTGACCTAGGTCGAAGACAAAATAAAGATTCGACTTAGGTAAAAAATTCATTTAAGGTCATTTTCAAGAGTCTGAGAGACTTCAGAGCCATAAACTAACCCAAAAGGGACAATATGAGTTCATTAAGACATGAGGCACAGCTAAGTAAAAAATTTGACGAAACACCAAATTTTTACGAAAATATTTTTTTTACTATTTTATTCCTCCGCCGAAGACATTGACCATGGAGGTACAGTCATTATATATCCTGCTCTATAGACTGACAATAAAAGTTTAACCGATGAATTTGGCAAAAGCAGCGTAGCGCCTATAAGCAAAAATTGGCAAAGTGCACAAAGCCGGTTTCTCGCATAAAACGAGTTTGGATTCACCCAGCGACTCATGATGTGGACGAGTGTGTTGGATGATTAATACAAAGCGATGGTAGGAAAGCGAAATGCAGGGCTTTCTAAATAATAAAGTTATAGAGAAAACCGCCTTGTGCGCAAGGGACTCAAAAATCCATTTTCCCGAAAAGTCGTTCGAAAGCGACTAACTGTCATTTTTCCTGTATTGAACCTGCATGGGGACAAGTACGTCGTAAGACTGGCCGAAAACTATTAAACTCATGTATTAGTCGAACTCCGTCCTGTGAATGATAAAATCACGATCTGGGACCTTTAAGCTATTCATAAGCGAAACAAAATTTTTTAAGTAAAATATTTTTATATTATTTTCAGTCAGCCATAATTACCAAAAATACAAAATTTTTAAATTATTTTTAAAAGGCTTGCATTAAATCCTAAGGAGGTTAAATGAATCATTTTCTGCCAAAGCGATTGTTAGCGTACGCTCTCATTTGTATGGTTAAAAGGTAATGTGCCTTAGTTGGGGAAGGGTGATTCTTTCACATTATATAATTTTGCAGAAAATCACTGTATTATTTTATACTTATTAAATAAATGGTATTCTTTGAACTAATTGCATTTTATTAATGTAAGAACTTGTTGCTAGTCTTAATCCCTGGAGTTCTCGTTTGGAAGACCTAAACAACTGAGTTAATCGGAATCTCATGATTCCGTAAGTCTGATACTCAGTGTTGGTCGCCTTACGGGAGCTTGATAGGGATTTTTTTATGCGGTTTCTCCAGAAATCTTTAAGTGCAGAGACCATTATTACTAGGTAAATATATACAAATCACGTCAAATTCCAATCACGTCGGAGAGAAATCTTCTATAGGGATTTTTTTTGCAAAAATCGCAATAATTCTAAGACGTAAAAGCCCTTATTGTCAGTGAATAATTGAAATCACGTCCTGAGAACGCGTTGTTAATGATGAAAGTGCAATCTTGACCCATTACTCATCTATCAAAGTATATCTTATCTCGAACCCGCTTGGGAGTGGAGACCGGGTCAGAACACGGCTGGCGCCCTTCTAAAAATAAATTGGTGTCGCGTCACCTAGAAGCTCGGTAGTAAGTTCTTCTACAATAGCACGGTAAATATTTGAGACCAATTCATTGTTCCGTTCTTGAGTTAGAACTAGTTAACCGAAAAAATAATTGAGAAGGGAAATGGTCCTCGAAAATTAGTGACGGTGTTTAATAATTACACAGGTCTACAAAAAAAAGTCTTGTCCTAAGGTTCTCATCTAACTTTTCTGAAGTCTTTGACGTGCTAAAGCCAATTTTGGACAAACATTTTTTTTCTATTGTGTCAATTTTTATCTACCATCCCCCCCCCCAAAAAAAAAAAAAAAACAAAAAAGTCTTGTTTCTCCGAAGGTTCTGATTTAACTTTTCTGAAGTATTTTGACGCGCGCTGAAGCCAAATTTGGACAAAGAAATATTTTCTATCGTGTCAGTTATTCTCTGTCTAGGAGATAAAAGGGTGTGGTAGAGGGAAACTGACTCAATAGATTTTTTTTGTGTCCAAAATTGGCTTCAACGCGTCAAAATACTTCAGAAAAGTTAGATCAAAACCTTAGGACGAGACATTTTTTTTTAGCCCTTTTAGGGGATAAAAGGGGTTGGTAGACAAAAGCTAATACGATAGAAATTATTTTTGTCCAAAATTGGATTCAGCGCGTCAAAATATTTACTTCAGAAAAGTTAGATGAGAATTTTTTTGTAAACCTGTGTTTTTTTATTTATTTAACGTCAGCCTATTTTCGCTACCAAGGCCTATCATCTGTGTTATTTATAATAATAAAACTACTCGATGGACCATTGTGGAATTCAATTGTGGTCTATTATGACAATAGGCAAAGCGATTAAAAAGAAATTCAGTGAATCCATTAAGGATTGCGGCCTGTAGAATGTTTCCGTACGTATGCACGTACAGACCTACTGATCTATAGAGACCTATAACAATTTTCAGTGGCTATTTTACAATTTAATAAAAGTTCAAATCAATCTAAAAATAGTACCATTTGTTAGAGTATCATCTTCCCTTTTCAAAAAGCTAATTAAAATCGATTCCTTGCAGAATTAACAAAATAAAAATATTTTTATCAGCCGAACGGGTATAGAGCACACACACAATGGGGTATGCAATAACGTGGCAATTTTATGATTTGCGGACTATGTCATTGTGCCCTGTGTAGAATATAAAAACGTCAATACTGATTCGTTTCACAATCTTAAATAGTTTATTAACTTGTATCTGTTGTCTTCAAGTTTAATAGTCGGTGGGAAAGGGTAGTTGACATCCGGCGATGGGTATGAAGGCTCGACAGCGGCCGGGTAAGTGATCGGTCCAGAGGTGAACTCCGGAGTTAACCGGCGCATTTAGGTGCTCATGCAGTATGTAAGCCTCTGTATAATTCAGCCATTCGACCCCGCGTCAGCACACTTGACTGGCACACAAATCTTCCCTCAAACCGACTTCTGTTCTGAAAACAAATACGCTCTTTGAGCTCTATCCTCTATACGGTATTTTCGTATTTTTCACATACCTAGGACAGGTATTATCTATTTATACTTCACCTCACTAGCTGTTTTTAAGACGAAAACTATATAATCATTATTAAGCAATTGTTTCTTTATATTAACTTTAAAATCATTATGTGCGTTTTTTAAGTTTCTATTCGTATTCAAAAGAATTGAGAAAATATGGAAAATTTTCCACCCATTGTTTAAGTTTTAAACTATAGGAATCCCCGGCAATTAGGTTTTAGCTTCGAAAAAATTCGACGCTTTCTGCATATTTGAGAAGAAATTCTTGATAGGGGCAGAAATGATAATCTAAAAAGTTAACCGCTATTAACTTGGTCGCATTTTTTAATGTAACAAATTAGGTGCGAGATTGTGATTTATTTCAAGTAAATTCGCTACCTATTTGCTTTTTTTAATGTATTCACAAGTCGAGGAGAACATTTTGATAATCTAACAATAAGAAACACATGAAGCAAAATTCAGACCTGTCTCGACACTTGGAGCAATGGAAGCTTAAATTAGAAATAGACCATATCCTGCTCTGCAGGAAGATAGGAGAACGGATCAAGAATATTACAGCGAAAAAAGATAGCAGAAGTCAGTACAGACCACAAATTACTACAAGAGAAACTGGAAATACGAAAAGAATTTAAAAAATAACAAAACACCGTACAATACCTGGAATATCTTCCTACTACAACATGAAGACCTTCAGAAGAAATAGCGCGTAGAATTAGCAGAATAACTGACAGGAGAAGAACTAGATATTAATAAGTTCAAAAATAAAAATCGCAGCAAGAAAAATGTTAAAATTCGGAGAAGTAACTTATGTGCTCAACAGGAAAGGAAAAAACAAGAACAAATATGAACGGGTCAAACAGATGAACGCAATATACAAATAACACCGGACGTGGAACATATACGAAAAAATTAAAACAAATTGGCATTCTTCGAAGAGGACATAGAAATTCTTTCACCAGGACAATGACTAAAAAATACAAGAGAAAGAACAATACGCACATAAAAAGAAACATACCACAGCGGCATTGGACCAAGAAACTGATTCAAGAAATGAACCACTGACCCCTGGACACGCCATCGCCAAAGGGTCAACTTCTAGAAATAATGGTTAGCGCTAGAAGAAATACTACATTTGCGGTAGAGAAAATAAACGAGTGAATATGGAACGGAAAGACTGAAGGGGCAAACCTCAGGAATTATTACCAGATCGTGCATGGAAATCCTTCTGCCTACGAACTGGAACATAACCATATAAACATCCCTCCCCAAAATCAACTCGCCACAGGATATAGATGATTGCAGAAGAACAACACTACAGGTGGGATACAAATACTATGCAAAATTCCTGCTCGAACACATTGGAAGATCGTCAGACTACCAAAGAGCATTCATCAAAGGTACGTCAACAGGCGACCATATGTATACCACCAGAAGCACCTTAGAAGAAAAATTTAGAGAACAGGACAAAGCTGTACAAAAAGGCTGGATTTGTGCAAGAAGTTTGTGCAAGAAAGATAAACTCAAATGTATTTATTGTTATGGGCAAGGCAAGTTTACGTTTAAATAACTAAGTGCTAGATTTCAGTGATAAGCATGTTATATTATGCGTATGTAGTATTCAATAGACTCTGCCAGAAAGTGATTTCTTTACCTTTCTCCTAAGCTTTTTTTATATTCAAAATAAACCTTATCTCACAATCGCACCTTATCTCACAAAATGATGGCATTTTATTTTTATTTCACGTATAAAACTGAGATTACTTCTTTGTTTACAATCGAATGAAAAATTTGATTGTACCTCAGGCAATATGGCCAACTTATCGTGACGTCATCCTAAAATGGTCTATAGGTTATGTCCCTAAATATATTTCATAACCTAAAAATCAACATTCGCAAAAGTTACCAACCCAAATATTTTTGACAATGTCGAAACTTATTTTAGTTGGTTTTTTTAAAGGTAATAATTGTTTATAGCCGTGTTCCGATATTACGTCTGATTGAAGAGACACGTCACAATCGCTCATTTAATGCAGATCGAGCTAACCGAGCTAAATCTGAAACGTTCAAATATTAAAAATCAAAAGCCTCGCACGAAGCTCGAATTGATCGGACCTTTTTGATCGAACGGGAAGATTTTAATTTGACGCATGCGTAGTCTGCTTGAACTATCCATAATATTATTAACTTGTTGAGATTAGAGTATAGAATACCTATAGGTCTTCTGTGGTTAGAGTGTCATTTGGGCTAAATTATGTGTTATTATTATTTTTTTCGCTATCTAATGTTCTACAAAATCTTCGAAACGTTATCTGTTAATACCCTTATAGCCAGGGAGATAGCGACAGTTTTCGTGAAATCATTTCTATAAAGCTAGATTTTTTTACCATGATAGCTTAAAGAATATTAATGATGAAGGTGCAATTCTGCCAATCTATAAGTCCTGCAAAAATGAGTAGAAAATTAAATAACATGTTGCAAAAAGAGATAAAAATTTTCTGAAATGTCATAAAATGTCACTTTTGATTCGTTTGTGCCGAGCCGAATTTTCGAGTTTCGAAGTGCAATTTACGATCAGGTTTATCTGGAAGATTTCCTCTATACGTCCCGACATCGTACGGCCGTCCCAATGGTGTTTTTCGAAAAATATGAACGTGTCAAGATTGCATATTTCTGCAATTTTTTCGACGCCGAAATGCAAGCTGTTTTTTGCTATTTTTCGCAGATATCTCTAAAACGGTCTGAGTTAACTCGAAAAAAAAATAAGGTCAAACGAGTATTTTCCACTACAAATCTGCTTGCTGCCATCAGAATTTTGATTTTTTTTTTTTTTCATTTCGGAGATAACTACTGAAATGTCAGCCATGTACTACAAAAAATCGCAAATTTTGAGCTTCTACAGTTGGCAACTTTTTAATCTTGGCTCCTACGTCAAAAGACTACTGTAGCTAATTTAAATAGAATTAAATTTGCTAAAACTGTTTTTTTTTTTTTTTGAATTCCGACAAAAATGAAGGAATTAGAGGGGCGGGATTTGGGACTTTTTTATTTTCGGTAAAATTTCTCCATTTTGTCACCTTAATTAATCGGCAATTAACTGAAATCGATCTCATATGCGATGTTCACTTAATATCATATACTACTTTGACGCTCCGTTAATCTTGGGCCTTCAAAACAAAGGTTCCTGAGAAAAATTATTTTTTTAAGATTTACATACACTCTATATGAAAATGTGTAATTTCCTACATTTCCTAGAATATCTCGATAATTATCGTTTTTTTCGAAAAATTTGTAGACAGCTTATGTAAAGAGAATTAATTGAGCTTTCCCACACTTTTTTATTTTTTCTCTAACATAAGAACAAAAGATTTATGATCGAATATGCGCTCCGGGCTATTGCAGTTTGCGAATAAGTTTTGCATTTTCTGCCGCGGAATATTAATCTACAAAGCTGATTTTTTGTCTACAAGCAATTTATGCACTATTTCGATTAAAAATCACATTCTACCTCCTTTGAAAGATGGCAAAATCTTTGGTAGACGTTGCTGAATTTATAGGGCATGAAAAAAGTTAAACATGATATTTAGTTTCCATAGCTATTAAATCGTTGGCATCAATTCTGCCGAAAATTCTGAGATTTTGGTGAGCTGCTATTAGTCTTATTTTTCTTTCTGTGTTCGTGGTCATTACTTAACCTTATGTTTTGTTGATGCCTTTTGACAAAAAAATACATTTCTCTATAAAAAAAATTAGTTGTACACAAGGGCACATCTGAAGAAGTTGATGGACAGGTACTGAATGCATCTGAACTGTTTTCAATTTTTTTCTCTTTTTCTATTTTTTTTCTCCTTAAATGTTCTATATTTCTTTTACTAGTAAAACTATAATAGCAATTTCGGTGCTATTATCAAAACTGTTTGTTCTTCGAAATGACATAGTTCCAGAATATAGGCCATCTTCTCTTTGGTTGCTTTTTTTTATGGAGTTTTAAACAATCAATAAATGTTGCAAATTATTTCTCAGAACCTTTCATTACAGGGCCCGGTTTCCTACAAATTAAGCATAATTTCTCTTTTAGACTAAATTTTATTTTTGCTTCTACCTCACTTTTAGAACTTCTAACGTCAGTAGTATTTTCCAGTTTAATTTCATCTGAAAAGCACATACATCATATTAGACTAGGCACGTTTTCAAAAAAGAACAATGCAAGAAGCATTTCATGTAACAATTGGGAAAACAACGTTTTTAGGGTATTTTGACCCCGCTGAATACGAATCTGCCTGTTGCCAAAGCGAAATTTGGACCGGAAGTCCGGTATTCAAGATGGCAACCAATACTCTGTTGCCCTACATCTCCCTTGTCCGTTGGCTTAAAATAATGATCTAAACGTTTGCTTAGGGGTTTTCTCGGATGCCAAACACATGCAATGCTCAAAATTTACTTACCTTAAGTTTGGAGTGCATGGATTCCAAGATAGCGCCCAAGATGGCCGCCGAAACTTTGTTGCTGGGAAATAAGCAAGGAAACAAGGAAGATAAGAAAACGACCATTTCAAAGTTCAAACATTGTTTATTGCAAGATTGCAAAGAAGATGAAACAATCATTCAAGTCAGGGCCGTAGCGAAGGGAGGGTATGGGGGGGGGGGGGGGTACGTTAGACTGTTAGACTTGGCGAAAATTGGAAATTTGAGACGGAAGTTGGCAATTTGTACCGAAAAATTTTTTTTTAGAATGTCTACCCCCCCCTCCCCGATCATCAATATTTATTTTAGAGGAATTATTATTTAATAATTTACAGAGTTGGTTTCTTCAGTTTATGAAGTTGGCAAATTTAGAAAAATAACCCCCCAAAGAAGTTGGCTCGCTACGGCTCTCATTCAAGTGTTTTTAGATTATGGCAAGGTTGCAAGGAAGATAAGTCAATCATTTAAAGAGTTCAAACATTGTCGAGAGCGGTGGCACAATTTGGTGCAAGTCAGTCTATTCTTCTTGCACGTGCACATTGTACTCGGGCACTGAGATGAACAATTACAGGCTAGGATATCCGTAGAGGCTTTGGGGATGGGCTCAAGGGTCATAAGGATGGTATTAATGCAGCAGCCTCTTCTTGGGAAACATGAAGTCCTGAGTTACCCAGCGAATCTTGCAGCTCCCCTCTAAGCAGCAGCGCAGCATGGACAAGAGTTCGAAAATCATCATCGAGCACTTGCCTCGGGATCGGAACATCTTGACCGATGTCTCCTAAAGCAACATCCGCAGTCACCTTGGTCAAAAACTCCTGGGGTATAAGGAAAGTTTGCGTTCCTGTGATGTCCTTGTTTAAGGGCTGGAAGAAAAGGAACATTGTCCTTAATGCCGTTCTGCAATTTCTCTTTAAAAGTTGACAAGCGCGATTCAAATGACTTCGGTATCTCAACGTCGATTGTTCTCGCCAGGTGAACGTATATTTCCCAAACATCTGAGAGTGACAAAACGTTACTCAGTGAGGCCGAGACTTCGAGCTTTTTGCAAATTTGGATCATAGGTAAATTACTTTTGCCATACTCCTTCATCTGCATCTGTACCTTTTTCTGGCTCCTCTCGGCCTTCACTATACACAGACTGTGATATTTCACCTCAGATGCTATCAAAAACGGCATACAATTGATGCGAACGAACAGTTAGTGCCAAATTTGAAATTCTTATAAGGTTCATCCACTATTCCCCCCTTGCACTATTACACGCAGTAACACAATTTTGTTACCAAATTGTATTTCGGAAGGTGTAAAATATTACTTAAAAACACGTAACGCACACACAGTAGCACACATTCAACCACTAAAATCTATGTGATTTATATCTTAATGTAATCATATAGGTGTATTTGAATTATATACCTTCTTTTCTTTTTATTTGACTTATCTATCCGATGTAAATTGGCTTAAAGATCAATAAATGTCTATCTATCTATCTATCTATATATCTGACAGATTTTACACTCCAAATACAACAAGACGCACGGAGCGCACGTAAACACAACAAAGTTTCGGCGGCCATCTTGGGCGCCACTTTTTAACCTATGCACTTCAAACTTAAGGTAAGTAAATTTTGAGCATTGCAATGTGTTTGGCATCCGAGAAAACCCCTAAGCAGACTTTAGATCATTATTTTAAGCCAAAGGACAAGGGAGATATAGGGCAACAGAGTTTTGGTCACCATCTTGGATACCGGACTTCCGGTCCAAATTTCGCTTTGGCAACAGGCAGATTCGTATTCAGCGGGGTCGAAATATCCTAAAAACGTTGTTTCCCCAATTGTTACATGAAATGCTTCTTGCACTTTATCGAGATGGATTTCCTACTTATGGGCCTAGTCTATATGGTAGACAATTCTACTGAATACATACCAGCTGAAAGTACCTTGCGCCACCGGCTCGGTGGCGCAGTGCATAAGGTGTTAAGCTTGCGACCACGAGGTCCCAGGTTCGAATCCTGGCTAGGGTATGGATGTGTAGTGGCGTTGTGGCCCAAAATCTATTAATCGGAGGTTTTTGGGCTTGCTTAAGTGTATTAATGTATGTATGAAAGAAGACGAAAAAGGTATTTTTAGCACATTTCGTTAAGTTTTCTCGAAATCCTGACGTGATGGCACAAAACGGACTACGGCATCGTGTTCAGTACGTCAAAAACCTTCGGGGTACGGTAATGGGATCCCATTGGTCGGACATTTTTTTTTTTTTTGTAAACCTGTGTAATTTTTAGTAATATTTTTCTTTGAAGAAGATTAAATTTCTTTATATAAAAATTTTATTTATTCACATACAACTGAATTAATTATCACCATAATTCTCATGTCTGACCTATTATAAATTTAACTTAAGTATAGTTACTTCCCCATCCAGTGGAAGTATAGTAACGACAAAAAAATTTTTAAAAATTTTTATTATTCAAATAGGCTTAAAATGTCATGAAACGTTGAGATTTTAAGTTTGAGTGAAAAAAACATTTCTGTCCGTCTGTCGGTCTGTCGTTCTGTAACTTATTTTGTGCGCACGATTTCTCTGAAACCGTTCGAGATACTGACTTGAAATTTAGTACACATATGTACTTTAACGAGATCTAGAACTAGATTATATTTTCATCTTGCTCCGTAAAATTTGGGATAAATAGGTAAATCAAGCAGGTAAGAGTCCATAAAATTGGTATTTAGTAAATACAAGAGAAGCTAAGGTCTCAAAAAAAAAAATTGGCATTAGCCACCCCCATTACCACCTCCACCTCATTATTAAAGGGGATGAAAACAATTGTGATTTAGTGTGTGTATAAGAACCAGAAACCTCAAAATATTTTTTTACTTCAGCCACCCCCACCCCACTACCGATGTGGGGTATCGTTTTATGGGTTTTTGGGGTAGAGGATTTCAAAAATTATATTATTAAAGTTCCATAAACAATTATTTCCACATACAAATTTTTTTCGTTGTGAGTGACTTGGATAGAAAATCTGGATGTGGAAGTAGTGATTCCTTGGCAGCGGTTTTTTTTAAAGTGATACGTTCATAAACATTTAATTGTAAGTGTACTGTAAATAAATTAAATGGTAACCACCTTGCAATTATAGGATTATAAAAATCTGAGTTCTTTCCAATAAATTCGTCAATATGTACATTTAGTTGCCCATAAATTAATTTGCTGAGCATAACAGATTTCAACATGTTAAAAAACTAAACACACCACAGATAGTAGACAACCCCCAAATCCACAGCCAAGGCTGTGCGGAAGGGGGTTACACATTTGGAAAAACGCAGACATACATCCACACCCACCGGTGTTGTCAATACCGGGGCTGGGGGTCGAACCCAGAGTGCGGTAGGCAGTCGATCAGCATATTCGCCACTCAATACGCCTTAACCGATTGAGCTACTGCGCCGGTAGTTACAACAAACAACAAACTTATAATATTGGTCTATGTTTATTTAATCTTAAACAAACAAATTTTAAAGATACTTATTCCTAATTCATTAATGCATAATATAAAACAGATTTCATAACTAATACTGGAAATAGGAAGGCATAGAAATGAATTTTGAACACCCTATACAGTGCAATTTCTACCATTTTTTCTTTGAGTAAAATGTATTATTATATTTTCTAATTGATTTATTTAAGAATTTGTTACAAAAAACAATAGAATTACACGTATAAGATTGCCAATTTTTAAAACTATAAGTACTATCAAGAATAATAGGTACAAATGATAGTCAATTTCAATTTATAGCTGTTTTATTATGCAAATATCTTATAAACTTACTGTTATGTTGTGTTTGACGGTTCGTCAAATGTGATGGTGTACAATTGTAGGATATGTTACAGGTTCACCCCCTCACAGTATAGAGTGATGCCTTCCCCCAAGGAAGGGGCCAAACCCCACAGGGTTTTACTGATGCTCATTTTTGGCAGCTGTAATCGTTTTTGGATCACTGTTATACCTATTCATTGCTTAGTAGCTTTCCTATATTAGATTACGTTCTTATAGTGAGAGATTGATGCTTTATATTATACTTAAGTGGATTTATGCTTATACTTAAATGATTTTAAAATTTACTTTTAGAGTATAAGGTATATACCGCACAAAAATAGCCTAGATATTTTTAGTTCTGATTTAATTTAATTTATTGTATATAATAAAAGAAATTCTGTCAGCTCGCAGAATGTATACATATATTCCACTAAACGCATGAATAACAAATGAAAAGAACCATATTTCAAAGAATTCTAGTTTGGAAAGAGATTGAGCAGCAAAGACATCAGAGGCCTTATTTCTATCATCTACTATTATCGTCCGGTGATTAGGAAAATATTTCGGAAAGTTTTGGGACTAGCCAAAAATTAGTCTACCCCTTACAGAATTTCCTCAGGAATCCGAAAAAAATAGTGTTGACCATTCAAAACGGCGGTTTTAATTATTATTTAACTTTTTTTAAACAAAATGAATTTTGCAACTTAGTTTTTTGCTTATATTTTCGCTTCTAAAGGTCGTAGAAAAACGTTCGACCTGTCAATTTCTTGGTCATGAGCTGAAACAACGTAATTGAATGATTGAAAAATAATCGAATAATCGGAAAGCTGAGAAAAAAATAAGTTGAATTAAAAAAAGTCCATCTGACCACTCCTGAAGCCGAGAAAAAGAGAAATAAAGCTGCCGCCGCGGAGAAACTGTCCAAGTATTGCGCTCGCAGTGAAGGGGGAGGGGGATCTGGCGTCTAGCGTCAGCGCAAGCGCCAAAGATGCAATTTTCTCGATTTTTTTCCATGGCCCAGTTATATATATATAGACATGGCACTTTTTACAAGTGATAACACACACTTTGAGGAATATTCAGTTAAATTTTCAATTAGTTGCAAAAATAAATAATTAATATTTTGCAACGGGACAAAGTGCATTTTATTAAGGGTAAAAATATGTACTGTTTCTCATAATATAGTTAACATACAGATTTTATATTTGTTTCTACAGTACTTCAAATTTCGAGGATCGAAAAATTCAATTTTTTCAGTTTTTTTGCCATAAAATTTTATTAACAATCAAAGATTCGTTCTTTGCATGTACCTACATTATAGGGGAGCTCATGACGAAGAAACTGACGGGTAGAACGTTTTTCTACGACCTTTAGAAGCGAATATATAAGCAAAATCTAAGTTGCAAAATTTATTTTGTTTAAAAAAGTTAAATAACAATTCACCCAAGTAACAATTTAAATGCCAACAAGAATTTATCGGGTTTTATCATAGATTTAAGAAGGTAAATAAACCGAACTGGGTTTTATTATTTCTTTTGTGCATACCAATTTATCTGCAGATAATATGTACTTAAAAAAAGGCCTTCAAGTTATCCTTAAAGCAATTTATTAAACTTCATTAATTGATGCGTTATTCAAAGCCACAATAAACTCATTAAGTTTTATAGTGGATTTTAAATATTTTAAGTTTTGTGGTAGACATCTATAAATCTTTAGGTTTTATGGGAGTTTTAAAATATGGTCATTAAGTACTCCTTACGATCATGCAATAAAACTAATAACTCTTAAGGAGTCTTACCCTTAATTTATATTATCAAAAATACTATTTGCTTTTAACGACAATTGGTAAAGGTTCCTTAAAACCTAATCGTTTTTTCGTAGCTTTATTAAGCTACGTTAATACTTTTTGGTTTTTATAAGTTCCATCACTTACGCCTTTAAACTTTGAGAGAGGGGGCATATAACGCATAGTAAATGCCATTTTGTGATTGCTGATTCTAGTTTAAACAGTGCAGTGCGGCGCAAAAAATGTTAGGTATCTAGGGGCTTAGTAAAATGTCAAATATTTTAGACAAATAGTTGAGGATTAAGAAAAGTGGTCATTAAAAAAAAAAAAGAGTTAAAAGATGATTATTTAAACAGTGTAAAAATAACGAGAAAATAATGATCGCACACTCAAAAACACACGAAATAAATAATGTTTTTTTAGGTTATATTAACTACGCTAAGTACATTTGGATTAGAGATTGTCAGAGACAAATCTTAAGGGTTTTAAAGAAGAGTAGTAAGGCTGGGTAAAGTCTTACAAGCTTTAAAATAGTAATAAAGTGGAGCAATTGGAATTTAACAAAACCTTTTGTTTTATAAAAATATTTCCTAAAGCCACAAACTCTAATAGGGTATTCTATTAAAATAAACGGTTTTATTAATTTTTCAGCCATGTTTTTTCTGTTAACTATAGCAGACATGTTTGAACAAAGTTGTGGCAACAGTGTTTAGTTATATTTTTCTTATTCTTACTGTTTACATTTAGCCTGCAACCATCTAAGATATGTTAATATGTCATATAAACCCCTAAAAAGCCCAAAATCATACTGAGTAAGCTAAAACTAGGGACCGATGTGAAAACAGCGGCCCAAGATAGCAGCTCAAATTTACGGAAACGCCCGAGTGTTCATTGGCGTTCGTGTATTAAGGAGTTGAAAATAAAATAAGATATTGCAAGCAGCTTTCAATCTAACCGGGGAAAACTGAAATATTTATTATGTCTAGAGATATGAGGAACCTCCTAACAATATCTATATAATTATTAAGTATAATGTTTTTTACTCCCAATAATGGGAAGACACAAAACAGCTGCCAAAAATAATTTAAAAAAATATACCTCATTAAGACCATCCTGGTACAGAAATGTCAACGACGACTTCTAATGGGATCCAGGGGTTGGAACAACCCCCGAAATAATAAATCATAACTCCCAAACTAAAATTGATCGCATAATTTCCTCTGCAGGGGAGATCGAAGGTAATAATCGACATCACAATATAAATTTTCGTCGACTTCCAAATGGATCCTGAGGTTGAAACAACCCTCGGATTAAAAAAAAATCATAACTCCCCAACTAAAATTGATCGCACATTTTCTCTCACAGGGGAGATAAAAAATAATGATAAAAATCATAATATAAATTTTCGTTGACTTCCAAAGGGATCCTGGGGTGGAAACAACCCTCGAAATAATAAAAAAAATCGTAACTCTCAAACTAAAATTGATCGAACATTTTCCCTAGCAGGGGAATTCAAAAGTAATAATAAAAGTTATAATATAAATTTTCGTCGACTTCCAAAGGGATCCAGGGGTTGAAACAACAACCCTCGAAGTAAAAGAAAAATCATAACTCCCAAACTAAAATTGATCACACATTTTCCCTCGCAGGGGAGATCAAAAATAATGATAAAAACCATAACATAAATTTTCGTTGACTTCCAAAGGGATCCTGGGGTTGAAACAACCCTCGAAATAATAAAAAAAATCGTAACTCCCAAACTAAAATTGATCGCACATTCTCCCTCCCAGGGGGGATCGAAAATAATGATAAAAACCAAAACATAAATTTTCGTCGACTTCCAAAGGGATCCTGGGGTTGAAACAACCCTCGAAGTAAGAAAAAATCATAACTCCCAAACCAAAATTGGTCGCACATTTTCCCTCTCCGATGAGAGCAAAAATAATTATAAAAACCATAATATAAATTTTCATCGACTTCCAAAGGGATCCTGGGGTTGAAACGACCCTCGAAATAAATAAAATCATAACTCCCAAACTAAAATTGATCGCAAATTTTCCCTCGCAGGGGGGATCGAAACTAATGATAAAAACCATAACATAAATTTTCGTCGACTTCCAAAGGGATCCTGGGGTTGAAACAACCCTCGAAGTAATAGAAAAATCATAACTCCCAAACTAAAACTGATCGCACATTTTCCCTCGCAGGGGAGATCAAAAGTAATAATTAAAGCTATAATATAAACTTTGGTCGACTTCCAAAGGGATCCTGGGGTTGAAACAACCCTCGAAGTAAGAAAAAAATCATAACTGCCAAACTAAAATTGATCGCACATTTTCCCTCCCAGGGGGGATCGAAAATAATGATAAAAACCATAACATAAATTTTCGTCGACTTCCAAAGGGATCCTGGGGATGAAACAACCCTCGAAGTAAGAAAAAAATCATAACTCCCAAACTAAAATTGATCGCACATTTTCCCTCGCAGGGGAGATCGAAAGTAATGATAAAAGCTATAATATAAATTTTCATTGACTTCCAAAGGGATCCTGGGGTTGAAACAACCCTCGAAATAATAAAAAAAATCGTAACTCCCAAACTAAAATTGATCGCACATTCTCCCTCCCAGGGGGGATCGAAAATAATGATAAAAACCAAAACATAAATTTTCGTCGACTTCCAAAGGGATCCTGGGGTTGAAACAACCCTCGAAATAATAAAAAAAATCGTAACTCCCAAACTAAAATTGATCGCACATTCTCCCTCCCAGGGGGGATCGAAAATAATGATAAAAACCAAAACATAAATTTTCGTCGACTTCCAAAGGGATCCTGGGGTTGAAACAACCCTCGAAGTAATAGAAAAATCATAACTCCCAAACTAAAACTGATCGCACATTTTCCCTCGCAGGGGAGATCAAAAGTAATAATTAAAGCTATAATATAAACTTTGGTCGACTTCCAAAGGGATCCTGGGGTTGAAACAACCCTCGAAGTAAGAAAAAAATCATAACTGCCAAACTAAAATTGATCGCACATTTTCCCTCCCAGGGGGGATCGAAAATAATGATAAAAACCATAACATAAATTTTCGTCGACTTCCAAAGGGATCCTGGGGATGAAACAACCCTCGAAGTAAGAAAAAAATCATAACTCCCAAACTAAAATTGATCGCACATTTTCCCTCGCAGGGGAGATCGAAAGTAATGATAAAAGCTATAATATAAATTTTCATTGACTTCCAAAGGGATCCTGGGGTTGAAACAACCCTCGAAATAATAAAAAAAATCGTAACTCCCAAACCAAAATTGGTCGCACATTTTCCCTCTCCGAGGAGATCAAAAATAATGATTAAAACCATAATATAAATTTTCATCGACTTCCAAAGGGATCCTGGGGTTGAAACAACCCTCGAAATAAATAAAATCATAACTCCCCAACTAAAATTGATCGCACATTTTCCCCCACAGGGGAGATCAAAAATAATGATAAAAATCATAATATAAATTTTCGTTGACTTCCAAAGGGATCCTGGGGTTAAAACAACCCTCGAAATAATAAAAAAAATCGCAACTCTCAAACTAAAATTGATCGTACATTTTCCCTAGCAGGGGAATTCAAAAGTAATAATAAAAGTTATAATATAAATTTTCGTCGACTTCCAAAGGGATCCTGGGGTTGAAACAACCCTCGAAGTAAAAGAAAAATCATAACTCCCAAACTAAAATTGATCACACATTTTCCCTCGCAGGGGAGATCAAAAATAATGATAAAAACCATAATATAAATTTTCGTTGACTTCGAAAGGGATCCTGGGGTTGAAACAACCCTCGAAATAATAAAAAAAATCGTAACTCCCAAACTAAAATTGATCGCAAATTTTCCCTCGCAGGAGGGATCGAAAATAATGATAAAAACCATAACATAAATTTTCGTCGACTTCCAAATGGATCCTGGGGTTGAAACAACCCTCGAAGTAATAGAAAAATCATAACTCCCAAACTAAAATTGATCGCACATTTTTCCTCGCAGGGGAGATCAAAAGTAATGATAAAACCTATAATATAAACTTTCGTTGACTTCCAAAGGGATCCTGGGGTTGAAACAACCCTCGAAGTAAGAAAAAAATCATAACTCCCAAACTAAAATTGATCCCACATTTTCCCTCGCAGGGGAGATCAAAAGTAATAACTAAAGCTATAATATAAACTTTCGTCGACTTCCAAAGGGATCCTGGGGTTGAAACAACCCTCGAAGTAAGAAAAAAATCGTAACTCCCAAACCAAAATTGGTCGCACATTTTCCCTCTCCGAGGAGATCAAAAATAATTATAAAAACCATAATATGAATTTTCATCGACTTCCAAAGGGATCCTGGGGTTGAAACAACCCTCGAAATAAATAAAATCATAACTCCCCAACTAAAATTGATCGCACATTTTCCCTCACAGGAGAGATCAAAAATAATGATAAAAATCATAATATAAATTTTCGTTGACTTCCAAAGGGATCCTGGGGTTAAAACAACCCTCGAAATAATAAAAAAAATCGCAACTCTCAAACTAAAATTGATCGCACATTTTCCCTCGCAAGGGAATTCAAAAGTGATAATAAAAGTTATAATATAAATTTTCGTCGACTTCCAAAGGGATCCTGGGGTTGAAACAACCCTCGAAGTAAAAGGAAAAATCAAAACTCCCAAACTAAAATTGATCACACATTTTCCCTCGCAGGGGAGATCAAAAATAATGATAAAAACCATAATATAAATTTTCGTTGACTTCCAAAGGGATCCTGGGGTTGAAACAACCCTCGAAATAATAAAAAACATCGTAACTCCCAAACCAAAATTGATCGCACATTTTCCCTCTCAGAAGAGATAAAAAATAATTATAAAAACCATAACATAAATTTTCGTCGAGTTCCAAAGGGATCCTGGGGTTGAAACAACCCTCGAAGTAAGAAAAAAATCATAACTCCCAAACTAAAATTGATCGCACATTTTCCCTCCCAGGGGGGATTGAAAATGATGATAAAAACCATAACATAAATTTTCGTCGCCTTCCAAAGGGATCCTGGGGTTGAAACAACCCTCGAAATAAGAAAAAAATCATAACTCCCAAACTGAAATTGATCGCACATTTTCCCTCGCAGGAGATATCGAAAGTAGTGATAAAAGCTATAATATAAATTTTCATTGACTTCCAAAGGGATCCTGGGGTTGAAACAACCCTCGAAATAATAAAAAAAATCGTAACTCCCAAACCAAAATTGGTCGCACATTTTCCCTCTCCGAGGAGATCAAAAATAATGATAAAAACCATAATATAAATTTTCATCGACTTCCAAAGGATCCTGGGGTTGAAACAACCCTCGAAATAATAAAAAAATCGTAACTCCCAAACTAAAATTGATCGCACATTTTCCCTCGCAGGGGAGATCAAAAGTAATAATTAAAGCTATAATATAAACTTTCGTCGACTTCCAAAGGGATCCTGGGGTTGAAACAACCCTCGAAGTAAGAAAAAAATCATAACTCCCAAACTAAAATTGATCGCACATTTTTCCTCGCAGGGGAGATCGAAAGTAATAGTAAAAGCTATAATATAAATGTTTGTCGACTTCCAAAGGGATCCTGGGGTTGAAACAACCCTCGAAATAATAAAAAAACTCGTAACTCCCAAACTAAAATTGATCGCACATTTTGCCTTGCAGGGGAGATCGTAAGTAATAATCGAAACCGCAATGTAAATTTTCGACGACTTCCAAAGGGATCCTGGGGTTGAAACCACCCTCGAAATAATAAAAAAAATCATGACTCTCAAACTGAAATTGATCCCATATTTTCCCTTGCAGGGGAGATCGAAAGTAATAATCGAAACCACAATATAAATATTCGTCGACTTTCAAAAGGATCCTGGGGTTGAAACAACCCTCGAAATAATGAAAAAATTATAACTCCCAAACTAAAATTGATCGCACATTTTCCCTCGCAGGGAGATCGAAAGTAATGATAAAAACCATAATATAAATTTTCGTCGACTTCCAAAGGGTCGACTTCTTTGGAAGTCGACGAAAATTTATGTTATGGTTTTTATCATTATTTTCGATCCCCCCTACGAGCGAAAATTTGCGATCAATTTTAGTTTGGGAGTTATGATTTTATTTATTTCGAGGGTTGTTTCAACCCCAGGATCCCTTTGGAAGTCGACGAAAATTTATATTATGGTTTTTATCATTATCTTCGATCTCCCCTGCGAGGGAAAATGTGCGATCAATTTTAGTTTGGGAGTTACGATTTTTTTTATTATTTCGAGGGTTGTTTCAACCCCAGGATCCCTTTGGAAGTCAACGAAAATTTATATTATAGCTTTAATCATTACTTTCGATCTCCCCTGAGAGGGAAAATGTGCAATCAATTTTGGTTTGGGAGTTACGATTCTTTTTATTATTTCGAGGGTTGTTTCAACCCCAGGATCCCTTTGGAAGTCAACGAAAATTTATATTATAGCTTTTATCATTACTTTCGATCCCCCCTGAGAGGGAAAATGTGCGATCAATTTTGGTTTGGGAGTTACGATTTTTTTTATTATTTCGAGGGTTGTTTCAACCCCAGGATCCCTTTGGAAGTCAACGAAAATTTATATTACAGCTTTTATCATTACTTTCGATCTCCCCTGCGAGGGAAAATGTGGGATCAATTTTAGTTTGGGAGTTATGATTTTTTTCTTACTTCGAGGGTTGTTTCAACCCCAGGATCCCTTTGGAAGTCGACGAAAGTTTATATTATAGCTTTTATTATTACTTTTGATCTCCCCTGCGAGGGAAAATGTGCGATCAATTTTAGTTTGGGAGCTACGATTTTTTTATTATTTCGAGGGTTGTTTCAACCCCAGGATCCCTTTGGAAGTCGACGAAAGTTTATATTATAGCATTTATCATTACTTTTGATCTCCCCTGCGAGGGAAAATGTGCGATCAATTTTAGTTTGGGAGTTATGATTTTTCTATTACTTCGAGGGTTGTTTCAACCCCAGGATCCCTTTGGAAGTCGACGAAAATTTATGTTATGGTTTTTATCATTATTTTCGATCCTTCCTGCGGGGGAAAATTTGCGATCAACTTTAGTTTGGGAGTTATGATTTTATTTATTATTTCGAGGGTTGTTTCAACCCCTGGATCCCTTTGGAAGTAAACGAAATTTTATATTTTTATCATTATTTTTGATCTCCCCTGCGAGGGAAAATGTGTGATCAATTTTAGTTTGGGAGTTATGATTTTTCTTTTACTTCGAGGGTTGTTTCAACCCCAGGATCCCTTTGGAAGTCGACGAAAATTTATATTATTACTTTTATTATTACTTTTGAATTCCCCTGTGAGGGAAAATGTGCGATCAATTTTAGTTTGAGAGTTGCGATTTTTTGTATTAATTCGAGGGTTGTTTTAACCCCAGGATCCCTTTGGAAGTCAACGAAAATTTATATTATGATTTTTATCATTATTTTTGATCTCCCCTGTGAGGGAAAATGTGCGATCAATTTTAGTTGGGGAGTTATGATTTTATTTATTTCGAGGGTTGTTTCAACCCCAGGATCCCTTTGGAAGTCGACGAAAATTTATATTATGGTTTTTATCATTATCTTCGATCTCCCCTGCGAGGGAAAATGTGCGATCAATTTTAGTTTGGGAGTTACGATTTTTTTTATTAATTCGAGGGTTGTTTCAACCCCAGGATCCCTTTGGAAGTCAACGAAAATTTATATTATAGCTTTAATCATTACTTTCGATCTCCCCTGAGAGGGAAAATGTGCAATCAATTTTGGTTTGGGAGTTACGATTTTTTTTATTATTTCGAGGGTTGTTTCAACCCCAGGATCCCTTTGGAAGTCAACGAAAATTTATATTATAGCTTTTATCATTACTTTCGATCCCCCCTGAGAGGGAAAATGTGCGATCAATTTTGGTTTGGGAGTTACGATTTTTTTTATTATTTCGAGGGTTGTTTCAACCCCAGGATCCCTTTGGAAGTCAACGAAAATTTATAATACAGCTTTTATCATTACTTTCGATCTCCCTGCGAGGGAAAATGTGGGATCAATTTTAGTTTGGGAGTTATGATTTTTTTCTTACTTCGAGGGTTGTTTCAACCCCAGGATCCCTTTGGAAGTCGACGAAAGTTTATATTATAGCTGTAATTATTACTTTTGATCTCCCCTGCGAGGGAAAATGTGCGATCAATTTTAGTTTGGGAGCTACGATTTTTTTATTATTTCGAGGGTTGTTTCAACCCCAGGATCCCTTTGGAAGTCGACGAAAGTTTATATTATAGCATTTATCATTACTTTTGATCTCCCCTGCGAGGGAAAATGTGCGATCAATTTTAGTTTGGGAGTTATGATTTTTCTATTACTTCGAGGGTTGTTTCAACCCCAGGATCCCTTTGGAAGTCGACGAAAATTTATGTTATGGTTTTTATCATTATTTTCGATCCTTCCTGCGGGGGAAAATTTGCGATCAACTTTAGTTTGGGAGTTATGATTTTATTTATTATTTCGAGGGTTGTTTCAACCCCTGGATCCCTTTGGAAGTAAACGAAATTTTATATTTTTATCATTATTTTTGATCTCCCCTGCGAGGGAAAATGTGTGATCAATTTTAGTTTGGGAGTTATGATTTTTCTTTTACTTCGAGGGTTGTTTCAACCCCAGGATCCCTTTGGAAGTAGACGAAAATTTATATTATAACTTTTATTATTACTTTTGAATTCCCCTGTGAGGGAAAATGTGCGATCAATTTTAGTTTGAGAGTTGCGATTTTTTTTATTAATTCGAGGGTTGTTTTAACCCCAGGATCCCTTTGGAAGTCAACGAAAATTTATATTATGATTTTTATCATTATTTTTGATCTCCCCTGTGAGGGAAAATGTGCGATCAATTTTAGTTGGGGAGTTATGATTTTATTTATTTCGAGGGTTGTTTCAACCCCAGGATCCCTTTGGAAGTCGAAGAAAATTTATATTATGGTTTTTATCATTATTTTCGATCTCCCCTGCGAGGAAAAATGTGCGATCAATTTTAGTTTGGGAGTTACGATTTTTTTTATTATTTCGAGGGTTGTTTCAACCCCAGGATCCCTTTGGAAGTCGACGAAAATTTATGTTATGGTTTTTATCATTATTTTCGATCCCCCCTGGGAGGGGAAATGTGCGATCAATTTTAGTTTGGGAGTTATGATTTTTTTCTTACTTCAAGGGTTGTTTCAACCCCAGGATCCCTTTGGAAGTCGATGAAAATTTATGTTGTGGTTTTTATCATTATTTTCGATCCCCCCTGGGAGGGAAAATGTGCGATCAATTTTAGTTTGGGAGTTATGATTTTTTTCTTCCTTCGAGGGTTGTTTCAACCCCAGGATCCCTTTGGAAGTCTACGAAAATTTATGTTATGGTTTTTATAATTATTTTTTATCTCTTCTGAGAGGGAAAATGTGCGATCAATTTTGGTTTGGGAGTTACGATTTTTTTTATTATTTCGAGGGTTGTTTCAACCCCAGGATCCCTTTGGAAGTCAACGAACATTTATATTATAGCTTTTATCATTACTTTCGATCTCTCCTGCGAGGGAAAATGTGGGATCAATTTTAGTTTGGGTGTTATGATTTTTTTCTTACTTCGAGGGTTGTTTCAACCCCAGGATCCCTTTGGAAGTCGACGAAAGTTAATATTATAGCTTTAATTATTACTTTTGATCTCCCCTGCGAGGGAAAATGAGCGATCAATTTTAGTTTGGGAGTTATGATTTTTCTATTACTTCGAGGGTTGTTTCAACCCCAGGATCCCTTTGGAAGTCGACGAAAATTTATGTTATGGTTTTTATCATTATTTTCGATCCCTCCTGCGAGGGAAAATTTGCGATTAATTTTAGTTTGGGAGTTATGATTTTATTTATTTCGTGGGTTGTTTCAACCCCAGGATCCCTTTGGAAGTCGATGAAAATTTATATTATGGTTTTTATCATTATTTTTGATCTCCTCGGAGAGGGAAAATGTGCGACCAATTTTGGTTTGGGAGTTACGATTTTTTTTATTATTTCGAGGGTTGTTTCAACCCCAGGATCCCTTTAGAAGTCAATGAAAATTTATATTATAGCTTTTATCATTACTTTCGATCTCCCCTGCGAGGGAAAATGTGCGATCAATTTTAGTTTGGGAGTTACGATTTTTTTTATTATTTCGAGGGTTGTTTCAACCCCTGGATCCCTTTGGAAGTCAACGAAAATTTATATAATGGTTTTTATCATTATTTTTGATCTCCCCTGTGAGGGAAGATGTGTGATCAATTTTAGTTTGGGAGTTATGATTTTTCTTTTACTTCGAGGGTTGTTTCAACCCCAGGATCCCTTTGGAAGTCGACGAAAATTTATATTATAACTTTTATTATTACTTTTGAATTCCCCTGTGAGGGAAAATGTGCGATCAATTTTAGTTTGAGAGTTGCGATTTTTTTTATTAATTCGAGGGTTGTTTTAACCCCAGGATCCCTTTGGAAGTCAACGAAAATTTATATTATGATTTTTATCATTATTTTTGATCTCCCCTGTGAGGGAAAATGTGCGATCAATTTTAGTTGGGGAGTTATGATTTTATTTATTTCGAGGGTTGTTTCAACCCCAGGATCCCTTTGGAAGTCGAAGAAAATTTATATTATGGTTTTTATCATTATTTTCGATCTCCCCTGCGAGGAAAAATGTGCGATCAATTTTAGTTTGGGAGTTACGATTTTTTTTATTATTTCGAGGGTTGTTTCAACCCCAGGATCCCTTTGGAAGTCAATGAAAATTTATATTATAGCTTTTATCATTACTTTCGATCTCCCCTGCGAGGGAAAATGTGCGATCAATTTTAGTTTGGGAGTTATGATTTTTTTCTTACTTCGAGGGTTGTTTCAACCCCAGGATCCCTTTGGAAGTCGACGAAAATTTATGTTATGGTTTTTATCATTATTTTCGATCCCCCTGGGAGGGAAAATGTACGATCAATTTTAGTTTGGGAGTTATGATTTTTTTCTTACTTCGAGGGTTGTTTCAACCCCAGGATCCCTTTGGAAGTCGATGAAAATTTATGTTGTGGTTTTTATCATTATTTTCGATCCCCCCTGGGAGGGAAAATGTGCGATCAATTTTAGTTTGGGAGTTATGATTTTTTTCTTACTTCGAGGGTTGTTTCAACCCCAGGATCCCTTTGGAAGTCTACGAAAATTTATGTTATGGTTTTTATAATTATTTTTTATCTCTTCTGAGAGGGAAAATGTGCGATCAATTTTGGTTTGGGAGTTACGATTTTTTTTATTATTTCGAGGGTTGTTTCATCCCCAGGATCCCTTTGGAAGTCAACGAACATTTATATTATAGCTTTTATCATTACTTTCGATCTCCCCTGCGAGGGAAAATGTGGGATCAATTTTAGTTTGGGAGTTATGATTTTTTTTATTAATTCGAGGGTTGTTTTAACCCCAGGATCCCTTTGGAAGTCAACGAAAATTTATATTATGATTTTTATCATTATTTTTGATCTCCCCTGTGAGGGAAAATGTGCGATCAATTTTAGTTGGGGAGTTATGATTTTATTTATTTCGAGGGTTGTTTCAACCCCATGATCCCTTTGGAAGTCGACGAAAATTTATATTATGGTTTTTATCATTATTTTCGATCTCCCCTGCGAGGAAAAATGTGCGATCAATTTTAGTTTGGGAGTTACGATTTTTTTTATTATTTCGAGGGTTGTTTCAACCCCAGGATCCCTTTGGAAGTCAATGAAAATTTATATTATAGCTTTTATCATTACTTTCGATCTCCCCTGCGAGGGAAAATGTGCCATCAATTTTAGTTTGGGAGTTATGATTTTTTTCTTACTTCGAGGGTTGTTTCAACCCCAGGATCCCTTTGGAAGTCGACGAAAATTTATGTTATGGTTTTTATCATTATTTTCGATCCCCCTGGGAGGGAAAATGTGCGATCAATTTTAGTTTGGGAGTTATGATTTTTTTCTTACTTCGAGGGTTGTTTCAACCCCAGGATCCCTTTGGAAGTCGATGAAAATTTATGTTGTGGTTTTTATCATTATTTTCGATCCCCCCTGGGAGGGAAAATGTGCGATCAATTTTAGTTTGGGAGTTATGATTTTTTTCTTACTTCGAGGGTTGTTTCAACCCCAGGATCCCTTTGGAAGTCTACGAAAATTTATGTTATGGTTTTTATAATTATTTTTTATCTCTTCTGAGAGGGAAAATGTGCGATCAATTTTGGTTTGGGAGTTACGATTTTTTTTATTATTTCGAGGGTTGTTTCATCCCCAGGATCCCTTTGGAAGTCAACGAACATTTATATTATAGCTTTTATCATTACTTTCGATCTCCCATGCGAGGGAAAATGTGGGATCAATTTTAGTTTGGGAGTTATGATTTTTTTTATTAATTCGAGGGTTGTTTTAACCCCAGGATCCCTTTGGAAGTCAACGAAAATTTATATTATGATTTTTATCATTATTTTTGATCTCCCCTGTGAGGGAAAATGTGCGATCAATTTTAGTTGGGGAGTTATGATTTTATTTATTTCGAGGGTTGTTTCAACCCCAGGATCCCTTTGGAAGTCGACGAAAATTTGTATTATGGTTTTTATCATTATTTTCGATCTCCCCTGCGAGGAAAAATGTGCGATCAATTTTAGTTTGGGAGTTACGATTTTTTTTATTATTTCGAGGGTTGTTTCAACCCCAGGATCCCTTTGGAAGTCAATGAAAATTTATATTATAGCTTTTATCATTACTTTCGATCTCCCCTGCGAGGGAAAATGTGCGATCAATTTTAGTTTGGGAGTTATGATTTTTTTCTTACTTCGAGGGTTGTTTCAACCCCAGGATCCCTTTGGAAGTCGACGAAAATTTATGTTATGGTTTTTATCATTATTTTCGATCCCCCCTGGGAGGGAAAATGTGCGATCAATTTTAGTTTGGGAGTTATGATTTTTTTCTTACTTCGAGGGTTGTTTCAACCCCAGGATCCCTTTGGAAGTCGATGAAAATTTATGTTGTGGTTTTTATCATTATTTTCGATCCCCCCTGGGAGGGAAAATGTGCGATCAATTTTAGTTTGGGAGTTATGATTTTTTTCTTACTTCGTTGTTTCAACCCCAGGATCCCTTTGGAAGTCTACGAAAATTTATGTTATGGTTTTTATAATTATTTTTTATCTCTTCTGAGAGGGAAAATGTGCGATCAATTTTGGTTTGGGAGTTACGATTTTTTTTATTATTTCGAGGGTTGTTTCAACCCCAGGATCCCTTTGGAAGTCAACGAACATTTATATTATAGCTTTTATCATTACTTTCGATCTCCCCTGCGAGGGAAAATGTGGGATCAATTTTAGTTTGGGAGTTATGATTTTTTTCTTACTTCGAGGGTTGTTTCAACCCCAGGATCCCTTTGGAAGTCGACGAAAATGTATGTTATGGTTTTTATCATTATTTTCGATCCCCCCTGCGAGGGAAAATTTGCGATCAATTTTAGTTTGGGAGTTATGATTTTATTTATTTCGAGGGTTGTTTCAACCCCAGGATCCCTTTGGAAGTCGATGAAAATTTATATTATGGTTTTTATCATTATTTTTGATCTCCTCGGAGAGGGAAAATGTGCGACCAATTTTGGTTTGGGAGTTACGATTTTTTTTATTATTTCGAGGGTTGTTTCAACCCCAGGATCCCTTTGGAAGTCAATGAAAATTTATATTATAGCTTTTATCATTACTTTCGATCTCCCCTGCGAGGAAAAATTTGCGATCAACTTTAGTTTGGGAGTTATGATTTTATTTATTTCGAGGGTTGTTTCAACCCCAGGATCCCTTTGGAAGTCAACGAAAATTTATATTATGGTTTTCATCATTATTTTTGATCTCCCCTGCGAAGGAAGATGTGTGATCAATTTTAGTTTGGGAGTTATGATTTTTCTTTTACTTCGAGGGTTGTTTCAACCCCAGGATCCCTTTGGAAGTCGACGAAAATTTATATTATAACTTTTATTATTACTTTTGAATTCCCCTGTGAGGGAAAATGTGCGATCAATTTTAGTTTGAGAGTTGCGATTTTTTTTATTAATTCGAGGGTGGTTTTAACCCCAGGATCCCTTTGGAAGTCAACGAAAATTTATATTATGATTTTTGTTATTATTTTTGATCTCCCCTGTGAGGGAAAATGTGCGATCAATTTTAGTTGGGGAGTTATGATTTTATTTATTTCGAGGGTTGTTTCAACCCCAGGATCCCTTTGGAAGTCGAAGAAAATTTATATTATGGTTTTTATCATTATTTTCGGTCTCCCCTGCGAGGAAAAATGTGCGATCAATTTTAGTTTGGGAGTTACGATTTTTTTTATTATTTCGAGGGTTGTTTCAACCCCAGGATCCCTTTGGAACTAAATGAAAATTTATATTATAGCTTTTATCATTACTTTCGATCTCCCCTGCGAGGGAAAATGTGCGATCAATTTTAGTTTGGGAGTTATGATTTTTTTCTTACTACGAGGGTTGTTTCAACCCCAGGATCCCTTTGGAAGTCGACGAAAGTTTATGTTATGGTTTTTATCATTATTTTCGATCCCCCCTTTGAGGGAAAATGTGCGATCAATTTTAGTTTGGGAGTTATGATTTTTTTCTTACTTCGAGGGTTGTTTCAACCCCAGGATCCCTTTGGAAGTCGACGAAAATTTATGTTATGGTTTTTATAATTATTTTTTATCTCTTCTGAGAGGGAAAATGTGCGATCAATTTTCGTTTGGGAGTTATGATTTTTTTTATTATTTCGAGGGTTGTTTCAACCCCAGGATCCCTTTGGAAGTCGAAGAAAATTTATATTATGGTTTTTATCATTATTTTCGATCTCCCCTGCGAGGAAAAATGTGCGATCAATTTTAGTTTGGGAGTTACGATTTTTTTTATTATTTCGAGGGTTGTTTCAACCCCAGGATCCCTTTGGAAGTCAACGAAAATTTATATTATGGTTTTTATCATTATTTTTTATCTCCCCTGTGAGAGAAAATGTGCGATCAATTTTAGTTGGGGAGTTATGATTTTTTTTAATCCGAGGGTTGTTTCAACCCCAGGATCCATTTGGAAGTAAACGAAAATTTATATTGTGGTCGATTATTACCTTCGATCTCCCCTGCAGAGGAAATTATGCGATCAATTTCAGTTTGGGAGTTATGATTTATTATTTCGGGGGTTGTTCCAACCCCTGGATCCCATTAGAAGTCGTCGTTGACATTTCTGTACCAGGATGGTCTTAATGAGGTATATTTTTTTAAATTATTTTTGGCAGCTGTTTTGTGTCTTCCCATTATTGGGAGTAAAAAACATTATACTTAATATTTATATAGATATTGTTAGGAGGTTCCTCATATCTCTAGATATAATAAATATTTCAGTTTTCCCCGGTTAGATTGAAAGCTGCTTGCAATATCTTATTTTATTTTCAACTCCTTAATACACGAACGCCAATGAACACTCGGGCGTTTCCGTAAATTTGAGCTGCTATCTTGGGCTGCTGTTTTCACATCGGTAAACTAGGGTTACTATTTCTTTTATTAATTGTAAATAATAATTAATAAGCTGACAAATGAAAGGGGCGTGATTTGTTAATAAGTTTATTGATATACTTTATCAATAAACTGGTCTGCGTGGACAATTTTTTTTAATCTAAGTTGTTTATTAATATCAAATTTTAAAACGTTAGCAGATGCAGATATTTCAATCGAGGCAGACATATTTTATTACTTGGCGACATTTTCTAATTTAGACAGTATAATGCAAAAAGTTCTCGACAAAAAATTATTAAAGACAATTATTTATGATGTTCTCAAAGCAGGCTTAAAATTTGATTGCAAGTATTAACGGTTTTAAGAAGATTTTATAAAAGATAGACTTGAAAACATCTTGCAGATTTGGGTTCTAAGGTACTGTTGGTTTTATTGATAGTTTTAAGGAAGATATTTATAACCTTTATAAAAGGTCTTTTTTGGTTTTATGCCAGGTTTATTGTAGCTTTTGAGATGTTATCTAGTATAAACAGTTTTACAACCAGTTTTATTATATAGACTCAATAGCCTCTTGTAGATTGTGATAAAACTTAAATTGTTACTTGGGAAAGCCGCCTTTTTGAGTGGTCAACACTATTTTCTTCGGATTCCTGAGGAAATTCTGTAGGGGCTAGACTAATTTTTGGCTAGTCCCAAAACTTTCCGATAAATCGTTATTTTTGAAGCTAAAATCACCGGATTATTATTGTCAGAGGTGAAAATAAACTACATCGAAGAGATTTTTCTAGTTTATTACGTTTCTAGCATTTTCCTTAACTTATTTACTTTCCCATTAAAAAACAAAATTCTGGGACATTTTCTCAAAATTTTGTGTTAGGTTCATAGAAATCTTTCAATAAACATAAGTGCATTCCTGCATTATCCGAAAATATTTTGCGTGAAAACTAAATTGAAATGGGTTGTGCACTGAGTTAAAATTTTAAGAGAATCTGTGTTTAACAATAACATTTCTTCATAAAAAATCATTGGAAACACGTAAAAATGAATGGTTAACTGTTTTTCTAACATTTATAATCAAAACTATAAGCTGTAACGTACCTCGCAGCTTTTGCACCTCTAACCTCTGCAATGCTAAAACGATCATCTCTTTTTAAAAATTCGCTGACCATAAATATATCTATAAAAGGTAAAATATTAGAATTGGCTTTTATAAATCCTGCCTCAGTCATATTGAAAGAAAATAAATACCAAACGCTAAAAACTTGTAATTAAATGTCAAATTCAATTTTGACATTTGAGATTATATTTTCTTTATTGCCAACAATGTCAACTTGTTCCGCTTCTTCTGTTCTGCATATAACTTCACATCTAACTGCCGTTATGAGATCACTTCCGTTTTCGTGGTACATTCAAATAGTCGAACTTTAATATATTTTTTAAATATGTTGCACTTAGAATTTTTCTTTCAAATTAAACATATAACTAAATTAACGCATCCACGACCATATTTCACCATTTTTGAAAATTCGTCAACAACCCAATTCTACCTTAATTTCGCTGCGAATCACTCTTTTTGTAATTTTAGGATCGAGTCCAACCAGTCCAACAAGGGCGGATCCAGAAAGGTTACTGAGGGGGGGCACTAACATCTACAAAAAATTTTAGAAATCAGAAAAAAAAATTTTAGAAATCAGAAAAAAAAATTTTTTCGCCTCGGAATCTAAAAAAATCTTATCGCCTAATGGGGGGGGGTGCAAATGAAAATCCAAAACAAAATTTTTTTCACCTCACAGAGAATCCTATTAAAAATGTAAAAAAAAATGCGGAAAAAAATTTATCGCCTTGAAAACGTAACAAATACTTTTCTCGGGGGAGGGGTGGCAATTGCCCCTACTGCTCCCCCCCCTGGATCCGCCCTTGCAGTCCAAATCAAAATATTAATTCTAAATTAATAATTTTGGTATCAATTACACAGGTCAACAAAAAAAAGGGGCTGCTCTTTTGATCAGAATCATCTTATCCTATGCTTTTTGACATGCTCAAACCGATATTAAAAAAAAGTTTTTGCCTACAGTTATTTTAAACTCAAATTTGGCAAAAAATCACAGGTCTACAAAAAGGGTCTTGTCCTAAGGCTCTCATCTAACTTTTTTGAAGTATTTTGACTTGCTGAAGTCAATTTTGAACAAAAAAAATTATCTATCGTGTCAGTTTCCCTTTACACCCTTTTATCTCCTAGGGGTGGCGGAGGAAAACTGACACGATATAAATTCCGGTCCCGTGTTCTTTTTCTAAAAAAGTAGCCGAATATACGTACGGCCAACTCTTATTATTACGTTTTATTTAAACCTAAACACAAACAAAAAGAAACTAAGAAATATTTACTCCGTTTTTACTCAAAAAACTAATTAAGACCTGAACGTCTCGATTTTATTTTAGGCCGTGATAGATCAGACCTAGGTCATCATCTGTTTACAACACTCAAGTGATAGATCAAGAGCCCACCGACCACTAATTGTGTATAATACGTTTACGCCAAAAATGCTTGTAATGTTGGTAATTTGGAGTCGTAAAGTATAGAAATACCGGGATGTGGGACAGACTCCAAATGTGAAAAAAAATTGTAGAAAAGGTAAAATTTTGTAAAATATATATACAGGGTGGACCATTAATAATAGGCCCTAGTTCAAGGGTAGATTCTTTGGACCAAAATCTGAGGATATAACCAAACATGCCTTAGTAAATTGTTGCTGTGGAAAAAGATACAGGGTGTTAAAATTCTTTTTTTTGCAATATCTCTACTTCTCCTTGACCGATCTTCTTCCAATTTGGTAAGGAAACATTTTTTAAGCTAAGAAATAATAATTTATGTATTACATCACGCTAGCCCGTGGAGGGCGCCTCATGAGTTATGCCTGATGATGAATTTTTTCTCTCTCCTTTTTTTACGAAACGTAGTGGCACTTTTGACTAGAAAATCTCATGCAGGAGTCATTTCTACGTAAAAAATGTACACTTGATAGAACCTGATAATTCCAACTGTTTTCGAGAAAACTGCCATATAGATCTCAAAAACACTCTGAAAACAAACCCAATTTGGAAAGGAAAAATTGCATTTATTGAAAAGTGTGCTTTGGTGAGTCTTAGTTCTGTCATTTACGTACAATTTCATTAGTTTGACATTTTGACAGCACTAAGACATCAAAAAAGCACACTTTTGGCATAAACGTGTTATTAATAGTCGGTGGCTCCTGGTCTATCACATTTGATATAATTCTAAAACTAACCGATTACATACATGGTCAAAATGTAACGTATTGATCTATTCACCAGGGATATTAAGATTATAATGTGAGAACTTTTTTGGGATATCCGAATAAATACCTATCTTGTTGTAGATGTAAAACAGAACAGAAAAAGCATATGCCGCAGTCGTTAGTGTAATGGATCATTTCATATAAAGTCTGAGCAATACATGAAACGCTGCCAAAAAATGCTGAAATGAATTCCACCAAGCGGATAAGACTTTTAAACATTACATGAAACATTATAAATAATGCCATTATGTCAGTATTTGTCTATTTATTTATATTTACTTCTATATATTTACTTTATTATACTCTTCGCAAAAACGAAGAGTATATTGTATTTGATCGGCACATTTCTAAAATCGTAAATATCGCTCGTGGAGAAAAAATTTTCATATCGTGTTAGTGAACGAATTCTAAACAACTTTCGAAATGTCCATCTGTCCGTCCGTCCGTCACGTTTCTTGTAAGCACGATAACTCAAGAAAGAAAAATCCGTACTGAAATTGTACTGAAATTTGGACAGTAAATTAGTGTTAGCTAGAGGAAAAACCCTATTGTTTTTGAACAAAATCGATTGGTAAATAAAAATGTTATTAATGATTTAAATTTGAAAAAAAATTATTTTTGATTTTTATGTTTTTGTAATTGAATAGAAATCTGGTGAAATGATATTTCATTTTAATATCTAAATATTTATATATTTTACAAATATACATTTCATAATGTAATATGCAACCGTGAAAATATGATTTTAGCTCGTGTCTTATAATGTAAAAATGTACATTTTTTTACGTGTAAGGTCGTGGTGTAGTTCTTACGCTTTTGACTCGGAATCCAAGGAAACCCATATGGGGTATGGTATAGTTTTTTTTAATTTTTACTTTATTTTACTCTGAATATTTTACCAACTAAGTTCGTACTATAAAATTAAAAATGTCTAAAACTAACATTATTTACAAAAAATTGCGAAGAGTATCCTATAGAATGTGTAACAGTTATATAAAAAGTTCAGTGAACAGGCGAAGAGTACGTTTTTAGCTTGTTTATATTTACTTTACCTAACTTACCAAATGGACTTAAATGTATCTAAATTTTCTAATAAAGATATTATTATTATTATTAATATGGTTCTGCTATTTGATAAAATCAACACTAATTATAGTGGCCGATTTTCATGGATATTTCTTCTAATGCATATCCAAATCATTCCTAGTCAAATAAGGATAAACAACAATCTAAAAATGGTGGCCAGTTACAGTGATGGGCATCTTCCACCATTTCTTAGAAAACAACGTCTATGCGAATATAATTACTATATTTTATTATTAACCGATTTTAAGTAAAACCGATTTTGATGAAAATTGCACCAAACTGAATCTTCATGTTCGAAGAAAGATTTTAGGAATACTCACATCAAGAGTAGGTACATAATTTTTTGCCACTCGACTCAGTAGCTCAGTGCTTGCGCGAGCGCGTTAGGCTTGAGACCACGAGGTTCTGAGTTCGAATCCTGTTATTACCGAGATGGTAGCAGTGGGTTAGTTGTAGTTGAATAAGACAACTTGGCTAGTCGGTGCTATCTCTCCAAAGTTCAAGTCTCAACTGCGGCAGAGGGCAATGTCGCAGGCGGTGACTGTTGTGTTAATTGTATCTAAGTCATTGTATATAGACTACCTAGTAGTCTATATACAATGTTTTAGTGTCCTGATTGAATGATGGAATGGCTTGGCTAATCTTTGCGAGGACGGTATTATACATAAGGCGATAAAATAAAAATAAAAAGATGGCTCTATTGACATTGACCGAACCTGTACAAACATACAATTTTTCATTCTTAATTTATTTGGAGTCCTTGTTCCTACTACAGAATTGTGTAGAATTATATACTCTAATAAAGTTGTATTTTTCTCAAACCATTTTCCAGATAACAGATTATTCGATAATAATAGTTGATAGATGATTGGAAATTATTATTATTATTAGAATCGTGTAAATACTGAGGACGATATATTAAAAAAATCATGTTGATTTAACAGAAATTCAATATTCTGTTTCAGTGTGGAGTGTTTAATATGTTCACAATGATCTATAAGCCGGATAATGTACTCGGTGCAGTGAGCTTTGCTTTGTAATGCCGATACAATAGAGACCCTCTGTTATGGGCATCATTATAATGTGCCATTACCAGCAAACAATATCAGTGGCTTTTATCTACCAAATTTCCTCCTAACTGGTTTTGAACAGAGTACTTATCTTATATCAGTTGTAGGTTATATAGTTAATAATTATTATTTGGAAATTAGGCTGCTTTATAGATAGACGACGCAATGAATTTTCAACCAAATGTGTTATCTTCGCGCAAATGAAAAATGTTTAGTATGAAATATTTAATTTATTTGTATGTTATTTTTATCAATTATTATAGTACTGTTCGTAGATACGAAATCGAAGAGCATTTAATCGGCACATTATTAAAATCGTATGCAGGGTGGATCATTAATAATAGGCCATAGTTCAAGGGTAGATTCTTTGTATCAAAATATAAGGATATAACCGAACATGCTTTAGCAAATTGTTGCTGTGGAAAAAAATACAGGGTGTCAAAATTGTAACTTTTTCTTTTTTTTTTTTGCAACATCTCAGCTACCTCTTTTGACCGATCTTCTCACATTTGGTAAGGAAAAATGTTTTAAGCTAAGAAACAATAATGTATGTATCACATCACGCTAGCCCAGGCAGGGCGCCTTATGAGCTATACCTAATGATGAATATTTTTTCTCTTTTTTTTTACGAATACTTGTGGCATTTTTTACTAGAAAATCTCATGCAGGAGTTATTTCTACGTACAAAAGGTACACTCGATAGAACATGATAATTCCAACTGTTTTCGAGAAAACTGCCGCATAGATCTCAAGAATTCTTTGAAAAATCGCTGCCCAAGGAATCACTACTTCCACATCCAGATTTTCTATCCAAGTCTCTCACAACGAAAAAAAATTGTATGTGGAAATAATCGTTTATGGAACTTTAATAATACAATATTTGAAATCGTCAACCCCAAAAACCCATAAAACGATATCCCACATCGGTAGTGGTGTGGGGGTGGTGATAGGTGGGTGGTAGTGGGAGTGGATGAAGTAAAAAAATATTTTGAGGTTTTTAGTTCTTGTACACACACTAAATCACAATTTTTATACCCTTTAATAATGGGGTGGGGGTGGTAATGGGGGTGCTTAATGCGAAATTTTTTTTTGAGACATTAGCTTCTCTTGTATACAACGTGATCTACCATGATATGTGGAAAATAAAATGATGTATTAGTCTTCAATGTGGTAAAGCCCCTGTAAAATTTTAGAGTGATCCGAGGTAATTTAGTAATTATAGTTGCATTAAAATTTGCAAAGATACGCTACTGAACCATGGAGTTTGGCTACCTTTAATGCTTTCAATTGTTTAATGCTATTTTTAGTTGTCTGAGGTCAGTAAATAGGGTAGTGACCTTACATGAGAAAGACCATATCGAAGATGTCTACATTTCCTTAATTGGCAGCCGGCGCGTGTAATCAAAATACCGCGTTTTTTGCTTTCGGTCGAACGGCGAGGCGGGTATAAAGTACGGCCCAGTTTGGTGTTTTTTATTGACGGGTTTAAGTAAATATCTTACTGTAGAGGCATAGGGTCAATGTGTCGAAAGACATGGACCTTATTAAAATTAAGTTGTGTTCGTAGATCGATATTCAATACGCCATTCGTCGCTTATAACAATGCATGTAATGTAACATTTTCTTTGAAATTCCATTACTTTTACGTTTTGTGCTGTGTTCTATTCTACAAAAGTTATTACGCGTTACGCCAGATTAAAGATTAAAGTCACAGAAAAATAAGATATTTTTTTTGAACATATTTTTTTAATTTTTCATTTTTTTAACTCCTTTCGGTGGGGACAACCTACTGTTAAATTTTCCGCATGTCATGGTAAATCACGTTGTATACTAAATGCCAATTTTATGGACTCTAACCTGCTTGATTTACCCATTTACCCCCAATTTACTCCCCAGCCCTTCGACGGAATAAGATGAAAATATAATCTAGTTCCAGATCCCGTTAAAGGAAATACGTGTACGAAATTTCAAGTCAATATCTTAAACGGTTCCAGAGTAATCGTGCGCACAAAAAAAGCTACAGACAGAATTTTTTTTTTTCATTCAAACTTAAAATCTCGACGTTCGTGACATTCTAAGCCTATTTGAACAATAAAAATCTTCAAAATTTTTTTGTCGTTAGGTACTATACTTTCACTGGATGTGGAAGTAAAACTGCGTCTTCTGAATTTAACTGCTGATGCTGTAGCGCCACTAAAATTGTCATAAGAATGCTGCTTGCAGCTAAATTAAATTGGTTTAGGGAGATAATGGGGTAGGTATTTTGAAGGATTTGTAATTTTTTTTTGCTTTAAAAGAAACTTTGTTTACACTAGATATCACTTTATTAAAATTGGGGTGCCTCTCACGAATAGCCTCAGCAATTCTATGAAATTTATGTGTTATACGATGCAATATTACTTATATTTTATCATTTCTTCATCGTTACATTGTTCTGGAATGTTTTATTTGGCGTTTCCAATGTAATATTGTCTTCGCAGAAGCCGTCTCTGAAATTTATCACTGCAATCCGGGCATGACCCACTAATGCAAACGTAAAAAAGACGATGAGATCATTAAATCAGGTCTGTGTCTCTCAATAAGCAAGGTTTTCTTTCAAGCGTTTTATCTTTGTTATTATACATATTGTGAGTCTTTGACACTGTAGTATACTTCTTTTATAACGTGGACATTACATAATTACTTCCACATCTAGTGGAAGTATAGTAACGACAAAAAATTTTTTTTAAATTTTTATTGTTCAAATAGGCTTAGAATGTTACGAAACGTCGAGATTTTCAGTTTGAGCGAAAAAAAAAATTCTCTCTGTCGGTCTGTTTTTTTTGAGATATAGTGCTCTAGGGGGCTTTATTTGAAAAATTTATAATTTTCATATTTTCAAGGACTCTAAGCTCCTCTAAATGTTTCGAAATTTCGAAATCGATTATTATTTTTTTATCTGCAAATTGGATAGCGTATTTGATTCGCAGTTATCTCAAATACCTCTATACAAAATCTTAGCTCGATACCTCATATATGGTGTTTTTTATTCAACAGCCTTTAATATTTCTCACTTTTCGACTGGCCCTGTATAAAAATCGGTTAGGTTTACTAAAAAGGTAAAGTAGTTATTCGACTTAAGGAACATCAAGTACTAAATGAGGAAGAAAATAGAAAAGTTACTTTTTAAATAAATAGTGCTTCTATACATTAATCTGTTGCTGTACGTAAGTGCTTAAAGAAAATTTTTCAAACGAATAGATTAAACGGAATAGCTTTTCTTTTTTCTTCTTTATTTAGTATTTGATGTTGGTGTCACTAAATAAGGAAGAAAAAAGAAAACCTATTCCATCCAATAAATTTGTTGGAAAAATTTTCATTAAGGCACCTACGTACAACTGAATAATGTACAGAAGCACTATTTATTTAAAGAATAACTTTCCTTTCTTCTTCCTCTTTTAATATCTGATATTTCCTAAGTCAAATGACTACTTTACCTTTTTTAGTAAACATACCTTTTACACAGGGCCAGCCGATAAGTGAGAAATATTAAATTTGGCTGTTGAATTAAAAGCACCCTATAAGAGGCATCGAGCCAAAATTTTGTATTGAGGTATTTGAGACAACTGCGAATCAATTGCGCTATCCAATTTGCCGATAAAAAATTGCCCAATAGTCGATCTCGAAATTTCGACCCATTTAGAGGAGCTTAGTAGGCCTTGAAAATATGAAAATTACAAATTCTTCAAAACAGTTAAATAAAGCTCATCGAGCACTATATCTCAAAAAAAACCGCTGCCAAGGAATCACTACTTCCACATCCAGATTCTCTATTCAAGTCACTCACAACGAAAATGTGTATGTATGTGGAAATAATTGTTCATGGAACTTTGATAATATAATATTTGAAATCTTCTACCCCAAAAACCCATAAAACGATACCCCACATCGGTAGTGGGGTGGGGGTGGTGATAGAGGGGTGGTAGTGGGGGTGGATGAAGTAAAAAAATATTTTGAGGTTTCTACTTCTAGTACATACACTAAATCACAATTTTTTTTCATCCCCTTTAAAAGGGGGATGGGGGTGGTAATGTGGGTGGCTAATGCCAAATTTTTTTTTGAGACCTTAGCTTCTTTTGTATATACTAAATACCAATTTAATGGACTCTTACCTGCTTACCCCCCAACCCTTCGACGGAACAACATGAAAATATAATCTAGTTCCAGATCTCGTTAAAGTACATATGTGTACCAAATTTCAAGTCAATATCTTAAACGGTTCCAGAGTAAACGTGCGCACAAAAAAAAAAGTTACAGACAGACAGACAGACAGACAGACCGACAGACAGACAGACCGACAGACAGAAAATTTTTTTTCGCTCAAACTTAAAATCTCGACGTTTCCTACATTTTAAGCCTATTTGAACAATACAAATTTTTTAATTTTTTTTTGTCGTTACTATACTTCCACTGGATGTGGAAGTAAAACTAGCACGCACTGTATGTAATTTGAGTTTCACTCCTGGAAGCTGAAACTTTGCACAGTGGTAGTTTATAACATGTTGATCAGAAGTCTCCATGGGCACAAAAAATTTTAATGACAAAGTTTCGAGATATTGGCCAACAATAATAATAATAATTTAACAATTTTTTCAACTAAAAATAATTTTTAACTGTATAAGGGATTCTCAAATGGAAAAAAATGTACTCTTCATTTTTTGTTCAGAATAATATGTTGTACTAGTTTGAACTGATTTTACAACAAAAGAAGTATTTATTTAATAAGGCAAAAATTAAAAAATAAAACAAATTAAAATAAAATAAATAAATCAATTAAATTAAATAAATTGACACTTGCAATACCTTTTGTTTTCATGGCTTACTTAGGTCTTTATTGAAGATTATTTGTCAGAAAACTGGTAGGTATGTACGAATCAGAATGTTTGCCTTATTAAATAAATAATAATTTTGTTGTAAAATCAATTCAAACTAGTACAGTACATTATTCTGAACAAAAAATTAAGACTACCTACATTTTTTGTTGAAAAAATTGCTAAATTATGAACTTCTTTAGGCAATATCTCGAAACCCTGTCATTAAAATTTTTTGTGCCCATGGAGACTTTCGATCGACATGTAATAAACTATCACTGTGCAACGTTTCAGTTCCCGGGAGAGAAACCCAAATTACATTTAAAAAGTGGGGAATTCTTTATAATATTAGAATTCTTAGATAAGTACTTACCTACCGAGTAGTTGATTAATTTTATGCATAAAATATATAGATTTCATTCTAGAAATTGCCACCCCGCAAATAAACAATTATATTCAACCAATGAAATAAATTATTTAAGTCCTTAAACAGTAGACAATGTCTTAAATTAACAATTTCTCTAAATATGCAATTATTCATCGATCACGGAAATAAATAATTAAACGGGTTCTGAAGTAAAATACAATCTCTTAAATTGACAATTTCTATTAGACTGAACTAGCAACCGAAGTTTTTACTAACAGTTCATTGATTTTAGGCAAAATGGGGGAGATAATTTATAATGTTTTTCGGTTTGGAAATTATTCGCGTAAAGTGAGTAGTTTTCAGAAGCAATAGTTTCCAAGTTTTTCCTTCAAAAACCACGTAGAAGTTTTTTCCAAATTTTTCCGGTTGCCGGAGAATTTTTTACTCTTTGATAATATTTTATGTAAAATTAATTTACAAATAAGGTTTTTTACATATTGCTGATAAACGTAATGGTTTTCCAGCAACGAGCGATCAAACTAGAGGTTTGTATCCCGATCGTAGCGACCATCGCGCTTTCTCAATATAGTGTCGCCAGGTGTATTTCTGGATAGACTCTTGTAATTTCTCTGCCTACTACACCATTTTCCAAGTGTGGGCATAGATAACAGCTCCCACTTCGGAAAATAGGAACATTCTGTTGAAAAGAGTACAGGAAAGTGCCAAAAACAACTGTACGTGCAGTCCATGACACTAAGTTCAAGCCAAGTTCAGCTTGATTCAAGATCAAAAGCCCAGGTAACGATACAACAATAGTAATCATGAATTTTGATATTGGAACAAGCTGAACTTGGCTTGAACTTAGTTGGTACAACTCGCACATACAAGTCTTCCTAACGGTCCACATTTCAGAGATGTAAGGAAAAATGGGCAGTTGTAAGCCTGATCTTGTACGTTTCGAGTTACATCAAATTTTACTCAACTAGCAAGCCGATTTTGCCGTCCGCAATCCTGATTTTGAAATTCGTAATGGCGTCGACATGGCATATATACCAATCCTGTTTACTACCATAGGTGTATTGTTGTAATTTACACTTAAACAAAGCTTATTGTTGAACCGGTGTTGAACTCATCTTCATTTGTTCTAACTATAAGGTGGTATCATCTGAAAATCTCAAGTTATAAATCTAAGTTCTGGCTGCAGCCACCTCCGATTTCAGTATTCAAGATTTGCGTTCGTGGTCCTGCAGCCAGTCACCTTTTACCTCGCGATGGTCACTTTGGAAAAGGTTTTCACAGTATTCACACCAAATCTCAATAACCTCATCCCCAAATCTCAATACCGAAGGTGTTTTTAATTGCCCACGTCGTGGGTTTAAATTTACGTATAATCACCCTTACTGTTCGGAAAAAGTCCTTGCTATTATTATGATCAACATGTGACTCCAATTAGAGACATCTCGTAGATAAGAATTCTTAATATCTTCAACAAAGAATTTGAATTCTTCGTGTCAGTCCGTTTATACTCTTTTGATTCCACATCAGTGTTAACACATTGATCTTTCAGGTTTTTCTTGGCTTGTATTTTTGTTAGAGTTTTAGCTGTTACCCAATGTTGTTTCACATTTCTGCATATCTTACTTTGTGTTCCCTTTCCTGCTCATGTGATGCTTCGTTTTGAAAAATTTCACAAGGCTGGATCTTCGTACTGCTGTGGGTTGACCTCACTTATATATTCGCTGGGTTTATTTTTGGAAAACTGCACCATCAGTTATGATGGGCAAATGTCTTTGTATTTGTATTCGACACGTTTTGCTTCATGAATTCCACAGAGTTTCTGTCATTCCTATTTATATCATCCTATAGATTGCCTTTAAATTATTATTTGGAGCATATATTCCAAGATGAATATAAAACTGGATTCCATGACGATTGCATATTTGTGCTACAAATTCTGGTGAAGCTCCGTGTCAACGTTGTGAGTTTTTAAAAGATATTTATTCGTATAAAAGTCGATCGAAAGATATTGTCTATAATTATTTATTTGTGGCATATTCATAATTTCTTACTCTTGGTATTAGTACTGGGTATTTTCGGAAAAATAGTTAAAAATTTAATAAAGGAAACCTCTACGCCAAATGGAACAGCAGAGATTGAAATTAAAATCTGTTAACGTCAGTGGCGTAACTAGACGTCATGGGGCCCCAGGGCAAAAAATTGTTGGGGGTCCCCTATTATATTTTCTTAATACCTAATTCTAATCCGACAAAAAAAAAATTGATGAGCTGGGGAAGAAATCCGAAAAAAAAATTTTGAGAAATTTGAAAAAAAACAGGCGCCGGTTGGGGGCCCTTGGTCTCCCGGGGCACTGCCCGGTTTGCCTTGCCATAGTTACGCCTCTGGTTAACGTTTCGAAAAAAAAGAACATTTTCCGTTTTCAAAACTTTAAAGACTTTCTGATACGTCATAGAATAGAATAGAATAGAATTTTTTTGCCAATTTTTTTGATACATAGATTATGTACATTTGGCACGTCTAAATAACAATATTTAGTTAAATAATTCACACACAAATTGAAATAAACAATTTGTCCGTCTCATTACAGCAATAAAACTTAAAATAAAACACACAGATACACAAAAATACACATTAATAAAAGAACTTATAGATATGTATAAAAACAAACAAACCTCTTATAAAAACTCTGTCCCTACAAAAAAATAATAATAACAAATTTTATCTATTTAAAATTTCGTCAACACTATAAAATGCATTTTCCATTAATAGTTTTCTTATTTCTTTTTTAAATTTAACTTCAATTCTCTCATAGTTTTAGGAACGCTGTTAAATAAAATAATACAATTATAGAGCAGTGAGTTTTGGAATGTCGCTGTTTTATGCACTGGGATCACTAACAGATTTTTATGTCTTGTATTATATAAATGATTATCTCCGAAAGTGGAGAAGGTGTACAAATTTGTTTTTGCAAATACCAGACATTTGTAGATATAGATAATAGGAACTGTAAAAATATTATATTTTTTAAATAATTCCTTACAACTGGATCTATTACTTAGGTTAAAAATTAGTCCTAGTAATGTCTTCTGGGAAACAAATACTCATTATATATGACTTGAACGGCCCCAGGCTAATATATTCAATGATAAATGTGAATATGCTAAAGCATAATATACACTTAACAGACCCGTCCGGGCAATTTATAAATGTGCTCTATATGTAGTTCCCATGTTAATCTGCCTAGAAATTTTGTTGATTCAATAAAATTTATGTCACCACTAGAGATAGAATGCCCTTCTAAAATTATAATTTATATAAATAGTTTTTTCATCGTTCAAAATGAGCTTATTTCTCTGGCCCCATGCGTGTTCATCGTCTAGTGTAATATAAATTTTATGATATAGTTCTTCCTGCGTGACAGCTGATACCAAAACAGTGGTATCATCCGCATACATCGGGGTAATGCCATGTTGAATGTAATTTGGCAGATCGTTAATGTAAATCAAATATAATAGAGGGCCTAATATTGAGCCTTAGGGTGCCCCCAGGGTTACGTCATGGATATTTGATTGAAATTCATTACACTTTACTACTAATTTACGATTTTCCATGTAGGAGTTAATGCAACATAAAAGACATCTTGGTATACCAATAGCTTCCATTTTTTTCGACAGTTTGTCCACAGAATCGAAAGCTCTCGATAAATCGAAAAACAGCGACACAACATATTTGCCCTCATCTAATTCTTTATAAATATATTTAAAGAAATATGCCGATGCCGTTTCAGTTGATTTTCTTGGTCTGAATCTATGTTGATACTCGGTCAGTATTTTATTTTGTTCTATAAACGACATGATACGGTCGTAAATAATTTTTTCCAATATTTTCGAGAACATACTTAAAAGAGAAATTTGCCGGTAATTTTCAACATAATTTTTACAGCCCTTTTTAAAAATGGGTATTATGGACGCGATTTTAAGAAAATCAGGAAATTCTCCGCTAACCAGTGACATATTTATGAGGTACAAAAGTGATGGTAGTATATTGTCAGATATATTTATTATGTGTGCAGTAAGGCCGTCCATACCAGGTGATTTCTTATTTTTCAGGTTATGTATGACGTTTGATAATTCTTTTTCGTCAACAGGATAAAAAAATATTGAATCTACACGGTAGAAATAAGTTATGCCCAAAATGTTCATTAATATTGTCAGGGACGACACTGGAGAAATATGATGCAAAGCAATTTGACACTTGATTTCCATTTGAAGATAATTTGTTCTGGATATTAAGACTTATATGGCAAGGACTGGCCCTTGTCCTTCCCAGTTTGTTATTAATGATTAATTTGATTTTATTGTCTGCATTTATTATTTTATTGTTGTAATATTCTAGTTTAGCAATTTTAATGTTTTTCCTATACCTTTTCTTGATTTCATTATAAAACAGTTTTTTCCGGGCAGTTGGAATTTTTCATATAATGAATTTTGCGAACCCTGTTACCATCTTCGATTGGCACATTTGTTACCCATCCTTTATCGTTTTTAGAAGTGGGTCGCTTTTTAAATTGTTTTAGTGGACACGCAATATGAAAACACCATGGGACATTAGACATTATCAAAGAAAAAATTAAATGTATCAGTTATGCTTAGATTTAACATTTCATCCCAATTTACCATCTTTAGTCTCTCATTAAATTCTTGTATATTATCTTTTTGAAAATCACGTTTATATACTTCTCTATTATTTGTATCGATTAAACTTGGCTCATTTACAAAGCTGAAATGAAATAAATGAGCAAAATGATCAGATAGCATAATGTCAAAAATAGTAACATTATATATGACTCAGGCGATATATTTGTCGCTATATAATCCAGACAAGTAGAACTTGTTTGCCCTCTATTATTTGTAAAAACACGCGTTGGTTCCCTGGATGTAATGTTTAAACAAAAAGAGTCGAATATATCACAAAGTATTTTATTAGACAAAGTGTTTTCAAGTAAATTTACAATAAGATCACCGCATACCACGCTGTAGTCAATTTTTTTGCTGGCTATCATTAACACAGACGTGAGATTATTAAAAAATACATTTATATTACCGCTAGGTGGTCTATAAATATTACAAATGACAATTTTAGTATGTTCTGATACACATAGAGAAATGCCGCACATCTCAATTTCACATTCCACAGAAAATTCATTGAACATATAACCTGAGCGGCATCAATATTGTTTCTAACAAAAATCATTGAACCCCATGAATATGATTACTACGAGAAAAATTACTAACGATTTTAAAATTATTCAAACAAATATGATCAATATTTTCTGATGTGATCCAGTGTTCAGACAGACATAAGATGTTTATCAGTTATCAGATAATATGTTTATCAGTTATCAAGAGTTCTATTTCATTTACTTTATTCATAAAACTTTGTACATTTAAATGACATAACTTGTAAGCTTGCTTTTCTACATTAGCGTTATTTGAGATAATCTGGGGTATAAAAAAATTATTGTCATTGGTTACTATAGTCAGACTAGCTGACCCAGCAAACGTTGTTTTGCCATATAAATTATAAATTTTTGTCCAAAAAATAAAAAGAAAGTGTCTGGATAGAGCCACCTTTATCACCTAGGGGTATCAAAAATAGCCTACGACCTATTCTCAGACCTACCAAATATACACCAAAAATTTCATAAAAGTCGGTCAAGCCGTTTCGGAGGAGTTCGATAACAAACACTGTGACACGAGATTTTTATATATTAGATTATCTGCTGTTACATTTAACAATAGTTTAGTTGATATAGAGGTTGTTTCACTTATAATTTCATTTAATTTACTACAAGTATTGCCCTGTGACATAGAAATATCATGGGTTTAATCAATATCAATAATTTGTAAAGAGTCACTAAGTACATCAATATCCATAATTTGTGTACTGTCATAATTATTTACCTGGATAAATACTATTAAAGTCTTGTCATTACTTTTACAAAATATGTTTTTTATAATCGCACTGGCTAAATTAGACTTTCTTGATTTGTTATTATGGCATTTGTTAACATCTATAATGCGCACTTTCCCTGGAATAAATTTATTCAGTTTCCACACAAATTCAAATTCATTTATTGTTGAATTTATATATTATTGTCTAATTTTGAATTTCGATATGGCACAGGTGATGATAATATTCGTGTGTGAACATAATTTAATTTTCTCCCAAATATTTCTGAAAGATAGGTACTTGACTGTTTTATTACGAAAATTATTTGAACCTGCAGTGATAACAATATAGTCATCTATTCCATAACTTGCAGTCAGAGGCTCTATATTTTCAATTACTTGATGGAAACAAGCCCCAGGTTTAATAACTGTTTCAATTCGATATTTGTCAGCACATACCCTTCTATAAACAATTTTGTTAATGTTGCGGCCGTAATCATCACACAGTAAAAAATAAATGAATACAACTTTGACGACGTTTTTACTTACTTGGTCTCTGAAGATCTGCAACCAGCCTGTACAAATTGTATAGAATAATTTGATATATATTTATCATTGTTTTACAAGATAAGAGCTAATTTTTTTTTTTTTTTTGGTTCCGTTACTTTCTTTTTCCAAAATCAAAGAGTCCTATTGGATTATATGATTGTTATTCCATGCGTATTCACAAATTTTTTATTTCTCGGATTCTACCTTTTTTTGCATAATTTTTATGTTCATCAAGCCTCACGTTGAAAGGCCTAGATCATTCACCTACATTATGGTTACCGCAATCACAGAAAACACTATAAATATAACAAATCCTAATGTAGTGCCCGTTGGAATAATCGTTAGTACGAAAAACCTATTTCCAATAGGCCTGTCCAACACGCTGTCACTTTGCTTTGTTTGTACTTCAGCAGCCATCTTTTGTTGGTAAGTTAGGGTTTTCGACAGGCCTAAAGGGCACCATACACGTTCATTAATCTCATTACCTGAATTTTCGCGTTTTTTCAATCATACCTAATTCAATAATTATAGCTAGATATGCTTTTTTCTTAAATAATGGACATGTAAGGTGTGAAAAATAATGACAGGGAATGACGGGGAAATTTTTAGTAATGATGTTTCTGTAATGATCTGCTGGAATGACATTATTGCTGAACGTGTATGGTGCCCTTTAGGCCTGACAAAAATCCTAACTTTCCAACAAAAATGGCTGCTGTAGTACAAACAAAGCAAAGTGACAGCGTGTTTGACAGGCCTATTCTTCGTAATTAATTTGACAGAACTGTATACCGGGTGTCAACGGGATCACTTTCCGGCGCCATTTCTTTATTTTTTAACGGATCGAAACGAAACTGAACATGTGTCACATATTTCCAAAATGACTTTTTTTTATCCTTCTATTAAGTTCCTACGACTTTCAGTTTCATCGGAATTGACCCCATGCACCCCCATCCCTACTTTTGATTTTAAGAGGGGCTTCCCGTATATTTTGGCATATTTGGAATTCTGCATATGACTCTGCTAATTTCATGACTCTATCCACCATTTTGAAATTTTTGCAGCCAATTTCAATTTTAAATGTAGTATGCGGTGACCCGATAATGAGTGTTAACAACAGTAATACACCCTCTACAATGCACACGAATTTAGCATTTTTCACTAACCTGAGTCAGAATCTCACAAATCATCTCAAAAATTTTCTCTCCGGAACGAGGAAACCTCAAAATACCACAAGAAATATATATCACATTTTTTACTTCTGTAACATTTTCTACACGTAAAAGTTTCTTTAACGGTCACTTCATTCTGGTTAACATGTTTGTTTGTTTGTTTGTTTGTTAAAGGGATTTTTATGAACATAATATATATATATATATATATATATATATATATAAGTTGGAAATCGCATTAATTTGACTGAGGCGAGCAAGATATCGGTACCTTATATCTGCACGTACAAAATTGTTTAACGGTGATTTCATTCTGGTGAGCATATTTTTTTGTTAAGGAGACTTATATTAAAGTAACAAAAAAAATTTTTGAGAACGATTCATGCGGTCTTTGTGACGTACCTGAAGGGAGGTATCCCACCAGAAATCGAGTTTGTGAATCGTTATCATCCATAAGACGATAAAAATATCTCATAATGCATGAAACGATGACGTACCGAAAAAGCTGCCTACTCCTGCACTCTAATTACGAGTTTTTCGTATTACTTTTGCATAAGAACACTAACATTTTATAATCTGTCTAAGTATATCGCAATGATAATAATTTAATATTGTTGATGTTAAGAAAGTTAATATTAATTACTTACATTTCACATAATATAATAAATATAATGATACATTCAATAAATTATGTAGTACAATATTGTACATGTACTTCTAACCAGACTTCTACCTGCTACGGTAGGAAAATCTAAATATTTCTCTGTGATGGACAAGCTCGTAAGCATGACATGGGGTAATTTACAATGATAATCAGTTGACTGGACGATGATTAACTGTATGAATACCAGATTTGCTGCGAAATTGCTAATTTGCATTCAGCATATTACACGAGGTGCAGATAAATATACCGACACCCTAATGCATCCAAACTTGCTTATGTAGATTCATATTTTACAGCCCATAAATTATGTCTATATGGATAAAGCAAGCAGGAGAAAAAATAATATCTCCAACAATTTGAGTTATAAGTGAATAAATTTGTATTAGAAGTTAAAAAAGCACTAATTACCCGCAAAAATGTCAGTGGAGTACACTTTGGTTTTGACATGGAAATCGATGTGATGTGAAATTTTATTGCAGAAAACTGTTGTTCAGCACCTCATAAATATGAAAAAATAGACGACCAAAATCGGCTACTGGTTAACTTTTGGGGTGGGGGGATGGGGTTAAAAAAATATTTTTCCAAATATCTTGAAAACTACTGATTTTATTAAAAAGTGTTAAAACATGGAACTTGACGACAATGAAATTACCTTGAATTTGAAACCGTCCCGTCCAATTTGGTCCAAAATTGACCAAGATATGATATTTTAAGATTTAGTGTTTTAGTGTTTCTGTAATCAACTGATACTTTACAAAAAAACGTTACAATGTTGAAAGATAATTTAATGTTCATTCAAACTTCTTTTTAGCATTTCAAACAATAATTAATCAAATGGTCATGAATTATTTTCCGCAAAAATAATTTTTAAATTTTTAGAGTCTTTATAAAAAAAAACGTTTTATCCGAATTTGTTATAAACAATCATCTTTAAACAAACAAAAAATAACATTTTTTTATTACAAAATAAAGCTTATTCAACCATCTCTTTGAAATGAGCCAAACCGCATTCGTTTACCCTAATTACAGCCATTTGAGCCACTATAGTCATTTGAATTTGATGAAAATATGAGAAAAAAAAGTATAATTATTAAAAAAAAATGTTAAGGTGTGCAAAAAATAAGTTACTGTAAGTTCAAGTTTTTGTTATACGTTTGAAAATTACTTTTTTGAAAAAATTAGATGAATTTCTCGTAAAATTTTGAAAAATACATTTTTAGGAATATAGGTTTTTTAAATCTCAATTAAAACTGATAAAATTATCTTGAATTTGCTTCTTTTACGTGTAAATCGGATGTTTCTAAACAAAATTTCTGCTATTAAAAGTTACACAAAAAACGTAAATACATATAAAATTACATTTATGCTTTTTTTTAACTCTTTTCTACATATTGTAATTTTATAATAATAAATGTTTTTTTATTTAAGGTATATTCTCAGGTTTAGTAATAAACTCATATTATAATATTTTAGCTAAATTACTATCTTTCGCACATTTCTTTTTTCTTCATTTAAGTAATATTTCATGATTATGGTCTTAAATCGGTCCTTTTTCATCCTCCGCGCCCTATTGTATTTTTTTTAACGTCTCTTTGGATATTAAAAGAAATGAAAGCACATATGCAATAATATTTAAACTTTAATATAAAATATTTATTAATTATTTTATTTTGCATGATTCTGGTCTTAAAGTCGCCCAATTTGGAGTGGTCGTATTCTTTATTAATTTTTTAAACACCAGATTCGCATTTAATGACCATGAAAACCACTAGGTGAATATTGCCAAGCCAAAATGACCTCAATATTTGTAATTATAACATTTTCGACATAATTTTTCATACAAAATCGATTTTTGGAACTTTTTGAAAAAAAAAATACACGGCAAGGAAACTTCATTTATAATTCTAGAAAGCCCTCAAAAAAGTTCTTAGGCAAATCCATTCAAATCCAGTCGATTTCCTAATAACTTACTTTTTTCGTCAAATTGCATTTCACTATGTAGGTATTTTGTTTTCTTTAAGCAAGTTTTAGAATATAACAATTTATGATATCCTGAAAAATGTATAATACCAAGTTTCATTTTATAATTTGAATTTTGTACAATCTCAAAGAATTTGTGGTCACTTGGGAAGAATATGAATATAATAGCGCGTGCGTAATTTCCTGTAAATTAGAAGGACCAGCAGGAATGGCAGGAGGCAACAGGAGACGTAGACAGAAGCAGCTGAAGCCGGTAAGCAAGGGCTGCATATTTGTACCAATCTGTGCTTAGAGTGGAGCGATTGTAGTTACGTCATTGTTAGAACCCGCCCCATCTATTATTCATGGCTTGGGCCGGGGCGCATTGGTGGAGTCAAAGGGAACTGTGGGGGCGGCATATTCTCCTCTAAAGCTTCAGGCTGATGGTTGATTTACTGCTATAAATGTTTGTATTCGCAAATATCGACCTCTTACAATATTGTTTAATATTCCGATATCAATTGGCTTAATATTTCTTATTCTTCGTTTTAAATCTGTGGCAAAAAAGGGGATAAAATGCATATCCCAAAATACACATTTTTGTATGACGCTGTTTGTAAGATTGTTTTTAATAAAAGGAGAGTAATTTTCCCACATTGTTTTCATATCTATTGTTGTATTAGTGGAAAAATATTACTTAAACCTTAAAACATATTATTGGAGATTCAATTAAAACAGATTCTTTAACTAATATTAATAGCGTAACCCTGCTTATTAGATTTATATTTTATCCGTAACTACAGTGCAACTGTATGTTAATATGATTAATAATCCTATGGTATTACCATTATTTCCAAAATACTGTTCTATAATTTAGAGTAAAAATGTTATAATAAGAAGAAAAAATCCAAAATAACTTGAACATTTCAAATTTTAGCAAAGGTCCACTCGAGTGGAACATTTTAGTGATGATATCAAAACTAATCAATAGCGTTGGAATGTACATAATCACATGATACAGCTAGCCAAAAATATATGCTGCACTAGAAATACTAGGCTATGAACATGCCGAAGATGCTTAGCAGTTCAGTGTAGAGATGGGCCATTCGACTTTTTTTTAAGGATTCGTACCAAATGAATCCGTATCAAGAAAAGGTTCGTATCGAGAGATTCGTACGTTTCGTACCATTCGTACTATTCGTGCCCACATTCCCACTCCACAGTGTTCAGCATAGATTATAGAATATTATATGTGGTGTTAGTTAGGGCCAGAGTATTATTATAATGTTATATTAACCGTACAGTTTAAACTTAGGACTTCGAGCACCTTCTATTACATTAATAATTTCTTCGTCGTCATTAAAGATAGATAGATAGCGTTTATTTAACCACATTATATACATATTTGTACATTTGTAGCAAGTCAACTAAACAAAAAACAATAACAAAAAAAGGAAAAAAAGGGTAATATATCACAGATTTTGTAATCGGTACGTTGTATAAAGCGAATGCTATCTTGCAATACATTGATAATAATCATATAGTAATAATCAAATATTTCGAATATATTCATCATATTACACATAAAAACAGGGAATTTTTTCAATTATGAGGTTATGAGTATTTTGAAATTTGAAATCTTCTGTTTAAACGGTCCCCATCCACCGTTTGAAGTTTAACCTTATACAACACGGGCCCTAAGAGTATCGCATCGCATTACCGGTACCGAAATTCCATATTCGTATCAATCGTATCGGCGATACGAAATGCACGAGTCTTTTATTTTTGTGGGATTCGTACCATTCGTACCACTACAAGGATTCGTACCAATGATACGAATCATACGAGAACTACCCACCTCTAGTTCAGTGTGTAGTTCACCACCGCAGCCGCTAACTCGATGCTATCAATTTGTAAAACAAACCTGTACGTTTAAATGGGACCGCACATACTGAGGATGCTAGCAGGCAGCAGCAGGCTAACTAACATCTTCGGTATGTGCGGTCCCATTTAAATGTACAGGTTTGTTTTACAAATTGATGGCATCGCGTTAGCGGCTGCGGTGGTGAACTACAACTACAAATATTAAAACAGCTGAGCTGAGGCATTAAAAACTTTGTATCACACTTAATCGCAATGCAGAAAGTGCCACTAATTATCTAATAGTCCGGCGGATTGCTGTAAGAATTATGCACAAGCGGTTAAAAGCGATTTCTCTTTTCTGTCGTGTCAGTAGGTACCTAAGGACCATATCAGGAAGGGAGCCCATCGGATCAATCACTTTAAACTTCTGTACAGTCGCGCAAAGTACAGTTTGGGACCTAACGTCATTTTGGATTATTAATTCCGTTTCAGTCATCGTAGCGAGATCGTCTATGTTTTTGGGGGCGAGAAAACTGATTATAACTGTATCGAGGCCCTGAGGCCCATAGTACATAGGCCATGGTACATAGTACATAACCTTAAAAAAAATAAAATCGGAAAAACCAATCTCGTAGCCAAACCAAACCTCAACTCTCTTTTTCTTCAACTAACTTTAAAAAAATAACCTAAAAAACAACCTAAAAAAATAATAATAAAAGTTTTTTCCCCGACAAGGATCGAACCCGGCCCACCCGATTCATAAGCGCCAAATTGCCAAATTGATATATCTTTATTTTATTTAGCTGTGGATAACATGTTGAGTGTGTCGTATTTATATTCATTGTACAATGTTAATATAAGCATTGCGTAACATAGCCCCGACTGAGTTCACGGAAGCGACGCAACGGCCAGATGTTGTTGGCAAAAGCGACCTTCAGAGCATGTGTTTTTTAGCTTAAAACGATCTTCTTAAAGTTCAATCATGTTTATTTTATTTGTATCTATGATTTAACGCCTTTTAAAAATGTTGTGTTTTGACAAGAGTAGTGTGTATTACAACGGCTCATGTAGGGAAAAATGTCCTAAAAAACCCTACTTAAGGTATCATGGGATTAAAACAGTTCTGCAATAGCAGATTTGGATGTAGATGGAGGTTGGGGGGGGGGGGGGGTCAGGGGGGGGAAGAGAGGGTGAGAAGAAAAGTGATTTTCATGGGTGGTGATTCATAAGAGCAGTACATTCCACTGCACTACACACTGTTGGAAATAATTCTCCTGAAGGTTAAGCACATGCAACAAACCCGAGCATTGCCGAACGAATCGATCGCGTGCGCGAGCATCGAAGACGAATTGGAAAAACTTAGTTGGCTAAGCTCGCTGCGGTTGTATTATTGTGTTTGTCAAAAGTGACATTTCTCCGCTTTTGTGTTTACATTGTGTACGAAGATTCTCCAGACTTCTTTTCCGGTGAGTACAGTGTTAATTTTAAATATGCATAGCACGCCAATGGAATGATTCGAATGCATTATTGCATTTCAGTGATGAAAAAGTCATTTAAATTGGTGTCGGAGGGAAATTCTGCATGCAGAAAAGCAACCTACTGGACGCTGTGTTTTTTCTGTCAAAAAGACACCTAGGACCTAGTTTGCCCAGCAAAAAATAAAAGGCCCAGTTCCAGCTATGAAACTTTTGAAACCAATTTACTCCAGTTTCAGGAGATTCATGCTCTTCCAACATGCGTAAAGCGCAATGGAGTGCCTTCGGTGCCGGCAAGTCCTATCGCTTGCTGGATGTCTCATCTATTATTCAGAGTCTTGGGCCAGAAAGGTGTTTGGTTCTTCTCTTCTTCCATGCCTTCACGGGTAGCGACACTACTTCTGTGTTCAGGGGCAAAGGAAAAAGAATAACTCTGGCGGCGTGGAAAGATTTTCCTGCAGTAAATCCTATCTTGGAGTGCTTGTCCAAAACTTCTTCCTTGGATGAAATTGAGCAGGCCCTACCCGTACTGAAAAGTATGTCGATATAATGTATGACAGTTGTTCAGAAGATGAAGAAGTTAATACCGCCCGTCTTCACCTATTCAGCAAAGATAGAGACATAGAAAATATCCCCCTACTCAAGATGCTCTCCATCTGCATACCCAGTGAGCTGCCTATCAGGCGGGGCATATATGGGGACAGAGTCTGACGAAAGATTTCGTTCTTCTCGGCCCTGCATTGTATGGGTGGACCAAGACACCACAAGGAGTATGGAAGGTAAAGTTAATGTCATATATTATATGGTATACACAAATGAACGCACAGGGCCCTTATCCTTGACCATTCGCATTCGTATACGTATACGTTTTCCAATACAAATTGCATGGCAAAACGTATACGTGTTCGAATGTGAATTCGCAAGGGCAAGGACCCTGGTCGTATCGCTCCTTAAATAGTATTTTGTTCCCTCCAGGTCAAGTGGACGACCCTACCTCTGGCAGGAAGGGCGTGCCGTGAGGTCATCTCCTGTTTCTGCAAAACCCCATGTGGAAAACGGTGTAGCTGCGGAAAATCTCAACTGCCATGCACCAGCCTGTGCAAATGCAGTTGTGAGCAAGAGTAGATAAAGTTACAAGTTCAATAAAGGTAAAAACAGAAACCTCAGAGTTCACAACATATAATCTGACACACTGATGATGATAATTATTATTATAATACTCTTTTTATTCCTCCAGGTGTTCGGAGCAAGGAGGAATTAGCATAACCTGCAATTAATGCAGAGGTCAGAAAAGCCCGCAGCAGACACATCTTCGAATGAAGACAATCTTCAATGTTCTTTGTGTATTCTCTGTTCTAAATATGCAATTTATTTCAGTAAAATTAAATAAAGCTTCGTTTAAAGAATAGCCTTTTAACCTTTTTGAGCTTCATAAACGTCAACTCATGGTTGGAGGCAAAGAAACTGATCACAATATTCCTCAGGTACCCGTGGTATACCTTCAGTACATACCCGTTCAAACCGTAGGTACCCAAACGGGAGTACTATGGGCCTCAAGGCTTCGAGACAGTCATAATCAGGTTTCTCGCCCCCAAAAACATAGATCTACACCCAAAAATAATCTCGCTACGACGACTGAAACGGAATTAATAGTCCAAAAGGACATTAGGTCCCAAACTGTACTTTGCGCGACTGTACAGAAGTTAAAAGTGACTGATCCGATGGGCTACCGTTCTGAATATCGTCCTTAGGTCCCTACTGACACGACAGAAAAGAGAAATCGCTTTTAACCGCTTGTGCATAATTCTTGTCAAGTTAGGTTCTAATTCGCCGGACTATAATAGCAAAACAACTGAATGTCCCCTCGCCTACCACCGGCGCACAGTGTGGAATTTACGAGTCTTTTAGACCAAAATTCGACTCCTCCTTGGTAATTCAACCAAAATCAATCTATGTAGGCTCAAAATTTTCGTAATACTAAGCACTTTAATGAAGAACTGCGAAAATTGCAATCCAGCTTATTTTTAACACATGACAACTGTCAAAAGCCTGCAAAAAATGTGAAAACCTTATAAAGTCAGAATCTAGACACTGTTATTTCCTGTATAACTCCTTGGAAGGCCATTAATATCATATTTTATCATGATTTTTGACTTGCAGAATCTGAATTTTAAACCATATACCTAAATAATTTTAGAAATGACCATTTTTTGCCCGAAGTTGGTAATTTTTGGGCCCTTTTATGTATGTAACAAAATCTAAAGTACCAAATACCCTTTTATTTTAAGTTCTTTTATTCGCAGAATTTGTATATAAGTATCACAAGTGAAAAGATCAAAGGGCTCCGTACTACGGCCATTTAACTTCCACATCCAATAGAAGTATAGTATCGACAAAAAAAATTTTGAAAATGTTATTATTCAAATAGGCTTAGAATGTCATGAAACGTTGAGATGCTAAGTTTGAGCAAAAAAATTTCAGTCTGTCTGTCTGTCTAACTTTTTTTGTGCGCACGATTACTCTCGAACCGTTTAAGATATTGACTTGAAATTTGGTACACGTATGTGTTCTAACGAGATCTTTAATTAGATTACATTTTCATCTTATTCCGTTCAAAGGCTGGGGGTGAATTGGGATAAATGGGTAAATCAAGCAAATAAAATTGGTATGTAATATATATAAGAGAAGCTAAGGCATTAGCCACCCCCATTGCCACCCCAACCTCATTAGGGTGAGAAAAAAATAAAATTGTCATTTAGTGTGTGTACAAGAACCTAAGACCTCAAAAATTTGTTTACGTTATCCAACCCCACTACCACCCCCACCTCCACTACCGATGTTGCATATCGTTTTATGTGTTTTCGGGGTAGACGTTTTCAAATATTATATTATTAAAGTTCCATAAACAATTATTTCCACATACACATACACGCCCAACAGGCGAGTTTGCTATTGTTGGGTTGTTATATCTCTCGCGCTACGTGGAAGTACGTGCCTAATCCGCAATTACACGCTCTGTACAAATTCTGTGAATAAAAGAACTTAAAAAAAAAGGTATTTTGTACTTTAGATTTTGTGACATACATAAAAGGTCCAAAAATTATCAATTTCGACCAAAAAATGGCCATTTCTAAAATTATTTAGGTATATAATTTCGGATCGAAATTCAGATTCTGTCAAAAATCATGATAAAATATATTGATAGTCTTCCAAGGAGTCATATAGAAAATAACAGTGTCTAGATTCTGCCTTTATAGGGTTTTCACATTTTTTACAGGCTTTTGAGAGCTGTCATGTGTCAAAAATAAGCTGGATTGCAATTTTCGCAGTTCTCTATTAAAGTGCTCAGTATTACGAAAATTTTGAGCCCAAATAGATTGATTTTGGTTTAATTACCGAGGAGGAGTCGAATTTTGACCTAAAAGACTCGTAAATTCGACACTGTGCGGCGGCACACAGTGGGAAAAAAAGACCTTTTTTGAACAAAAATCTACCGACAGTTCAAATCTTAATGAAAATCAAAGTTTATTAGTGGAAAATATTCATTATGAATAGTAGTTTTTAGTACCACTACTCCTTTTTATTAAAAAAATTATCCTAACCTAAAGACAAGGGATTAGCACATTGTCTAGAGGGAGCTCCAGTGGACACTTTTTGTTCGTGGAATTACGAAAAAAAATTGGCCCAAAATTGGCTGTCTATCTGTAACTTTTTTTTGTGCGCACGTTTACTCTGGAACCGTTTAAGATATTGACTTGAAATTTGGTACACATATGTACTTTAACGAGATCTAGAACTAGATCATATTTTCATCTTGTTCTGTCGAAGGGTTGGGGGGTAAATTGGGGTACATTTGGGGTAAATGGGTAAATCAAGCAGGTAAGAGTTCATGAAATTGGTATTTAGTATATACAAGAGAAGCTAAGGTCTCAAAAAAATTTTTGGTATTAGCCACCCCCATTACCACCCCCACCTCCTTATTAAAGGGGATGAAAAAAAATTGTGATTTAGTATATGTACAGGAACCAGAAACCTCAAAATATTTCTTTACTTCATCCACCCCCACTACCACCCCCCTACCACCACCCCCATCCCACTACCGATGTGGGGTATCGTTTTATGGGTTTTTGGGGTAGAGAATTTCAAATATTATATTAATAAAGTTCCATAAACAATTATTTTCACATACAAAGTTTTTTCGTTGTGAGTGACTTGGATAGAGAATCTGGATGTGGAAGTAGTGATTCCTTGGGCAGCGGTTCTTTGGTCGAGAATACAGCCGAGGCCCGTAGAGCCAAGGTTTGCAAGTATTCGAGACAAAAAAATTGCACTGTACGACCCGCGGTGCATATTTTTCGTCATACCCATGAATCATTAAACTAGAAAAAAAACTTGAGAAAAACTAGTGGAAAACTATAATTATTTGAGTAAAATTAGGGGGCGATACTTAGAATATCCATCGCAACCGTCATTAAAATAGATTTAGGACGACTATATTGAAATAACAACTACTGTCAAGATAAATTAAATCATATGATTGTAATAGCTCTGAACATTTTTGAAAATAATGTAGGATATAGAAGATATAGCAAGTTATGCTTGTCTGGATTTACTTCAAAAAAAGTTTTAATATTAATTACTTCCACGTCCAGTGGAATTATAGTAACGACAAAAACAAATTTTAAAATTTTTATTGTCCAAATAGGCTTAAAATGTCATGAAACGTCGAGATTTTAAGTTTGAGCGAAAAAAAATTTCTGTCTGTCTGTCTGTCTGTAACTTTTTTTTGTGCGCACGTTTACTCTGGAACCGTTTAAGATATTGACTTGAAATTTGGTACACATATGTATGAGAATCTGGATGTGGAAGTAGTGATTCCTTGGGCAGCGGTTTTTCAAATAAAAGCTTTTTCTTAAAAATATTTTTTTAGATAATTTTATTAGTTATGGGTCATATTTGGGCATTTTTTTTAGTTTTCTGGGATTTTTCATCCTAAAAATATTTTTTACCATATAATTATATTTTACTAATAAACCAATATTTGGCCCAAAAGAGGTCCCCTTTTGACTATGACTATTTTTATTTCGTAATCAGCGACCCGAAAAACATAATAAAGCAATAAAATTGAACGGACAAAAAATGTCTACTGGAACCCCTTTTAGACAACGGACTAAACCTCTATTTCTAGGTTAGGATAATTTATTTAATAAGAAGGAGCAATGATATTAAGAACTACTATTCATAACGAACATATTCCACTAATAAACTTTGAATTTCATTAAGATTTGAACCGTCGCGCGTCGATAGATTTTTGTCCAAAAAAAGGTCTTTTTTCCCGCTGTGTCGCAGTGTCTCGTTAAATTCGTGTACGCGAATATTAGTAGAGTGCATTAATACACTTATTGTGACTTCCGTGGGGGTTTCGTTGTTACAAGCTGAATTTGATATAAAATTAATGATGATATAATTATGTTTCAAAATCTCAAAGCCGTCAAAAAATGTCTTGCTCAAAAGGTCATTATAATCAAAAAACCAGTTATTTCTTAGTGACTTAGGTGTTTTGATATTTCCACTTTTGAGTAATAGCAAATCCTTTTAACCATGAACAGAACTAGTCAAAATAAGTAGACAGACCCACCTCGAGAAATCATCCCTGCTCCTCCAGCCCCCTCTCAAAGGTATCTGCCTATATACAGGGTGTCCCGTAAATAATGGATAATCCTCAAAATGGTAATAGGTCAGGGCATAACCTATCAGAATATCACAACTTGACCTTATTGAAAACCCTACGGTTTTCGAGATATGGGCACTTTCTTGAAATTTTGAAAATTTCTACTCTAGGATAGTATTTTGCATGTCACTGCCACAGGGTAAGGATTTTTTCATTTTGTTTTTTGGTGAGTATTCTAGAACAGTTGTGCTATCAAATGTGTATATGAGTTTTTAAATAGCGACGACGGTATTCTCAAAAAAGAAATGTATTTCTGAAATTTCGGTTCCACCAAAATTCCGTCTGCTGACTTTGACCTTTGATGGTGTAAAGAAAAGTGCGAAGTGAAACTTGCCACTTATCTTAAAAACTTGCCTACTTATTATTATATTCTAAAATGTTTAAAAATTCTGATTCTTCCTGTTAGAAAAAAAGATATAGCTGTTTGAATAGTGGAGGAGCTAAATTTATCAATTTAAAATTTTTAACAAGTAAGCCTTATTTTTAATTGCATGTGACGCATGTCATTTTGTACGTCTAGTGTTACCGATTCAGACTTTGTTTCTTTGTCGATAATAACGAATTCGTGTTTCTCTGAACTTATTGGAATTTGTTGAGAACAACAATGCCTCGTATACAGTATACACAACGTGAGTATGCTAATATGCATACTATTTACGGCGAATGTCGAGGCAACGCCAGTGCATCCGCTGTGCGTTATCGAGAAAGGTACCCGAAAGCACGCTATCCTGACTATCGTGTATTTATCAGAGTGCATAACGCGTACTGTGAGGGAAGGATTTCTAGTCTTCGTGGTATTGGTGGTGCCATTGAAGGAAGACCTCGTCAAGATTTCGACGACGAAGTGCTTGATGAAATTAACGACGATCCGTCTACTTCTGTACGTACCATACCACGACGTACTGGCGTATCTAAAACGACGGTGCATAGAAATTTAAAACGGTACCAACTCCATCCTTTTCATGTACAACGTGTGCAAACTCTACTACCCAGAGATTATCCCTTGAGAGTGATATTTTGCCGACGAATGCTACGGATGATACGAGAGGATCCAGATTTTTTAAATAAAATTTTGTGGACTGACTAATCATCGTACAGAAAAGATGGCTTTTTAAATTTACATAATCTGCATAGTTTGAAAATCCCCACTTGATGAGAGAAGGAGAGAGTATACCAAAATTTGAAATATCGAGGAAGATGGATCGGTCGCTTAGCTCCAATTCTGTAGCCACCCAGGTCACCAGACCTAAATCCTTTAGATTTTTTTTACTGGGGATGAATGAAGGAAAAGGTGTACTTCCGACCTGTTTATTCCTTAAATGAATTGCATGAGCGTATCGGAGTAGCCGCTGAATAAATCAGCCGATCCTGATATTCACGACATTTAAAACGTTCCTTTATTAAAAGGTACAGAACCTGCATCAGGACGAAGAAAGATCGAAATAAAATAAAATGTAATTTCACCTGCATTTATTAAGCATTATTAAAAAGAAATAGTCAAACAACTTATAATAAATGTTCGAATTGCTACATTTATTATAAGTTATTTGACTATTTATTTTTAATAATGTTTAATAAATGCAGGTGAAATTACTTTTTATTTTATTTCGATCTTTCTTCGTCCTCTTATTACATCAGAATTTTTAAACATTTTAGAACATATTCCCGATAACGCACAGCTGATGCACTGGCGTTGCCTCAACATTCGCCGTAAATAGTATGCATATTAGCATACTCACGTTGTGTATACTGTATAAGAGGCATTGTTGTTCTCAACAAGTTCCAATAAGTCCAGAGAAACGCTAATTCGTTATTATCGACAAACAAACAAAGTCTAAATCAGTATCCCCAGACGTACAAAATGACATGCGTCACATGCAAATAAAAACAAGGCTTACTTGTTAAAAATTTTAAATTGTTAAATTTATCTCCTTCACTATTCAAACAGCTATATCTTTTTTTCTAACAGGAAGAATCAGAATTTTTAAACATTTTAGAATATAATAATAAGTGGGAAAGTTTTTAAGATAAGTGGCAAGTTTCGCTTGGTACTTTTCTTTACATCATCAAAGGTCAAAGTCAGCAGACGGAATCTTGGTGGAACCGAAATTTAAAAAATACATTTTTTTTGAGAATACCGTCGTCGTTATCTAAAAACTCTTATACACGTTTGATATCACAACTTTTCTAGAATACTTAACAAAAAACAGAATGAAAAAATCCTTACCTTGTAGCAACGGTAGGCAAGATACTGTCCTAGAGAGAAACTTTCAAAATTTCATAAACGTGCCCATATCTCGAAAACCGTAGGATTTTCAATAAGGTCAAGTTGTGATATTCTGATAGGTTATGGCCTGGCCTATTACCATTTTCAGGATTATCCATTATTTACGGGACACCCTGTATATGTAGGAGCTAGAGGAATTATCTTAGCGCCATTCGATAGAGTATAAAATTTTGCATAAGACCCTCCATCTGCTTTTTGCTATTTTCTTTTTTTTAAGGCCCCGCAGCAAAAATAAACAAACAAACAATAATAATGTAATAATTTTGAATAGGTACAATCAATATTTTCGCAGTTTGTAACAACAACAATAATAAATTATTTTAAATAAATTCATTATGCACATGTGCAGCTTTCTCTTTGTACGCCACTGACGGCTTTATATAAACAAATAACATATACAAATAGTAAACCAATCGATATAAAAAATAATGGTCTTTATTTTTTTATATCTTGTAGAATTTTGATTTATTGGGCCGTTTTAGAGGTATCGCCAAACATGTGTCGTTGGAAAGCCCCTCACCCTTTTTTGCCCTGGGGCCTTAAAGAAAAGAAAATAGCAAAAAGCAAATGGAGGGTCTTATGCAAAATTTTTATACTCTAGCTCCTACCATTTTTGTGAAAAAAAAAATATATACATATATAGGCAGATACAGGTAGCCCCTTTGAGGGATGGCAGGGGGAGCAGGCATGATTTCTCGTGGTGGGTCTGTTCGAAAATCTACTTATTTTGACTAGTTCTATTCATGGTTAAAAGGATTTGCTATTACTCAAAAGTGGAAATATCAAAACACCTAAGTCACTAAGAAATAACTCGATTTTTGATTATAATGACCTTTTGAGCAGGACATTTTTTGACGGCTTTGAGATTTTGAAACATCAGTATATCATTATTAATTTTATATCAAATTCAACTTTAACAACGAAACCGTCCACTGTATATTTATTTGTATGTAAAAATCAAATAAACGAGATATTTAGTCTTGCAATGTCAGAAAGTGAAACGATTAATAAATGTCTAAAATGCCAATTGCGGATTCGACCGGCGCGGTACCTTAGTCGGTTAAGACGTATTAAGTGGCGAATATGCTGATCGACTGTCTATCGCGCTCTGGGTTCGACCCCCCAGCCCCGGTATTGACAACACCGGTGGGTGTTGATGTATGTCTGCATTTTTCCAAATGTGTAACCCCCTTCCGCACAGCCTTGGCTTTGGATTTTGGGGTTGACTACTATCTGTGATGTGATTCCCGGCCGTGGTACCGCGATTTTTTCGGAAGAAGAATTTAGTCCCAGTATACTCGGATACTGGGTGTGTGTCCCTTGTTTTCAAATGTGTAGCTTCTCCTGCACAAGGCTCTTCAGGGATAAAGGTCGTTATATATGTTACATAACTTCGTGTAGTTTAGGTCGAAATTAAGACTGTGAAATATAGCTCTACTTTTTGTTGAGAGGCGAACTTACACAAGATATTTAAGAATTTGTAGATATGTATTACATAATATTCTGAAAAGATGTAAAATTCATTATACCTGTGTAAAAATCCTTAATTGTAAGATATAAATGCGAACAATTAAAATTGAGATGACCGTTTACTAGAATTAATTTAAACTCTTATGCATAAAGTACAGGGTGGTCGCGCGAATTTTAGAACCCCATTTAACTTCACTATTTTTGGAGTTACGTAAAAAGGTTCGAAAATAAAAGTTACAGATAATCATATGTGTTTTCCAGAAACCATGTCAGAAGAACAATTGAAGCTAACATTTCGAAGATATGAACTTCACTTGAGTTTTCACTTATATTTTTGATATATAGAAAATGAATGACTACACTAGAAATTAAATATATTTTGTTACCATTAAGTCATGGTAAATATACATGTCAGTCATTGAAACTTTCCATTTTGTGAAAATAGTTACCAACAAATATTTTGACAGAACTAACGTATTGTTTACTTTTAATGACATACCTACTTTTGTTTTCTCCAGTGTTCTAACCGATATTGTAACTATAACTGTTTATCGAAGTGACAACGAAGGATGTATCGCTCGCTTCATCTATATTTGACAGTTTACAGGCGGCGTTTTAAACGCGCCGATAATGAATTTGATAAATACCAAACGTCGCCGCGTTTGAACACCTCGAATAGCGATGAGACGGACTATAGTCGAGTAAACTCTAAGCTGGCGCGTCCAAAGGTCGCTTCATCATATAAACTAAGAGAATAAGACATACGCAACTAGTTCATCTCTATGTCACTGCGATAGCTTTATGCGCATCGCATATCAAATCGTACGTCATGTTACCAACTCATACATACGCTACCTTAGAGTTTACCGGACTATATGCAAGATTTTTAAAATATTGTTAGTATATTTTATACAGAATACTAAATTATATTATTGACATTAACAAATTGGTAAATAAAATTAAAAATCATTACGAAAAATAAAATTTACTTAATAACAAAACCAATTAATACAAAAAAAACGAGAAGTTGCAGTCGGTTTAACGCCAAATTGATATATCACTTAATCTGCGTAAAGTTCGTTCGAACTTGGGCTGTAAATTAAAATTTCAATATCTTGTGCATCTAACCCAGTCACTTTATACATAAAAAAGGCCAAACTTCTAAAAAAATCTAAACTAAGATTTTCCAACGAGATTCTCTTTATTTTGGTGTCACAAATAATTTCTCAAAAGTCCATAAAGCCATCTGGACGGCTACAGCAGATGTCAAGAAAATCGGTTTTCCTCAAATATCTCGTAAATTATCGGTTTTACGTTAATTTTGGCTGTTATAGAATTTGTTCATTCGTTCATGAGATAAATATGCATAAAAAAGTCCTATACAAAATTTACGTGAAACAAATAGTTTTCGAGATATTGGTATGAGAAACTTCGGAACAAAGTGCATACGCCACTATTATATACGTAGCGTGTTGCATATAGATAACAAGACCTATGAATACAGAGGAACATCGTTTATGCACATATACCCGCATAATTTATGTCTGGGATGTCCTTGAAATGGATACTTCTTCATAATAATAATAGTAAGGGCTTTTAGTAGTAGCTTTCTAACATTCCATTGCTTTATTTCGAAAAGGAAAAATAAATGCATTTAAAACATCACAAAAAAGATCAGATTTACAGGAAGCATTGGCGGCATTCAAAATAGAAAACTGTTCGAAAAATTTGCTAATAAATAAGCCTATGCAATTGTCGTCACTTCCACCCACAGCTGCAGCTACTCAACAACATCTATTCAACTGGATCTTAATCGGACATCCAACGGATGTCCTGTGCTATTAGGATTAGTCCGGTGATATTAGAAAAATGTTTCGGAAAATTTTGGGACAAGCCAAAAATTAGTCTACCCCCTACAGAATTTCCTCAGAAATCCGAAAAAAATAATGTTGACTACTGAAAACGGCGGCTTTCATTTAACTTTATGTGAACAAAATGAATTTTGCAACTTAGTTCGAACTTTGAAGTACTGTAGAAACAAATATAAAATCTGTATGTTAACAATATTATGAGAAATAGTACATATTTTTACCCTTACTAAAATGCACTTTGTCCCGTTGCAAAATATGAATTATTTTTTTTGCAATTAATTTATAAATAAAAAAATTCAAACTGTTAAATTAAAAGATCAAATTAATACTTTTCTGTTCTATTTCGGTAAACACATTGTATTTGACGTACATAATCAAAAAGAATATTGCAAAAAAAAAATAATTTGCGACTAATTTTGCATAAAATTTATTGCACTCGAATTAAAAAAAAAATTGTGCTGCGATGCTATGGAGCCGAGATATAAAAATTCTTGCAATTACGGCGAAATTTGAAAATATTTTTACATGAAAATTTAACTGAATATTTCTCAGAGTGTGTGTTATCACTTACAAAAAGTGCCATGTCTATTGTCTATATAATGGATCATGAAAAAAAATCGAGAAAATTGCATCTTTGGCGCTCGCGCTGACGCTAAACCCCAGATCCCCCTCCCCGATGACGATGATGGCAATGATTATCTGTACGCAGAAGTGAAAAAATGAGGACAGAAAGACAAACTTTATTAATAAATTAATTTTTAAATACAAAATGTATACCTTTTCTTATTCCCAATTAGAGTAAAACTATTCACTCATCAATGTATTATCAAATAAATTGTATGTAATCTTTAAATATTTATTTTATGAAGCAACGCAATTGAATGATTGAAAAATAATCGAAGAATCGGAAAGCTGGGAAAAAACCGCTGCCCAAGGAATCACTACTTCCAAATCCAGATTTTCTATCTAAATCTTTCACAACGAAAAAATTTTGTATGTGGAAATAATTGTTTATGGAACTTTATATATAATATTTGAAATCGCCTACCCCAAAAACCCATAAAACGATATCCCACATAGGTAGTAAAGTGAGAGTGGTGATAAGGGATTGGTAGTGGGGGTGGATGAAGTAAAAAAATATTTTGAAGTTTTTGGTTCTTCTACACATACTAAATCACATTTGTTTTTCCTCCCCTTTAATAATGGGATGGGAGTGGTAATGGGGTGGCTAATGCCAAAAAATTGAGGCCTCAGCTTCTCTTGTATATACTCAATACCATTTTATGGACTGTTACCTGCTTGATTTACCTGTTTACCCCCAATCCTTCGACGAAATAAGATGAAAATATAATCTAGTTCCAGATCTCGTTAAAGTACATCAATATCTTAAACGGTTCCAGAGTAAGTTACAGACATAATTTTTTCGCTCAAACTTAAAATCTCGACGTTTCATGACATTTTAAGCCTATCTGAACAATAAAAATTTTTTTAAAATTTTTTGTCGTTACTATACGTACTTCCACTGGATGTGGAAGTAAAAATAAGTTGAATTAAAAAAACGTCCATCTAGCCACTCCTGAAGCCGAGAAAGAGAGAAATAAAGCTGCCACCGTTGAGATCCTGTTCCAGTACGCTACTCGCAGTGAAGGGGGGGAGGGGATGTGGCGTCTAGCGTCGGCGCGAAAGCCAAAGATGCAATTTTCTCGATTTTTTTCCATGGCCCATTTACATATATAGACATGGCACTTTTTGTAAGTGATAACACACACTCACACGATAACACACACAAGAAATATTCAGTTAAATTTTCAAGTACAAATATTTTCAAATTTCGTCGTAATCGCAAAAAATCTCGGCTCCAAAGCATCGCAGCAATTCTTTTTTAATTCTTGTTTTTTTATTACAATTGAAATGCCGTTGGTTGCAATACATTTTATGCAAAATCCACTGAGATATTTACATTTGTTTAAGTTGCAAAATTGATTTTTTGCGTAAAAATGTCGCAAATTAATTTTCTTTGCAATATTCTTTTTGATTATGTAAATGTACGTCAAATACAATATATTTACCGAACAGAACTGTAAAATATTAATTTGATCTTTGAATATAACAGTTTGAATTTTTCTTTTTATAAATTAATTGCAAAAAAAATAATTAATATTTTGTAATAGGACAAAGTGCATTTTATTAAGGGTAAAAATATGTACTATTTCTCATAATATCGTTAACATACAGATTTTATATTTGTTTTTACAGTACTTCAAAGTTCGAGGATCGAAAAATTCAATTTTATCAGTTTTTTGCCATAAAATGTTATTAACAATCAAAAATTTGTTCTTTGCGTATACCTACCTCATAAGGGAGCTCATGACGAAGAAATTGGAGTGTCGAACGTTTTTCTACGACCTTTCGAAGCGAAGATATAAGCAAAAAACTAAGTTGCAAAATTTATTTTGTTTACAAAATGTTGAATAACAATTAAATCCGCCGTTTTCAGTTTCATGTTTTTTCGGATTCCTGAGGAAATTCTGTAGGAGGTAGACTAGTTTTTGGCTAGTCCCAAAACTTTCCGAGAAATCGTTATTTTTTAAGTTAAAATCACCGGATTATATGAATGAAAGACTATATTTTTCTACACATACGGACATTGTAACGGATAGTTGTGTTACATTATTAGGTATTGTCTTGGATGACAGACTTAATTGATCGTGTCATGTATAACAACTGAGTCGTAAACAATCAAGCAATATATTTTTAATTCGGAATATGAAATGTACTTAGAACCAGATACTTTAAAAATTTGTTATTTTTCATTATTTCGCTCCCACATAAGTTACGCAGTTATTTTTGTGGGGTGATTCTAATAATGCACTAAAAATTTTCTGTCTACAGAAAAATGTCTGGTGCAGGTATTAATGATTAAGTACTGTAAACCTATATTCATTCGCTTAGATATTATTCCCGTGCCCTTTATATACATTTAATGCAGCCTTCTTCATGAAAATAAAAAAGCTTGTAAAAACGATTACCGTTATAACACAAGGTTTGGGGACCATCTTAGACCTGCTCTATTCTACTTATAGTGTTTGTTCAAATATATGTGTTTCATATGCCTTTATTCATATACCTACTTATTATGTTTTACTTTCACTTGTGTGAACTCTATATTTTGAATTTATTTACAATGTGGTCAATAAATGATTTGATTTGATTTTTTTTCATTAAAGTATAACGGGTTTCTTCCTTAACAATTGCTTAACTTGAGAAACATGAGAAATATTATTGTCCTCCTTTACGTTCTTTTTTTAATTATCTAGTCTAATGGTGTTCACCTTGTGTATTTTTCATTTAAAATAGAGTAGGTTTTTTCCTTGATAACAATTACGAAGGAAGAAGTTAACTACATGCCAAATAGTATTGGCCTCCGTCACATTTTTCCCTTAATTATTGTTACTTCCACATTCAGTGGTAGTATAGTAACGGCAAAAAAATTTTTGAAATTTTTTATCGTCCAAATAGGCTTACAATGTCATGAAACGTCGAGATTTTAAATTTGAGCGAAAAAAAATTTCTGTCAATCTGTCTGTCAGTCTGTATGTAACTTTTTTTGTGCGCAGGTTTACTCTGTTTAAGATATTGACTTGAAATTTGGGACACATATGTACTTTAACGGGATCTGGATCTAGATTATATTTTCATCTTCTTCTGTCGAAGGGTTGTGGGGTAAAATGGAGTAAATGGGAGGTAAATAGGTAAATCAAGCAGGTTAAGAGTCCATAAAATTGCTACTTAATGTATACAAGAGAAACTAAGGTTTAAAAAAAAATTTTGGCGTTAGCCACCCCCATTACCCATTATTAAAGGGGATAGGAAAAAATGTGATTTAGTGTGTGCGCAAGAACCAAAAGCCTCAAAATATTTTTTTACTTCATCCCCATTATACCCCCCTATCACCACCCCCACCCCACTACCGTGTGGGATATCGTATTATGGGATTTTGGGGTGGACGATTTCAAATATTATATTATTAAAGTTCTATAAACAATTATTTCCACATACAAATTTTTTTCGTTATGAGAGACTTGGATATAAAATCTGAATGTGAAAGTAGTGATTCCTTGGGCAGCGGTTTTTTCTGTTTTTCTTTCTGGAATTCTCACAGGTTATATCTCGAGAATTTTATCAGATAAACTGCTGGCTGTAAAAATTGTAAAATTTTGCTTATGAAATGTTCGAGATTTAATAATTTACATTAAAAGCCCTCGACCTTCGGTTTCGGGCTTTTTGTGTAAATTATTAAGTCGAGAATATTGGCTTAAAACCGACATTTTGCAATTTTGAAGTAAAAAAATATTTTGAAGTTTTTGGTTCTTGTCCACACACACTAAATCACAATTTTTTTTCAGCTCCTTTATTAATGGAGTGGTGGTGGTAATGGGGGTGGTTATTGCCAAAAAAATGTTTGAGACCTTATAGCTTCTCTTGTATATACTAAATACCAATTTTATGGACTCTTACCTGCTTGATTTATCTATTTACCTCAATTAACCCTCAACTCTTGAACGGAATAAGATGAAAATATAATTTAGTTCCAGATCACATTAAAATACATACGTGTACGAACTTTCAAGTCATTATCTTAAACGATTCCAGAGTAACCGTGCGCACAAAAAGAAGTTACAGACCGGCAGATAGACAGACAGACAGACATAATTTTTTTTGCTTAAACTTACAATCTCGACGATTCATAAGAATATATGAACAATAAAAATTTTCAAATTTTTTTTTGTCGTTACTGTACTTCCACTGGATGTGGAAGTAATGATGTCCGTGGAATCTACAAAATAATAGAATTATTCATATTACTGAATAATATAAAGCGCTTATTATATATCGAAGGTTTGTCCATTTATCTGGAACTAGCAAGTAAAAGTCCAGAAAATTGGGATTTAGTGTATTTACGAGAAGCCGATATCTTAATTTTTTTGCTATTAACCACTCCCACAATCACCCCAACTACCACCATTATTAAAGAAATTAAAAAAATAAAATTGTGATTTAGCGTATACACAAAAGTCAAAGGCATCAAACTTTATTCTGTCATCAGCCACCCTCACTACCACCCCAATAGGATGGGGGTGGTCCCCATCCTATTATTAAGGGGGGGAAAATTAAAACTATGATTAGTGTGTATACAAGTTCCAAAGGCTTCAAAATTTTTCTTTAGCATAGTCATTCTATGAATAAAACGGGTAAAAAATAAAATTATGATTTACTGCTTGTACAAGATCCAAAGGCCCTTTGACATTAACTACCACCTCTACCGCCTCCATACCATTATTAAAGGGGGTAAAGAAATAAAATTGTGATTTATCGTATACACAATAACCAAAGGCCTCAAATGTTTTGACATCAGCAACCCCTCTACCATCCCAATTAACACCCCCTATTCTTAAAGGGGGAAAATAAAATTGTGATTTAGTTTGTAAGAACCAAAGACTTCAATTTTTTTTAGCATTAGCTACCACCCCCACCCTATTAGTAAAGAGAGTAAGAAAATAAAGTTGTGATTTATTGCGTGTACAAGAATCATAGACCTCACAATTTTTTTCGCAACAACCTTCCCCTCTACTACCCCCACTGCCATGTGTCATATCGTTTTATAGAGTTTTGGGATAGACGATTTCAAATATTATGTTATTAATGTTCTATGAACAATTATTTCCATATATTTTTCTTTTTTTGGCATAAAGGCCGAGGCCATACAGCCAGCCACAAGAAAATATTTCCATATAATGGAGTGCAAATATAATATCATCATTTTTTCCTTTAAAGAGACTTGGATAGGAAATCTGGGTGTGGAAGTAGGCAGCGGTTTTTTTAGAGTGTCCACTTTGTATATTTTTCACTTGAAGTATATCTAGAATATCTATACTATTGCCAATAAAGGAATGATCTTTCTTGGCAATACCGTCAACTACCTATCAAATATTATTCTTTTGCGTCAACTAGTTTTGTAGATATAGTGCCAATAGACAGATAGATTGACGGAATTAATAGTTTTCGTAATCTTCATAGTGTGAAACGTGAAAAAACAAATCTCGGAGGGTGATTTCTTTACGATTACAAGTAAGTGAGGGACGTAAAAACGAAAAATACTAGAAAATTAAATTTCATCAAATGACATTAATCGCAATAGCTTCAGTATCAATATTAAAATTTACGATTTAGTACAAAGTTTGCATGATGAAGTATTGTAGAAATATCGAATTTACAATTATGTATTATATTTCAGTGTATAGTAACTATAGATACTATTTTTTTAAAATCAATACTTTTTTTGTTTTGTTTTTTAACATTATACATCTTATAAAGTAAATAATTAATAATATATTCTAATTAACTTTGACTTTTATTTCGCCTTTGATAAACATTGTTGTGACATACTAACTGTAATGTACGGCAAGAGGAACGTTTGGTTACAAGTTCCATTCTGTGGTGCGTTAGGGGAATACCCAACCGTTATTACCAGCTCCGCATAATCTATAGAACCTGTCGGAAGGGTTGTGCAGCTCTGCGTTATGATTGCCACCATAAATATTTAATCGAGTAATTAATGCAAGAAATTACCTATTATGTGTATGATTCGAGTTGCTCTAATAATTGTGAAATATGAGCGCCGGTTGCGAAGAGAAAACCCGCCTAATATAAGCTCCAGCCACCCTTTCTCTGCACAATTGTATTTATACATAATTATTTCATTTAATATCCTTTCCTAAAATTACATTTTACAAATCGGTCGACTTAATTAAAATTATAATTTAAATTCACTGAGCACATTTAAGGTTGTTTCGTCGTAAAAGTTAACTCAGCTATTGATAAATATGAAGGTGTAAAAGTTCAAATTTATTTATTATAGGTATATTTTTAAACATTATGCATATTAAGTGGGAATCTAGAGGCCGAAATTAGATCGTTGGAGTGAACTCTAGAAAATACGTACAAAATTCCTAGAAAATCATCAAATCAATTCGAATCTGGAAGGCACAATGCCGTCTAAAATTAGAAAAACTGCAAAAAATATTTGTCGTCCCTGGAAATTGCTCTTTTTTATTTACATTTTTGGACATTTTCCAATAATTTTGAAACGATAAAAAATATATTAAGCAATTTTTTTTATGGAATTTTAAGTAGAATTGGCCTTTTCAAGTGATGACACCTAAAAAAAAAAAAACAAAAAATTGGAGCTGAAAGAGAATAAAATTTTGAGAAGAAAAAGCTCTGTGCAACTTTTCATTTAAATTGATAGTCTTTAAGTTATAACAACTTACAAATTGGGACATTATCTTGAAAAAGGAGGTATTTCAACACGATTTTTGTCAAATAACTCGAAAAATACTACATTGAGCGAAAACATGCTAAAGATAAACAAGAAAACTACTAAATCGGAGATGAATTTCGTATTTTTCTAATTTCTGTAAAATTAACGGTTTAAGAGATTGGAAGTATGAAGATGGCGTCTGAACCTAGATAAGAGGAAGTATTTAGTTGAAATGTTAAATATCTCAGGAACTATGGCATTTACGTCAAAAACGCTAACGATCAAAATGAAAGACAGTTAATTAAGCTTTCAAATGATTTTTTGTTTACTTCTATAGCATAAAAAAAGAAGTTATAACAAATAAAAACGCCGCAATTTTGTTAATGTGAGTAGTAATTAAAAGAATATACTCTCATGTACTGTTTTTGGTTAACATATAGTATAACCCAAAATCTCAAAATTTTTCGTCTGTTCACAGCACTTGCTTCAGGAAAAAAATTGTATTTTAAACTATAAACGGATTTTCGAAAGAACGTAATTTTTTCTTCTTAGCAAATCTCTTAATAAATATTAGCTTAAGCGAACAAATGAGAGCTATCAAAAATAAAGCTTATAAACTGAGAATAAATTTGTTTTGCCTTAATATCTACGTAAGATTAACAGTTTCGGAGATATTTAAGTTTATAGATGGCATCCGAAAGGTTATTATAGGATAAAGTATTTAGTTTAAATGTTGAATATATTAGAAACTATAAAACATTCATGAGAATTTCTAGGAAACAGAATTAAAGATATATATAATCAGTCTTTTAAATGATTTTTGTTTGTTTCTGTGTCATAAAAAATGAAAACATTATGTTCGAAGCAATGTGCTTTCTAACATTTTTTTTTACAAAATTTGGCTTTTCTTATTGAGTTGTCCAGCAATTAAAATGCTGTTTTCTGTTAATAATTCATCACCTAGATGCTCATTTTTTTTGTCCTTTTGAAACACTTACTCTTCCGAATTTTAGCCGCCGTTTTATTTATTTTTTTTATTTTGGCTTCAGAAAATCTTTCTTTTGACAATGTATTCGTAATCAGTAACCCCGAAAACCCCCCAGGCATATTTTTTATTGAAGAACCGGATTTAATTACAAAAACCTTAAAAATCACAAAATTTTCCAAATAGTTTTAAATTTGGGGTTCAAAAAATTTTCTGCCCCATCACTCATGTTCCTGAACATTTAGTCAAAAGCCTAAGAACTGCACCACCACCTGCCACGTAGAAAAATGAAATTTTTTACATTATAACAGACGAGCTAATATCATATTTCCACGGTTGGATAATACGATATTATCAAATGTATATTAGTAAAATATATAAGCATTTAGATATTAAAATGAAATATCATTTCACCATATTTTTATTCAATTACAAAAACATAAAAATCAAACAAAAATATTCTTCTAATTTAAATAATTAATAGCTTTTTTATTTACTGATAGATTTTGTTGAAAAATCAATAGGGTTCTTCCCCTAGCTAACATTAACCTACTGTGTAATTTTCAATACAATCGGACTTTTCTTTCTTAAGTTATCATGCTTAAAAGAAACGTGATGGACGGTCAGACGGGCGGACAGACGGGCATTTTGTGAGTTGTTCAGAATTCGTTCACTAACACAATGACATGAACATTTTTTGTCTACGAGCGATATTTTCGGTTTAAGAAATTTGCCGATCAAATGCAATGTACTCTTCATTTTCGTATTTGCGAAGAGTATAAGAACGAGTTGAAAAGTATTTTTAATAGACTTCAGTATCCATATTAGGTAACAAGGTCCAATTAACTGCGGGCGACGCGCGACGGTGAAATTTCATTTCACAATTTTTAACAGCCCTTTTTGAAGACAGTTCAATTTTTTTTTTCATCCCTTTTTATTTATAGATACACACACTATAACAATTTATAACGTCTAAAAATAATAATAATTTTAATACTCTACAAGCTTCCTGATTTGATCTTCAGATATTTATCAGATCAGTATAAAAAATTCAGTATTAAAAACAGCCACGGACATAAGATATAACGGAAAGAACGGTTTAAGTTCAACGAGAATTGATTAATATATGATATGAATTTTTTACAATAATTTGTTTCAGGCTTTAGTAAATTTAAATATTTATTTAATGCGAATTATAGGTACCTAGGTTAATAGTATTGCACATTGCTTTGGTTTGATTGAAAAGCAGTGCTGCGATACAGATCAATATAACAAAATATATACGTATAAATTTTAGGGTTTAACAATAATCAATTTATTGCGTGTTGTTGATGAATTCAGTATTATTCTAAGAAAGGAACCTTTTATTTCATAGAAAAGTTATTTCATTATATGGGAGTCTTCAAATGTTATAATATTGTTCTAGCAACATGCAATCAAAATTTAATATTATAAATATAGACCTTCTGGTATAGTTTATACTGATATGACCAGAATAATATTTGAACATCGTTCCACAGTGGGGTCTTTTGTAATCTGTTTAAAATAAAAAAATTATTTTTTGTTGTCGTTTTGATAAATATAATTAGCTCGAATATCACATTTTTTAACCCCCGACCCAAAAAGAGGGTGTTATAAGTTTGATGCGTATGTTTGTATGTCCGCCTGTCTGTCTGTGGCTTCATATCTCTTCAACAGGTGATCCGATTTTGATGCACTTTTTTTTTTATTTGAAAGAGTATTTTGTCGAGAAGGTTTTAGGCCATATTAGATTTTGATGTTTGGTCGCCATCTTGAATTCGCCATGTTGAACTTCTCTAGAAATTGTCCGATTGAATTAAAATTGAAAATGTGCAGACAATTATGGTAGCCGAATATGATTTCCGCCTCATTTTGATTCGGTCATATGAAACTGGTACGATTAGATACATTGATCGGGACTTTTTAAAAATTTTCAATTTTTTAACCCCCGACCCAAAAAGAGTTATAAGTTTGACTCGTATGTTTGTATGTTTGTTTGTCTGTCTGTCTGTGGCTTTATATCTCTTCAACGGGAGATCCGATTTTGATGCAGTTTTTTATTAAAATTAAATATAACACATAAATATATTTATAATAGAACCGGTTTTGTAGACCATGTGCGACTAGTAGAATACAAAATTGGACCGCGTCGGCTTAAAGGTTAAAAAGTTTTGTGTGGAACTCGTGATATAATAATACGCTATGTTAGTTCAAAAAGTATAAAATAAAATTAAATTATAAATTAAAAAAAAAAACGACACAAAAATATCGACTAAATAACTAATATGAAAGAAAATAAATTAATACAACTTTAAAAATTATGAAATAATTTTGATTCCATATACGAACTCTTATGATTTATTTAAATCCAGCTTACATTTTCTTTATGTCCTCGAGATTTGCTTTCTTATATGCATTAATATGTCGGGGGCTGCTGTAAAGACGAACTACTATATTCAAAACAGCAGCTCCCGATATATTCATGCGTATAAGAAAGCAAATCTCGAGGACATAAAGAAAATGTAAGCTGGATTTAAATAAATCATAAAAGTTCGTACATGGAATCTCATAATTTTTAAAGTTGTGTTAATTTATTTTTTTTCATATTAGTCGATATTTTTGTGTCGGGTTTTTTTTTTAAATTTGTAATTTAATTTTATATGACTCGATAGTTGCCGACAGCAATAGCTAAGTATATAACTTGAATATATTCATTCAAACTAGTTGCTCTTGAGTTTCCAGAATAGTGATAAATGTATGGGAAGATCCTCAATGACTATTACTACGTCACTGCATGAAATTAATTTGAAAAATATTCTAATTTTTTACGACAAAATGAAAAGATGGTGTTCAATAACTCATATGCCTTCCAACACCAGGGACCGAAACCGAAAATTTTCAGTTTTCATAGCAGCGACAATTTGGTTTTCATTTACGGTTTCGGTTGTCAAGGCAGCGACAATTCGGTTCTCGGTTATGGTTTCGGTTTACAGATCCGCGGCAATTAGGTTTCTGTTAGAAAAAATTGGTAATTACGGTGCGGTTTTCGGTTTGGATTTCGGTTTCTGGCTTTTTACTTGCCTTTTACCTTATATAATCTTTATAATGGACGAATCGTCTTAGATATGGTTTTCACCATACAATTTGGTATTTCTACATCATGGAGTAAAGATTTGAATCTTTGATTTCAACCATATTTTTTGAACTTTATAGTGGTAAGTATGGTGCGGATTTTGGTTTCGGCTTCGGTCACTGACCAACTCACGTCTACATAGGTATAAGTAATTGGATAACCATGAACTCATGAATAATTATCTCAACTCTTGCGAAATATTAGAGAAGGCACCAGGATTACAAAAGAGCAGTTACCATCCATATCGTGGTTGTGCCTGTCGTTAAAATAGCGAAAATCCTCCGCCCCTATTCGGGCTAGTTTACCTGGTAAACCGTTCACTATTTCGCAAAAATAGTTCAATACAAAAACGATCCTTATAAAATGTTATATAAAAAATCTTCTATTCATTTTTTTCATGCAATGGAAAACGTCATTCTTAAAGTAAACTTCTTGGCACATTTTTTGGTTGTTTCTGCTGTATCTACACTTTCAACATTCAGGCAAACCTGGAGACGATAATGATAGCAAATTGTTGAACAAAGTAGGCCAGCTATTGGGCAACCACATCTGGTTCCATATTCTAATTTGCAGCTACATGATATAGGGTTAGAATAGACTCCAGGGCTGAGGCTTTCGTTCTAGTAATCGGTGCTAAGATGTTACCAACTTTTTTCCATCCCCACTCTGTAACATCTAAGAATGCTGACGTGCAGCAGCAGAGATCGGTGATAATATCGACAACAACACAGCATTGTCTGTTTTACCAACTAGTTTGTTGAAGGCCAGAATGTAATTATCGAAACTTTTTTCTGCGGGAAAAGATTGGTGTAAAGCGAGAACAAATCGCTCTCCCGCGCTTTCAATATCCTCACGACTTATTGTTTATTAAGGATTAGCACGATATCTTGCAAATCTCTTTTGATAAGCAAATTGATTGTTTGGGCCCCTCCTTTGAAAAAAAAGCTTCTTTACAGTTTCTGAAAAGTGTTGACAACTGCAAATCGAGAACTTAAAGTCTTTTGTTGGTGTTGACCTGCTGTTGCCTTAAAAATTTAATGGGGGCGATCGTAGAGGCGTCTTGACTATACACGTATTTCGATACATGTAGTTAAAATGCCATTCTTGTTTTTTCGACTTCGACATCACACAGCCTTCCCACACATGTTTTAACGAAGATCTGATCGTTTAAAAATTCCGTGTTTTATTTTCTCCATAATCCATTGAATCGGTAAATGGTTTATGGCCATAGCTCAGTGGTTAAAGTGAGGATTCCCATGCGAATTTTTTTTTTACATGTTTTATCTTATACACTTTTTAATTCGCCCATCCTGCAAACGGAGACTGTGTTTAATGTTCCATTTTCTATTAATCCGAGCCGACCTCGTTTCGCCCAGCCTTTGATGCTACGGTGATTTGCATCGTGGATGTCTGGCTGGCTCCGGATAAGTGCTCAGGGAGGAACACTTGTGTATTTAATTTAAAATAAATTTGTTTTTGATTTTGATGCGAAAATCCACGGTTCAAACCCTACACATATAATGTTTTTTTACCTTTTCGGCATATATCTCAACTTCTAATTAACGTAGATGAGATTTTTTTAATTACTTGCTTTTTGAAGCACAATAGGTGAGAAAAGTAGTTGGCTGGATAACTTTTTTTGATTAAGAAATGCATTACAGAAAAAATGCATTTTACAAAAATGAACGAAATGTAACTTTGAAATAACATAAGAAATTGATTTGTATCACTATTGTAAAGCACATTATAATTTAAGAAAAAAAATTCTTAATGTCACCAAATAGTGCAGTAACTAGAGGTTATAACTTCGGAATAATGTCATATTGCACGGATTTCGTTCATTTTTGGCAGTATAATAGTAAATGCTTCACAGAAATATATATATATATATATATATATATATATATATATATATATATATATATATATATATATATATATATATATATATATATATATATATATATACCGTATAGCTTACTTGAAAATCCGGTAAGTCAAATTTGACAAACAGCTGACATTAAGGTTATATTTCGATGATAATTATTTGTTTTTTAAACCTTGCAACATTGGTTCCTCTTACTTCTCAACTTATTAATATTTGATTTACATACTTTTCTTCATCTGAATTTGAATTTTCGTTACTATTTGTAATAATTTCTGGACTCAATTTTGAAAATAACTCTCTTCTTTTTATTACAAAATCAACAACTTATAACAAACTTTTCATGGAAACGTTCCTTGTTTCTTGAAAACTTTGTTAATTAATGACTTTTTTCTGAAATTAGATAACTAGACCTGTCAAAATTTCATAAATTTTATTTGGTTATGAATTTAAATTTTTCTTTTAGACCTTCTCTGTCTGTTTTACTGTTTGAAACAGATTCCTTATTTAATTCTGATTCTTTCAGTATCCCTTTTATTTCTCTAGGTTTTATATTTAAGTAGTTCCAAAACGTTGCATGATTTTCACATAATTTCTATTTTAAACAATTTACACTAGATTTGATGCATGATTTACCTTTCTTAATCTTCTTACTAACTAGCTCTCTTAATTCTAATTAACAAATTTACTTTTCAGTATGAATAAATGCTAACTTTATAACTTTTATTTTTCAGAATTCGTAGTCAATATTTCTTCAGTCCTTGAAGTAGTGTCCTTTTACCTACCGAACTGAAAATCATTTTGAAATGTTCTTTGCAGTGTTTTCTTTCAACTGCCTGCATAATAAATAGGAAAACAATGTTTTTAACAATCTAATATTTAAATAACCAGTGACAGCACACAAATTGTGGTTACTGATGGTCAACACTGAAACTTTAAACTACAATTAACATTTGGAATTCAGGGATGTATGTCTCAGGTTTAATCTAAGGTAATAGTCTTTGATTTTAAATGTTTATGATTTAAACCCGAGCACTAATTTTCGAGAAATCTTAGATTTAAGTTTTATTTGTGCTCCTTTTCTTTTTAAAGAGTCTTTATGTACACTATAGAATGTTTATTCAGTTTGTTTGTGAATTTTCACTTCCTTTTATGTTTTTTGTCACCTATATTGTTTAATATTTTAGTTTTAAATTATTTTCTTGCTTTAATTTCAAGTTTTAAATTTTCAGATGTGGAAATTTACATTTCCTATTTTGTGGAAGTTTTTCCAGTTTGATGAGCTCCGGATCAACCTATGATTGTCTATTAGTCAGAAACACTCTAACGATGGATTCCTGATATGATTTTTCCACCTTTGGTTTTGTATTTAAGAAGTCTAGCTTCTGAAGATAAAGTGAGATTTTACAAATTTTTAAACATACTTATTTTAAAATTTAAGCATTTTACAATATTTATTGTTACTATTTAATCTCTGTCTTTCAATTTAAATTTGTTTACTGATAGTATGTTTACTATCGATAATTCATGCTAGTTTTAAAGTTTTTACTTTGTAATCTTTGAATTCTTTGATGCAGAAACCGCAAACAGTGGCGTTGATTATTTATTTTGATAATGAAACTTATTGTCTCTCTCATGAGTCAAGATATCATATCAATATATATATATATATATATATATATATATATATATATATATATATATATATATATATGTATATGACTTTAAAATTGCGATTTTAGCTTTAAAAAAAGGTATTTCCAAACGGCTTTCGTCAAGTATCTCGAAAAGTATTACTTTATCGAAAAAATGTTATAGACCAATCACAGAAAGTACAAACTGGAAATTAATTATATTTTTGTTTATTGATTTAGGATTAATGATTTCGGAGATATTTCAGTTTATATTTTGCATCCAAATGTACTAAAATGGCAGTTTTTGTGAAGCTCAATTTTTTTTTAATCTAGAGAAAATAATTAATATCTTTATTTGAAATTTTGCACTAGAGCTTATAACTACAAGACTTATAAATTCACCATTCATTAAAAAAGATTTATTATTTTTTTTAGTAATTTCGGTTTATGTAAAATTTAGAATCTTCGAAGTTTTTATTTTTTTGCAAAAAAACAAATGGCAGACCCGATATGGACCTATGGAGGTTTATTAATAATTTATTTGCAAATATTTTTATTTTTTATTTGGCCTAATCCGCTGAACAGAACCCGAAATATTACAAAATAATATATTTTCAAAATTGAAATTTAATTTCCAAAAAACCCTCATCTCCTAGATTGGACAAAACTTTACTCTAACTTCCTGATAACATACAGATTGCATTACTCCAAGCCCCCTCAAGCAGTCGTTGAAATTGTATTTTTAATGTTTAACTTTATACGACCGTGTAAAAACATTTTCCCTACAATTTTCATTAAAATATTTTCTAAAGCAAAATATTGAAAATGTGTCTTTGAATATTATTATCATCTCTCTTACAGGATTCCCATCTGTTCATTATGTTTACACCAGTTGTGGTGGTCAGTTGTTCTCTTTTAGATGAGAAATTACAACACTGTTTTAATGTTTGTGGAAGCTATCATGATGTCAGTATCACCAACTTTATCTTCAAAAAATTATGACTGAAAACATTATTTCACATAACAAAAAAGTTCAAGAATAATCTACAAAAACATATTATTTCCAAAATAATAATAATTAATAACAATATAAACATATTGCAAATAATTAATGCTATCCTCTTGGATACATAACTACTATTTTCAGCCCTGGAGGAACAGTAGAGCACTAATTACACCATGATTATGATTAACTTTCGGCTAGCTAAGCCGGTCGGCTTATGAGCTTTGCTCTAGAGTGTTTGGATGGGGCTTATACAAAGCTTAAAGCTTGTGTTGATGTATTTACATGCATGTTACAATTTCTACTGTCGGCTCCGGCTCTTATTTTCTGTATATTTGATTTGCTTACATTTTATCTAGCAAATTTAATGCCGTTATATTAGATTTGATAATCCATTAGTCTGGTTGCCTTAAGATGTATTTTACTTCCACATCCAGTGGAAGTATAGTAACGACAAAAAATTTTTTTTAAATTTTTATTGTGCAAATAGGCTTAAAATGTCATGAAACGTCGAGATTTTAAGTTTGAGGAAAAAAAAATATGTCTGTCGGTCTGTCTGTAACTTTTTTTGTGCGCACGTTTACTCTGGAACCGTTTGAGATATTGACTTGAAATTTGTTACACACATGTACATTAACGAGATCTAGAACTAGATTATATTTTCATCTTGTTCCGTCGAAGGGTTGGGTTGGGGGGTAAATTGTGGTAAATTTGGGGTAAATAGGTAAATCAAGAAGGTAAGTGTCCATAAAATTGGTATTTAGTATATACAAAAGAAGCTAAGGTTTCAAAAAAAATGTTGGCATTAGCCACCCCCATTACTACCCCCACCCCATTATTAAAGGGGATAAAACAAATTGTGATTTAGTGTGTGTACAAGAAGCAGAAACCTCAAAATATTTTTTTACTTCATCCACCCCCGCCCCACTACCGATGTGGGGTATCATTTTGTGGGTTTTTGAGGTAGAGAATTTCAAATATTATATTATTAATTACAGTTATTTCCACATTCAAAATTTTTTCGTTGTGAGTGACTTGGATAGAAAATCTGGATGTGGAAGTAGTGATTCCTTGGGCAGCGGTTTTTTTTAATCGTGAAACCCGTAGCACATTATAAAGAATTATGTTACTTTAACTTTTTTGGTAGAGTGGTTAATAAACAAAAAACATGCAATGAAACAAATTTTAAAATTGTTCTTTATGTACTTCATACAAAGTAAATACGCTTATTCCTAAATTATTTTAGTTCACATGCTAATTAGTCATTATTGCAATACGGTATTGGACTTTACAGATTCGATTTTTAACCTCCCCACAAAATTGTGGGAAGTTACTAAAATTGGTAAAAATCGAAAATTGAGATAACATCAAATCTTTACGTTTTGAAGTCCCAGGAATCCAAAAAAGTGGTTTTTGAAAAATGTATGTGTGTATGTGTGTTAGCACGATAGCGGTGAAACTACTAAACGGATTTGGATGAAATTTTGTATGAGGGTTTCTTTAGTGCTCCAGAAGATCTGAAAAGGTTAAGATAGGATTAAGTTCAGAGCTGGGTAAAGTACTCTGGTAAAGTGCTTTGAAGTTGTACTTGAAGCACTTTTAGGGCTGCAAGCACTGTGCTTCAATTACTTTTAAAAGAGATTACTTGGTACTTGACATTCGAATTACTCTGCTTAAGTACTTGGGGCTTTCAAATCCTTTCAGAGGGCTTCAATTGCTTTCTAAAGTGCTTCAATTACTTTTAAAGTAATTGAAGTCCTTTTTAGTACTTCAATTACTTTAGAAAGTAATTGAAATCCTTTTCCTTTTGAAGTGCTTGAAGTATTTCAAAAGTACGTGCAAGCTCTTTTTAAAATTCATTCGAGACCCTTCCAGACAAGTCTCATCATGAATTGTCAGTAACTAATAAAAAAACAAAGTCGTCTGTATTCACTGTTCAGTGTTTAGTTATCCATAATTGGCGATTACCATTTCTGTTGTGTATTGTGAAATAAAGAATAGGTCTTAGTTTTAGAATAATTGAGGAGTGATGAGATGATAATTTGAGACAGTTAATTTATTTTCGCCTTAATATATTGCAATAATTGAATTTGAAGAAACATTTTTTAAACTGTAGGTTTTAGAGGTACGTTTAATTGGCTCTAACGAAATTATTTTATGTTTAACCATGTCTTGTATTTTTGCTATTATTTTTACAAAACAGTTTTAACATGTTTAAACAGTAGGTACGTCCAAAAAATATTTTAAAAAATAAATATCCTCTTATGTTAATTGGAAGCCAATACCGTCATTCTTTTTGTATTAAATTAAAAAAAAATAATGGCATAATTATTATGAGCCCGCAAACTTAAAGAATTTATGGCTTTTGGCTGTTTAAACAAATATTTGTTGTGAAATTTTCTGTGGTGGTTAACATTCATAAAGAGTATGTTTCTTCAAAATTGTATGTAAATGGATAGATTATTATTAAAGCTCTATTAAATTATTTAAAAAGAGATATATATTGGCTTCTTCATTTTTTTTTTTTTTTTGAAGTTTGTACATATTGAATATCTTAATCTGTTTGAAATTTTGTTGTGAACAATCTTCATTTTATATTTTTGCAATACGACAGGAGATATTCATAAAAATGCGATAAAAGACGATATTTTGTAATTTCAATTGTTTGTCAACCTCGCCCCAAGACAAAAATGTATAGTGTCATATGCCAGATTCCAGCAAAAAAGGTCCTCCCTTAACACTATGTATATTATTAATATTATTATGTACCTACTTTTACTTACTAACAAATACATAAATAATTTTCTTTTAGAGCGTTTACTTTTCCTGAATTTTTCATATCATGTCATGTCATATCATAAATGTGTGATTAGTGTGACAATAATCTTGCTTTTGTTTTTTAATCTCATATTACCGCTTGACATTTATATTTCTGAGAGCTTGGTACTTGGTGCTTTACTTTTTCAAGTACTGTACTTGGTAATTGAAGTACTTTTGTAAATAAAACTACTTGGTACTTGATGTTTTAAAGCACTCTGGCTAAGTGCTTGGTACTTGGTGCTTGAAGCACTTTATCAGAGTACTTTACCCAGCTCTGATTAAGTTTAATGTTGTTTTGGCACAATAAGTTGTTTATTTTATGATCACTTACAATTTGTAATCGAACCATTGAAAAGCAGTAAAAATTCCAATTTCAACGAAATATCAGACTGGATTTGGTTTCCGTCAAGGAAGAGAAATGTTTAAAAAATACAGGGTGGTCACCCTAAAATAATTAATAAAAAAAATTTGATGGAAGACGATAACATTTCACATGTAGTTAGCATAACTGTCAAAGAAAAATATTTAAAAACTCGAATTTTGAAAAAATGTTTCGCAAACTGCTTTTTCAAAATTTCTTAGAGGTCGTTAGATGAGTGCTTCTCTAGATGTTATTTCCCATGTTTCATATGGGTCCCATGCGCCACAGACGAGAAAAAAATTATTGAAATTTCTAGATCCGCCCTTGATCACATTCGTGAATTGTTGAGTTTTACTGATTCATTAAGACTTGCATGCTAAAATCACAACATTTTCTTTCATTATGTATTTATTTAGTGGTCACTAAAAAGTGTAATTTTTTTTCTCCAAAAGAGATTCTAAAAATTATGAAATAAAATTCACCGTCCCCTAGTTAAATGAACTTCATTACCCAATATCGATATTGAGGTCGGTTAAAAATACGATCACAACTGTCGGTTAAAAATACATTTGGTTTCGTTATTTGTTCACACCAACCTCAAATATAGACATTAGGTCATAAGGTTCAATTAACCAGCGCAGGTAGGAGTGGGGCCTTATATTATTTTAAATATTTTAAACTCTATTTGGCCTCGCTGATCTCCAACCTCTTAATTTTTTACAGCGCCCCGGTATTGTGGATATTCGACTGGATCAGGGTGCGAATGCCCTAGTGGATCTTGATATATACCTATTAATAGCTATTGAATTTGATTTGATTTGATTTGATTTGACCCACAGGTATGTTTTTTCCTTATACTTGTTCAATCATTACTCTAGATCGGTTTAAGCGGCTTGTAAGAAGTCTTTTTCAAGCTGCAAGGTATGGCTGGACAGTGGTTTTATAATAATTTTAACAAGTTGTGTTTGGTGTACTATGAGGAAACATTGGAAACAAAATTTTTTTAGTCGCAAATTTGTTCAATAATAAATGTCTTCTGAATTGCATTAAAATTGGTAGTTATATATTTTAAGGTATGATATAGAATCTGGTGTCAAAAGTTAAGAATTTAGAAGGGCAAATCCAATGTGGTTGCCGTAATTGCAATATTTTTGCAGATTTACATGAAATTTGATACATGATGATTACAGAATTCTCTGATAACGAGCCTGACGTTAAAGTATAAAAATTCAAAACGACGGATGTATTATTTACTGTATAGAAGCTAAATAAAGAGGCCACTAAAAATGGGTGAACACAAATACACAAATTTTTGGAAAAAAATTGAGCAAACTACAAGAAAGTCGCTAAAAATTATGAAATGAAATGTCTGCATCGTTCAGTGCAGTTAATTGGACCTCTTACATAATATTGAAGTTGAGATCAGTATAAAAAAAGATGAACAAATTAGGAATTCAAATGTATTTTTAACCGACTTCAATATGGATGTTTATGTAGGTGAAATTTTACTTCATCATTTTTAGCGAAATTTTTTGAAGACGGGTTTTTTTTTTTAATTAATATAAATATTAATGAATGTGAGTAGATTAGTTTAATCAACTATAGGTACGTTTGAAAGAAAAAAAATCAGAGCTTGCTTCAGATTTTTTTATTATTTTTTTATTAAAACAATTAAATATTACTGAAGTTTTTTGCAAATTCTCAAAATCCATAAATTACTAAAAGTAAAAAAGTTTCAAAATTAAATTCTGCTAACCCTGAAATAAAACTTTTGCAGGTTAACGGAAGGATGAAAAAGTTCCCGCCCCAATAGATACCTTGTAGTACTTCAATTAACTTCATGGGCATGGGTGTATAATGAGTATGCAATAAAATAAATGTATAAAAAATATTATAACCCACGTGGGTAGTGAGTTTCAGTGTAGAAAACGGCAAAGTGAGAGAGCAGAGTGCTGTTGATTTCCCAGGAGTTCTAGCCACAATACCTCCACTACTATTCCTTGCTGTCTTCTCCGCAGAACTATTTGCAGTTTGGCGGAATGATGCGCTCCGTCAATTCCAACTTTATTGACGACCTTGTAATGTCCGCCTTCAAATGAGATTTTTCAATAGCATCCAATTTACACTTTAAGCGTTATTGCCGTTCTTTCACTCTAACTGTGGGTATAGGTTCATTTTAGGACTCATTAATGTTTTATACCGAAAATAAAACTTGGTAAATTACCACACAAGTTCTTAAATGCTTGTTTGTACTAATGCACTGGGAGTTAGAAGCTATATTAATTGCACTTGTACTGCATATGATGGTACTAAATTTATATAAGTATTCAAAATTAGTAAAATTATTTTTTTAATAAAATATTAATAGAATTTGATAACAGTAAAATTCATATTATAAAATTCTTGACGTGTAATCATATCTGGTTAGTAAAATATATTCGAGACTTATTGGACTAGAAACCTTAAATTCGTTACAGGCATTCCTTGGTATCTAAGGTAAGATCTATCCAAAATCCTAAATTCAATATGGCGGATCCAACATGGTGGCCGACCTTAGAGAAAGCAAATGGAAATTCAATATTTTTTTGAGACTAGTCCATATCAAAACAACAGCCTAAAAAAGTTGAAAATTTTAAAAGATTACATGGAGGCTGAACCATAGAAGCTGAAACAGAAGAAGAGTCACTATTCAAACATTTTTCATGGGCTTAACCAAGGTTTTTATTAGCTTAATGATTTTCTTAAAGAACAAATAAATTTATAATGGCATCCGGTGGTGACCAAATCGTCAAATAACTTGATCGTTTGCACAAAGTTCTCACTGAATCGTCCAAAGGATACGTAACATTCATCCTAAATAAGATTTGGCCTCCCAAGATCCTGACATGCCGATCGTTCTTCGATAAAAGCCAGTTTCCAGTCAAACTTACCTTTTCTGTCACGATTACAAATCTCACGGTCAGACCCCGGACAAAGTTAGAATACACTTACCCAAGCCAACCCTACCCAACACAATTCACAATTATTTTGTGAACAACATAATTGAAATTTCCAGTAGTATTGTCTCAGTAAGCAACTGATCTGATCATTATTTTAATATTATGGATTCTGTTTTCAATGAATTTTAGTTAATAGTTAATAGATTTATGTGACTTAAAAAGAATGATAACCAATCTTAAAACAAAGAATAATATTAATGAAGTGCTAACTTCTAATTTCATTAAAAACACATTTGTTACAATGGGATATGCCTATCTTAATTTTATCAATACTTCCCTTGAATATGGAAATTTCCCGGAGGCACTAAAAACAAGTGTAGTTACACCGATTGAAAAAATTGAGAGCTGTGGAAGAGAGTGACTTCCGACCCATTAATACCCTACCTGATATTGAGAAACTGTTGGAACTATCAGTGTATGAACAGTTGCTTGATTATTTTCATTATAATAAGTTATTTATGGGACATCAGTCTGGTTTTAGGCATGTGAGATAGTAGTTCAGCTGACAATCAATAAATGGCAGCTCAGTATCGATGAAAATAAATTCGTTGTTGCTATTTTTCTCGACTTTAAGATTGCATTTGAAACTATTGACCGACAAATATTGTTAGATAAACTTAATTATTATAGTATCAAAGGTAACGTCCACAAATGGTTTCACACTATCTCAGTAACAGATTGCAAATTGCAACTGCTATTCATAATTTAATTAAGTGATATAAATAATATAGAATGTGATTTTATGAATTTATTTGCAGACGATACATTAATATCATGTAGTGGAACAGATCTTACTGAAACAGTAACTAGAATGAATAAGGTATTAGATAAAGTAAATAGATATTTAAATATAAATAAATTAAAACTAAATGTAAAAAAAACTAAAGCTATGGTCTTAAATACACCACATAAACTAAGTGTAAGTAACATAGACGCACTCCAAGTAAAAATTAATAATGAGGAAATCCAGTGGGTAAGAGACAATACTTTACAATTCAAAAATCACTTTGAATATATCAAAATGAAAATCTCAAAAAAACTGTTTTTTTCCTCATCTCTTTCAATGTATACAAGAATTACAGTATATAGAACAATTATTCAACCACATGTTGATTATTGTACCTATTGGATAAAAATCAACTTGAATGTTTGCAAAAATTACAAAATAGAGGCATAAGGATAATTTTGAGATGCAACAGATATACATCTATTACTCGAATGCTCCAAACGTTACACTGGTTCTCTGTTGAGCAAAGGATATTTTATATGTGCATGACTTTTAATTTTAAACTTTCTAAAAATATGTTACCAAATTACTTTGCTAATTTCACAATAAGAAATAATTTTATACATCAACATCATACAAGAACAAGAAATAAATAATTCCCACATAAATAGAACTAGGTATAAGAAGTCGATGAAATCATTATTTTTTAGGAGCTTGAATGAATTTCATAAATTACCGGAGAATATTAAAAATTGTAACAACTTGAACAGTTTTACACAAAAAATTATTTGATACATAAATACAGAAATGTAAATTAGTGCTCAAATATTATTAAACAAACTTTAATTACTTCCACATCCAGTGGAAGTATAGTAACGACAAAAAAATTGTTAAAAATATTTATTGTTCAAATAGGCTTAAAATGTCATGAAACGTCGAGATTTTAAGTTTGAGCGAAAAAAAAATTTCTGTCTGTCGGTCTGTCTGTAACTTTTTTTGTGCGCACGTTTACTCTGGAACCGTTTAAGATATTGACTTGAAATTTGGTACACATATGTACTTTAACAATATCTGGAACTGGATTTTATTTTCATCTTGTTCCGTCGAAGGGGTGGGGGGTAAATTGGTGTAAATTGGGATAAATTTGGGGTAAATGGGTAAATCAAGCAGGTAAGAGTCCATAAAATTGGTATTTAGTATATACAGGTGAAGCTAAGGTCTCAAAATATTTTTGGCATTAGCCACCTCCATTACCACCCCCACCCATTATTAAAGGGGATGAAAAAAAATATGTAACTTACTGTATGTACAAGAACCAGAAACCGCAAAATATTTATTTACTTCAACCACCCCCACTACCACCCCCTATCACCACCTCTACCTCACTACCGATGTGGGGTATCGTTTTATGGGTTTTTGGGGTAGAGGATTTCAAATATTATATTTTTAAAGTTCCATAAACAATTATTTCCACATACAAAGTTTGTGAGTGACTTGGATGGAGAATCTGGATGTGGAAGTAGTGATTCCTTGGGCAGCCGTTTTTTCAATGTTCATTGTAACTGTAATAATACTGTCATTTATATTTATATTTAAACTTATAATTATAATTAGTGTGTAATTGTAGAATCCTTTTATGTAAGTATGTGTATAACTATTTATTATGTAATGTTTGTATATTAGGGTTTCTTCCTACTCTAAGCTAGATTTTTTCCCATGGTAGCTTAGACAGTATCAATGATGAAAGTGCAATTCTACCAAACTATAAGTGTTGCAAAAATGAGTAAAAAATTAAACAATATGTTGCACAAAGAGATATCGTTTTTCTGAAATGTCACAAAATGCTACTTTTGATTCGTGCCGAGCCGAATTTTCGAATTTCGCCGTGCAATTTATGATCAGGTTTATTTGGAAAATTTCCTCGACGTCGCGACTCGTACGGCTGTCTCAATGGTGTTTTTCGAAAAATATGAACGTGTCAAGATTACACGTTTTTGCAATTTTTTCGGCTCCGAAATGCAAGCTGTTTTTTGCTATTTTTCGCAGATATCTCCGAAACTGTGGGAGTTAGCTCGAAATAAAAAAATAAGGTCAAACAAGTATTTTCCACTACGCATCTTTTGCTCCCAACAAAATTTTGATTTTTTGTTCGCTTCGAAGATAACGATACTGAAATGTCGGCCATGTACGGCAAAAAATCGCAAAATTTGATCTTCTACAGTTGGCAACTTTTTAATCTTAGCTCCTACGCCACTAGCTAATTTAAATAGAATTAAATTTGCTAAAGCCTTTTTTTTTATTTTTTGAATTCCGATAAAAATGAAGGAATTAGAGGGGGTGGGATTTGGGACTTTTCTTTTCGTTAAAATGTCTCCATTTTGTCACCGTAATTAGTCGGTAATTAACTGCAATCGATCTCATACACGATGTTCACTTAATATCATGTACTACTTTGGCGCTCCGTTAATCTCGGCCCTTCGAAACGAAGGTTTCTGAGAAAAATTATTTTATAGCAAAATGTGTAATTTCCTACATTTCCTCAGATATCTCGATAATTACCATTTTTTTCGAAAAATTTGTAGATAGCTTTTGTAAGGAGAATTGATTGAACTTTCCGACACTTTTCTTATTTTTTCTCTAACATAAAAAACAAAAGACGACCGAATATACATATATCTGATCTCAACCTCTCATTCAATTTACTAACGTTTATACACCTTAATAAAGTGTCAACGCCAACTTCTATCCACAACTTCACTTCATCAATATATCGTGTCTGAGTATCGCACGAGAGCGTTAAATGGTGGCTGAAAGTCTTCGAAATTGCAGGCATGATAGATTATTTTATGTATTGCCATTTTGGCAACGTCTACCAAAGATTTAGCCACCTTTCAGTGGAGGTATAATGTGATTTTTAATCGAAATAGTGCATAAACTGCTTGTAGACAAAAAATCAGCTTTGTAGATTAACATTCCGCGGCGGAAAATGCAAAACTTTTCCGCGAACTGCAATAGCCCAGAGCACAGCGGCTGCGGTCAAGCGCTTGCATCCATTACGTCTACCGAGTCTTTAGCAACATGAGACGATCGGTAGACTGTATTTTTTGGATGTCTTATTAAATAAACTATTCCAGAAAAAAAATTCAGCTCTGTAGATATAAGTAAAAAATGTTTTTTCCATACTTTGCATGGGTGGTAGACCTGACGTGCTGGAATATTATTTTCCTGCATGTTTTTATGTCATCTCTAAGTCTGTAAAATTTCAATCTTGTAGATATAATACATTTATGTAACTTTTTGTAACATGTTTAATTTTTTACTCATTTTTACAACACTAAAAGTTTGGTAGACTTACACTTTCATCATTGATACCTTTTATGTTAGAGAAAAAATTTTAAAAAAGTGTCGGAAAGCTTAATCAATTCTCTTTACATAAACTGTCTTCAAATTTTTCGAAAAACACGAGATATTCGAGGAAATGTAGCACGCCTGTATCTAGGGGGGGGGGGAGCAGGACGGGCGATGCCCGTCCAGGAATAAGTTTCGCCCAACCTACGGTGATCGTAATGGGGGCAATTTCAACTGTCTTTTCAATATTTTGAAAGAGAAAAATTTTTTGGATTTGTCCCCGCCTCGCTGATCAAAAAATTTCTCGGACAAAAAGATTTTTTTTTAGATTTCTCCCCACCCGCTCATCAAAAAATTTTTTTTTGGATTTCTCACCCTCGCTCATCAAAGAATTTTTCGGATTAAAAAAAGTTTTTTTTACGGGCCCCCCCTGAAAAATTGTTTGCCCGCCCTGAAAGCACTTTCTAGCTACAGGCCTGAAATGTAGGAAATTACACGTTTTCCTATTAGCCCAGACGACAGAGATCATTTTATAGTGAAACCCACAAAAAGTTGCAAACTGAATAATTTTTTTTTTTTTTTTTTAATGAGGTCGTGAAAGTGTACAGAATAGTATCCTGAAAAGTTTACATTCCACTCGGATGCAGAACATAAAAGAAAAGTGAAAAAAAAATTTTTAAGTCAGGCTGGAAAAAAACAAAAAATACAGGTGGGTAGACCACGTGTTTCTGAACAAAAAATGTTCTACTAAAATATATCGCTGAAGCCACGGTTTTCCCGGAAAAAAATAGTGAAGTAACTTTGTCACTCCGCTCGGCCAAGCGCACGGTTAATGTATACTACGGAACCTCTAAAAATTCTCAGCAGTTCTAACAAGTAAAATAAAGCTTTTTTCTCTTTCTGATTACACATTTTTAACATTTTTCTTAGCGACTAAGAGAATAAATAGTGAGTCTGGATGGAAAATATATAATTATGAACGCATATATAGACACCACACATAGCCGGTGAATCGATCGCATGAATTTTTACGTGCCTTTACTGTATTGTATTTATTACAGATACACCTATCCACATTTCAGCTATATCCATTAAATTCCTTATACGTTTGTTAATGTATTGGAAAAGTTACAAAATTTATATTTAAAACAATCAAAGATATTTTCATAGTTATAAGGATAAGATCGTGACAATCGCAATTTCTTATCATGATATGATTAATCATATTTTCGAAAAAATGCATAAAAGTAAACGAATTTGTGTTTGAACATTCAAAAAGTATACATTTTTTCCGAAATAGTGATATTTTATTTTTCCCAATGGGTCAATTTCTCGGCAAGTTACAGCCTCCAATATCTATATTCATCAAGAAAATCATCAAGCAATTAAAATAAAATGATTTGAGATGTACTTTTTTTTAATCTACGTTACTACAACTTAATAAACCATAATAATCATGAAGTGTACATATTATTTAACAGTTCTCAATGAAGAAACAATTTTTTTGAAGGGCTTTTATTTTTTTCTATATTTTTTATTGCGACGATTGAGTTCGAGCGTGATAATATGATATAAGTATATTTTTCCCATCCATCCTTTGCTTGTATTGTTTAAAACAAAAAAGCATCAGAAAGCTACAATTTTCATCTTTTGAATGAACCAACACTCATATAGATTAACCAAATTTTGATTTAGTGACATGTAATTCAATGCGTCGGTGTCACAGTCATGGGTATTCAAGCGCGTACCCGCATGGATCTCGCTCCGAGTTATAACGTTAGACTTGACTATTTTTTTAGCGATAAATTTTGTTAGCACATTCTTTTGTTCATAAATTCGTGATCTATCCATCTGTACTTTTTGTTTTTTTTCTAGCTTGAACTAATTTCAAAATTTTGAAAAAATGGATGAAAAAAATTTTTTTTTCACTTTTTTTTATATTCCACATCCGAGCGAAATGTAAACTTTTCAGGATATTATTCTACATACTTTCAAGAACTCATTAAAAAAAAATTTACACAGTTTGCAACCTATAAATAACATTATGGTCAGGCGGGGTAAAAATGAGACAAAATGACATCTTTCAATTTTTAGGTTGCTTAGAATCGAGTCATATTTAATGAAAGATTGGTATCATATGTAAAAATGACAGGAAAAACTATATTTCTATGTATTTTTTTTACTAAAAAGTATCGTTAACTGATAAACAAAAATAAACAGTGTCTCATTTTTACCCTCTAAGTGGGGTAAAAAAAAGACATTGGGGGGCAAATGAAAGACACGTGATTTATTCCCATTCTTATTGACGTTGTACAAATGGAAGTACAAAAATAAGACAGAGGAGGGTTTTTTTTATATGTGATTTATTCAGATATTTTACTAAACAAGAAGGGACTTGCAGAAGGGCTAGCTTCTCCTAAATTAGGAAGCTGAAATGTGCCTGCTTCAGTCTGCCTATTTGGTCTCTTTAGTCTTTTTTTGCCCCGCTTTTAATTTTTTCATTAAAATCAAATTTTTGATGATTTAAAACTAGCAGATTAATAAACTTGATCACAAAATGTGAAGTATGACATTTCTAGTTGAAATTTTTTAAAAGTGAATTAAAGAGTTTACTGAATAATATTTTTTCCCGCATTAACAGTAGGCATAGGATAACACAAAACAGTTCTGAATGTACAAAACAAACTTGAATAAAAAACTAAGTTTAATTTATTTCAATCTGGGTTGGATATCACCTTGTCTTTTATTTGCCCCGCTACCTGTCTGTCTCATTTTTATCCCACCTGACTTTATCTATTCAGTCCGTTATTTTTTATAACATTTTAAGAGTCATCTACTGAACATTCTTGATGGTTTGTTTTTTTAGTTATAAAGTTTATAGCAATTTTTGGATTTTCAGCAATGTGATTACTGTATTTAAAAGGATACAATAAAATAATTAAAAAAACCGCTGCCCAAGTAATCACTACTTCCACATCCAAATTTTCTATCGAAGTCACTCACAATCAAAAAAATTTTGTATTTGGAAATAATTGTTCATGGACCTTTAATAATATAATATTTGAAATATTCTACCCCAAAACCCCATAAAACGATACCCCACATCGGTAATGGGGTGGGGGTGGTGATAGGGGGTGGTAGTGGAAGTGGATGAAGTAAAAAATATTTTGAGGTTGCTGGTTCTTGTACACACACTAAATCACAATTTTTTTCATCCCCTTTAATAATGGGGTGGGGGTGGTAATGGTGGTGGCTAATGCCAAAATTTTTTTTGAGACCTCAGCTTCTCTTGTATATAGTAAATACCAATTTTATGAACTCTTACCTGCTTGATTTACCTATTTACCCCAAATTTACCCCAATTTACCCTCCAACCCTTCGACGGAACAAGATGAAAATATAATCTAGTTCTAGATCTCGTTAAAGTACATACGTGTACCAAATTTCAAATCAATATCTCAAACGGTTCCAGAGTAAACGTGCGCACAAAAAAGTTACAGACAGACCGACAGACAGACCGACAGACAGACAGAATTTTTTTTTTTTGCTCAAACTTAAAATCTCGACGTTTCATGACATTCTAAGCGTATTTAAACAATAAAAATTTTTAAAAAAATTTTTGTCGTTACTATACTTCCACTGGATGTGGAAGTAAAAAACCGCTGCCCAAGGAATCACTACTTCCACATCCAGATTCTCTATCCAAGTCACTCACAACGAAAAAACTTTGTATGTGAAAATAATTGTTTATGGAACTTTAATAACATAATATTTGAAATCCTCTACCCCAAAAACCCATAAAACGATACCCCACATCGGTAGTGGGGTGGGGGTGGTGATAGGGGGTGGTAGTGGGGGGTGGATAAAGTAAAAAATATTTTGAGGTTTCTGGTTCCTGTACATACAATAAATCACAATTTTTTTTCATCCCCTTTAATAAGGAGGTGGGGGTGGTAATGGGGGTGGCTAATGCCAAAAATTTTTTTGAGACCTTAACTTCTCTTGTATATACTAAATACCAATTTCATGGACTCTTACCTGCTTAATTTACCCATTTACCCCAAATTTACCCCAATTTACCCCCCAACGGAACAAGATGAAAATACAATCTAGTTCTAGATCTCGTTAAAGTACATATGTGTACCAAATTTCAGGTCAATATCTTAAATGGTTCCAGAGTAAACGTGCGCACAAAAAAAAGTTACAGACAGACAGACCGACAGACAGACCGACAGACAGACCGACAGACAGACCGACAGACAGACCGACAGACAGACCGACAGACATACCGACAGACAGACCGACAGACCGACAGACAGACCGACAGACAGACCGACAGACAGACCGACAGATAGACAGACAGAAATTTTTTTTCGCTCAAACTTAAAATCTCGACGTTTCATGGCATTTTAAGCCTATTTGGACAATAAAAATTTTTTAAATTTTTTTTGTCGTTACTATACTTCCACTGGACGTGGAAGTAATTAACCGTATTGAAACTAACAAAAATACCACACTACAGAAATTAGACAAGAAATAAAATCACATATAAGAAACAGAATGTATGTATGTAACCTACTTTATATACAAAAAAAACTAACAATAACAAATTATTTATATAAAGTTAACATTACTATTACTATATTAGTGAAACAATTGTTTCCTAGCTTTTTTATATTTTTTTGGTAACTGTGGATTTGAAGAATTTGCCGCCCCTAGAATTTTGCCTCCCCGGGCAGCTGCCCGCTTCGCCCCCCCCCCCCCCCTTGAGCCAGCCCTGTTTCGAAGGGCCGAGGTTAACGAAGCGTCAAAGTAGTACATGACATTAAGTGAACATCGTTTATGAGAACGATTTCAGTTAATTCACAGGCCTACAAGAAAGAAAGTGCAGGGCCGGGCTCAAGGGGGAGTAGGGGGGGGCAGTTGGTTCCAAACGCGGTTGGCGTTGGCAAAATCTAACTAATCATCACATACAAATATATAATTTGAACTAACTCCCACAATCGAGAAATTAACACAGTAATTATTATTAAGCGATTGGCAACCCTGTAAATATTTTATTTTATCAGTAGTGTGTTTTCCATTGAAGCTAGGAAAGCTTCCCTTACATGACACGGAATCCCTATTTTTAATATTAATTTATTATACATAAATTCATTTACTAAAAATACTAGAACTAGCAATGATTTTTAAATAGAATCTATATGTTTCTACTACTGATCTAATATAATATTATCAGGTCTACATACCTATTAGTTTTGTTTGGTGGTGTTTTGATATTGTGATATTAGACAACCAAGTCTAACTTGGTATTTATGGAACTTTTTCCTGTTTCCACCTATTGTAATAATTTTTTATTGTATTGACGACTTTGGTCAATCATTTCGACGTGTCCCACACCATGTTTACTGTATGGTCTTTTGGACAATAAAGTTCATTATTATTATTCTTTTTCTTTACTTTATTTAGGCTAATTTTTTTTCTCATTTTTAATATGATCAAAGACCTATTTTTGTTTAACAGTTCTCATTTTTTTATTTTATTAAACCAAGGATTTTTTAAATTTCTTTAATTAGTAAGTATTAGGTTTAGGTACATGATGGTCCAACGATGATTGAACAAGGCCATTTTTCAAATGATACAAATGTTTATGTCGAAAACCAAAAAAGGCATTCGATATATTTTTTTTCGCAGAAGCCAAAAATGATCATAAATGAAAACAAATAAATTAAAAACAAAAGACTTATGACACAAAAATACTGGGCTCGGGCTCATATGGAAAACCTGAGGAGCGTGGAAAAATTCAGGAAATTTTAAAAATCCTAAGAAAATCATGGAAATCTCAGTGAATTTTAAATATTTCGCAAAAATCATGGAATTTTGAGGCACAATATGAAAAACAATAAACTACTTACGAGTTCCTACTGTTATTATACTCTTCGCAAATACGAAAACGAAGAGTATATTGTATTTGATCGGCACATTTCTAAAACCGTAAATATCGCCCGCAGACAAAAAATTTTCATATCATTGTCTTAGTGAACTAATTCTGAGCGACTTTCAAAATGTTCGTCCGTCCGTCCGTCACGTTTCTTGTAAGCACGATAACTCGAGAAAGAAAAATCCGATAGTACTGAAATTTGGACAGTAAGTTAGTGTTAGCTAGAGGAAGAACCTTATTGTTTTTGAACAAAATCAATCAGTGAAAAAATGTTATTAATAATTAAAATTTGAAATTTTTTTTGTTTTTTATTTTTGTTTTTTTAATTGAATCTGGTGAAATGATTTCATTTTAATATTTAAATATTTATATATTTTACAAATATACATTTCATAATGTAATATACAACCGTGGAAATATGATTTTAGCTCGTCTCTTATAATGTAAAAATTTACGTTTTTTTACGTGTTAAGTGGTGGTGTAGTTCTTACGCTTTTGACTCGGAATCCAAGGGTCCCGGGTTCAAAACGCAAATGGGGCATGGTATAGTTTTTTTTTTATTTTTACTTTATTTTACATTAAGTCTTTTACCAACTAAGTTAGTACTATAAAATTAAAAATGTCTAAAACTAACATTATTTACAAACAACTGCAAAGAATATCCTATAGAATGTGTAACAGTTATATAAAAAGTTCAGTGAACAGGCGAAGAGTACGTTTTTAGCTTATTTTTAATTATATTTAAATTTAACCTTCTGACGCTTGTATGAAACAAATTATTTATTTTTTTTATAAAATCGAAAATTAAAATAAAAATTACCTTTAACATATTAATAATTATTATTATTTGTCATTGAAAAACATTTTTTTGTCATGGAAAGCCTGTAAAATTCAAGGATTTTTTTCAGGTATGTGAAATCTGAACCATGAAATAGCATATTTTATATTCGTTTTTTTATTATAACTTTTGGATTCGGCGGAAAAAATACATCAAATGGTAATTTTAGTTTTTGTTATAAACATTTCTATCGCCGGAAAAATGTCCTTGTTCCGTCTTTGGTTAGGGCACCCTGTACATTGTACATAGTGAATTTGAATTCGATTTAATTTTTTTAGTTTTAGTAGCTTTTCCCATAAAAAGTTTTTATTTTATTATGCAATGTAAAGGTATATGAGTTGGCTTTTTTTTTCATCTTCTCCCCCACCAAAGTAGTAGGCTTCGGTACGGCCCTGAGAAAGTGGACTGCGCCGAGGTACTGACCACACCTATCCTTTGTATTTTGAGCCGCTGAATACGAATCTGACCTTAGTTTTTACCCAGCACGTCAGGTTTTTTTTTAACAAAAAACTTTGTTGAATCGTAATATTTATATACTTATTTGCTGTTAAAAAAAAAACTGATGTGCTGGGGGGGGAAAAACTAAGGTCAGATTCGTGTTCAGCGGCTCAAAATACAAGGAATATGGTCAGTACTCTGGCGCAGTCCACTTTTTTTTTGTGGGCCTGTGTTACCGATTAATTACGGTGACAAAATGGAGAAATTTTACAGAAAGTCCCAAATCCCGCCCCCTCTAATTCCTTCATTTTTGTTGGAATTCAAAAAATAGAAAAAAAGGGTTTTAGCAAATTTAATTCTATTTAAATAAGCTAGAGTAGTCTTTTGGCGTAGGAGCCAAGATTAAAAAGTTGCCAACTGTAGAAGGTCAAAATTTGCGATTTTTTGCCGTACATGGCCGACATTTCAGTAGTTATCTCCAAAGCGAAACAAAAATCAAAATTCTAATGGCAAAATATTCGTAGTGGAAAATACTTGTTTGACCTTATTTTTTATTTCCAGCTAACTCCCACCGTTTCGGGGATATCTGCGAAAAATAGCAAAAGACAGCTTGCATTTCGGAGCCGCAGAAATTGCAAAAACAGGCAATCTTGACACGTTCATATATTTCGAAACACACCACCGGGACGGCCGTACGATGTCGCGACGTAAAGAGGAAGTCTTCCAGATAAACCTGATCGTAAATTGCACGGCGAAATTCGAAAATTCGGCTCGGCACGAACGAAAAGTGACATTTTGTGAGTTGCAAAAAATCGATATCTCTTTTTGCAACATGTGGTTTAATTACTTTCACATCCACTTGAAGTATACCTAGTAACGACAAAAAAAATTTGAAAATTTTTATTGTACAAATAGGCTTAGAATGTCATGAAACGTCGAGATTTTAAGTTTGAGCGAAAAAAAAAATTCTGTCTGTCGGTCTGTCTGTAACTTTTTTGTGCGCACGATTACTCTGGAACCGTTTAAGATATTGACATGAAATTTAGTACACGTATGTACTTAAACGGGATCTGGAACTATATTATATTTTCATCCTATTCCGTCGAATGGTTGTGGGGTAAATTGGGGCAAATGGGGGTAAATAGGTAAATCAAGCAGGTAAGAGTCCATAAAATTGGCATTTGGTATATACATCAGCCACCTCCATTACCACCCCCACCCCATTATTAAAGGGGATGAAAAAAAATTGTGATTTAGTGTGTGTACAAGAACCAAAAACCTCAAAATATTTTTTACTTCACTCACCCCCACTACCACCCCCCTGTCACCATCCCCACTCCACTACCTATGTGGGATATCGCTTTATGGGTTTTTGGGGTAGACGATTTCAAACATTATATTATTAAAGTTCCATAAACAATTATTTCGACATATAAAATTTTTTCGTTGTGAGAAACTTGGATAGAAAATCTGGATGGAGAACTAGTGATTTTTGCATTTATAGTTTGGTAGAATTGCACCATCATCATAGATACTATCTAAAATTTCTTGGAAAAAAATCTAGTTTTATAGAAATGATTTCACGAAAACTGTCGCTACCTCCTTAGCTACTAGAAAAAATCTCGAGTTACTTGTAAGCTGCAATGTCGTTAGTTGCCAAATATTCATCTAGAGATATTTTTAAAATACATCTATTTTAATACTTTTCAGTAAATTTAAAACACAAAACATTTCTAATAACTAGTTGGTTTTATACTCGCTATCAGTTATTTTGATGGAGTACATGCAAAATAAAGATTTTTTTGTAACAGAAGTCCTGGCTGAAACCAACTTAACTCGTTTTTAAAATTTTCCTCTACCTCAACTACAGATAACAAATAAATGATCTGTCTGATTGGCCTTAACCACCGCAATATAGATCTATCGTGATGCTTCTGTAAGATTATTCCTTATTCAGTTTTGTCCCTTGTATCAGACTCCACAACTTTGATCGCAGCTCCTTAGTCTAGTTATCAGTCCTTGGTCCTCCTCGATTGCTGAATTCTCTGTCCCACTATGACTTCAAAGTCGCATGGCAAATAAGCTGAAGTTTCCTCTTCCTCTTGGCAGAATCTGCAATGTTGTGTCCTTTGCTATCCCCATTAATCCAGTACATGTCTAATAATCCGACAGTGTCCCGTTAGAAAATCTACCGTATCCGGGAAAGGAGGATAGCGATTAATTGAACTGCCAATCGTGTCAAGCGGCACATGTCATTGAGCGACATTGATTTGATAAGTCTTTATAAAATATAAATATGTACAGCCCTCCCGAATTTAAATGCCAATAGGATCTTGTCGCATACACTGATAACGTGCTGATACTACTGTCTTCCTTTTATATATTTCCCTTTCTATTCTGGTACATAGTAGGTTTATCATAAGTTTAGACTAGTCTATCGTTCCATAATTAACACTCTGACCTATTTATGTCCTGAGAAATTCTTCCATCATTCTAGAGATTGATTTTGTACCCAATATATGTTCCCTGACCAACTCATCTGTCTTTTCCTTGTGCCCTGGTACTCAAGCTAAAGCCATTCTGTTCTGACTTCATATAGGTTTAAGACGATATTCAAATAGTCCCAGATTAGTCTCGAATTAACATTAACCGGCATGGAACTGATTGTACTTAGAACTGCTTAGCTATCGCAGATAGACGAATGATTAAAAATTATGAACCCCCCCCCCCCTCACTAAGTATAATAAGTATTCATAAGTTCATAAGCTTATCAAATCGCCTAGTACTAGTAAAGATACATGTTATGGATACTCATCACTTATTTAAAATGAAGTAATTTTTATGACAACTTCAATCAGCTGTCTGTGTTCTGCAAGACAATTATTTGCATGATATTCGTTTATAAGGTTTCAATTCGTGACACTACCAGGTCATCATAGTTCCAGTATAGCTGCCACTTCAAAACATTCAGATTTATTAAGAATTTAAAACCACTAAGAATAATTTGTATATTTACTGATACAGTGACACGCTATCGGTTCGTAATTTACCCTGCCTGCAATTGAAAACATGAAAGGTTTTACCTAACTTCTTTAAACAGACATATAGCAACTTGTCGGTTAGATATTGGGTAGGAAAATAACACAATGTTTCTACTGACCTGATCTCTATATACATATATATATATATATAAATGCGAAAACCCTAAACCATATTGTATTCTGTACCTAATTGCTTTTATTAATTTAGTGACACTCAAAAAATCAAAAATTTCATTGACATACCCGTACATATCCGTAACACACCCATACCATAATCATAACACACCACAGATAATACAATCCCCTTTATATCCCTGAAGATCAGAAGAAATTTGGTGCGGGAGATAGCAACACATTTCTAGATAAAAGACAGAATCCGTATACCAGGATCAGGCACGGAACTACGGTGGGGTCAGGGTGGACCATGGCCCACCCAAAATTATGTTGCCATACCCCGACAAATTAAGTATATAATTCATAATAATAGAAAAACCGCTGCCCAAGGAATCACTACTTCCACATCCAGATTCTCTATCCAAGTCACTCACAACGAAAAAACTTTGTATGTGAAAATAATTGTTTATGGAACTTTAATAATATAACATTTGAAATCCTCTACCCCAAAAACCCATAAAACGATACCCCACATCGGTAGTGGGGTGGGGGTGGTGATAGGGGGGTGGTAGTGGGGGGTGGATGAAGTAAAAAACATTTTGAGGTTTCTGGTTCCTGTACATAAACTAAATCACATTTTTTTTTCATCCCCTTTAATAAGGAGGTGGTAATGGGGGTGGCTAATGCCAAAATTTTTTTGAGACCTTAGTTTCTCTTATATATACTAAATACCAATTTCGTGGAATCTTACCTGCTTGATTTACTCATTTACCCCAAATTTACCCCAATTTACACCCCAACCTTTCGACGGAACAAGATGAAAATATAATCTGGTTCTAGATCTCGTTAAAGTACATATGTGTACCAAATTTCAAGTCAATATCTTAAACGGTTCCAGAGTAAACGTGCGCACAAAAAAAAGTTATAGACAGACCAACAGACAGACAGAAATTTTTTTTTCGCTCAAACTTAAAATCTCGACGTTTCATGACATTTTAAGCCTATTTGGACAATAAAAATTTTAAAAAATTTTTTTGTCGTTGCTATACTTCCACTGGACGTGGAAGTAAAATGTGTTGGGTTGTTTGAGACATCCTATCTTTGGCCCACCTAAAAAAATGTTTGCCCAATCTTGACCCACCCAATACGACAGGGCTACTTCCGTGCCAGATTAGGATTAATTTATTTTTCTGAAAAAAATCTCCCGACCACATAGTCATACAAGTATGAAATGAAACTTTTCTTTCAACATGCTTCATGGATCACCATTTCATGCAAATCCTTCAACGCGTCTTTTTAACCTCCGACAATAGGACGGGTGGTACTTGCGTTTAACCACGATCACCTACATAACAAATCCATTGACATTTTATATGAATAATATAATATAGTTTAACAGCAATTTTTTCTCTTTCACCAAAAAGGTCGATTTCTAATAAATAACGGACCACTTCTGGCTTAAATATGAAATTTTGACGTCATAAAACTAGATTTTTCACATATTTTCTTTTCAAGTTTTAGGCTTCATTTTAGATCTGGACACAATTCAAAATCTTTAATCAACAAAAATGAAAAGAAAGCATTAATTTGCATTTTGTACCATTTCAAGTGTTAACCGCATATTACGTTTTACTGTTTAGAGGATAATTTTCTGTTTTTAACCGACTTTACCAAATTAAAAAATGAGGAGGTTCTCAATTCGATCCATATATATGTTTTTTATAACTGTTCACTCATTATTCTGGATTGACTTAAGCGATTTCTATGAAATCTTTCTCAAATTGGCGCGGCGGTAATTCCATAATAATTTTATCACCTTACGCCAAGTGTAACGTGAGCAAAAATTGGAAACAAGATAATAAAAAAAATATAAAATTGCACATTACCTATACATTATACCACATATTTAATTAAAGATTTTTTTCTAAATCAAAACAAAAAAAATCTCGGAATATATAGCAAATTTAAGAATCTATCTATCCGGTATTTTGAAATAGTCACCATATGGAAACCCCCAACTTTGGAGACAAATACGCGGCCGTTTACTCCCCAATTATACCAAATTGTTAAATATTTGGAGGTTAACACACGGACTATATACACAGCAGATATTGTTTCAATTTTGTATTAGTAAATATGTCTGCTTCTGATCATTCTGTAGTTTCATTATCAATATGATGCGATTTATTACTTCTGGATTAACTTTTAAGTCGATAAAAACAGTACCCACCCCGTTATTCTCTATAATTTGCTTTCAGCCAGATTATAAATTTTAAAGTAGTTGCACAAGTATGCCTCCTCAGGATCCCGATTAATAAATGCACATCATTTATTAGTAAGTAGGTGGTCAAACTTGATTCCACATTACCATTAGATGCGTCAACTCTATCATGGTAACTTATGTTTTGTTGTTTATTAATATTATACTCTTTATTAGAATGCACAAGATTATTCCAATTCTGTCTACCAGCATGAAATTTGATACACAAGTTAACCGCAGAGATAAACTGTGTCCGACATATTTCGGTCGCCATATTGGAAAACTATTGCCGAAAACAGTTTCTTTTTTTTAACCGATTTCAAAAAATTTGAAAAAGGAGGAGGTTCTCGATTCAAGCGCGGATTTATGGGGGGGCGAGGTAATTACCCCCCCCCCCCCCAAGATTCTATAAACCATCAACTTTCGTTTTAAAATTTCACAATTTTTATTATTTTATTTTTGAATACCTATATATTCTATTTAGTTGTTTATAAATTTTTTTTGTGATTTTCTTCCCCTCGTTCATCAATCTTAATTTTCGAGGAAAAACATTTTTGTTATTTTCAATACGCGGCTGTGTTACCCCCCTTACCCCCAACCTCAAGGTCCAGATCCACCCTTGTCTCAATTCGACCCACATGTATGTTTTTTAACCTCCCCACAATAAAATTGTGTTACTGAAATTGGTCTAGAATCAAAAATTGAGATAAATCAAATCGTTACGTTTGAGGTCGTAGGAACCCAAAAAAGTGGTGTTTGAAAAATGTCTGTGTGTGTGTATGTGTGTGTATGTATGTGAACACGATAGCGGCAAACTGCTAAACGGATTTGGATGAAACTTTGCACGAGGGTTTCCTTAGTGAGAAGATCTGAAAGGTTTTGGTTGAGATCGGATTACGTTTAGTGCCGTCTCGGTACAAGTTGCTTATTTTATAATTACTTACAATTTGTAATCGAACCATTGGAAAGCAGTAAAAATTCCGATTTCAGCGATATATCACACTTGCACCCTTTCGATTTGGTTTCCATGAAAAAAATTAAAAAGAATTCGTTATATGTGCACACATGACAGCATCCAAGAAATATTATTGGTATTATTGTTAGGGGAATATGTATTTTGCCATCTGTCAAAAATATTTGTGAATGTTGATTTATCTGCACCTGACGTCAAACCTAACCTCAAAAAAAAAAAAAATAATAAATATATATATATATATATATATATATATATATATATATGAAAGGTTGTTGTGCTTCCGGGTGTTTTCCCGCGTAGTTGACAGGCTCCTGCTGGGGCCACGGTTGTCTAAACGACGTTTCGGCAGAATCCCATCTGCCATCTTCAGGTTGTCGCTGAAAGCTGCCTACTGCCCAGCAGGAGCCTGTCAACTACGCGGGAAAACACCCGGAAGCACAACAACCTTTCATTTAGCACCCGCGAAAACCTAAGAAACAACATATATATATATATATATATATATATATATATATATATATATATATATATATATATATATATATATATATATATATATATATATATATATATATATATATAGCAAACAGGAAAAAATCGTGGGTAAGACCGCAAAGAAAAAGAGCAACCGTGGACACGTGTTTCGGACTCGTTGGTCCTCATCAGCACGGTGTAGCTAAGTTGAAAGGATAGGCACAACTTAGGAATTGACACAAACGGTGACCACTGACAGGCAGCCAGTCGCACATTTGTGGCAAGAGTTAGAAGAACCCGGGTTTCCGGAGCGACAACTAACACACCACGGAGGCAACTATAGCTACCTGCGTGGAATCACTGGACCCAAGGAAGAATAAAAAATAGGAGATGTTAGTGCGGACCAAAGCTTTATGGCAAACAGGAAAAAATCGTGGGTAAGACCGCAAAGAAAAAGAGCAACCGTGGACACGTGTTTCGGACTCGTTGGTCCTCATCAGCACGGTGTAGCTAAGTTGAAAGGATAGGCACAACTTAGGAATTGACACAAACGGTGACCACTGACAGGCAGCCAGTCGCACATTTGTGGCAAGAGTTAGAAGACCCCGGGTTTCCGGAGCGACAACTAACACACCACGGAGGCAACTATAGCTACCTGCGTGGAATCACTGGACCCAAGGAAGAATAAAAAATAGGAGATGTTAGTGCGGACCAAAGCTTTATGGCAAACAGGAAAAAATCGTGGGTAAGACCGCAAAGAAAAAGAGCAACCGTGGACACGTGTTTCGGACTCGTTGGTCCTCATCAGCACGGTGTAGCTAAGTTGAAAGGATAGGCACAACTTAGGAATTGACACAAACGGTGACCACTGACAGGCAGCCAGTCGCACATTTGTGGCAAGAGTTAGAAGACCCCGGGTTTCCGGAGCGACAACTAACACACCACGGAGGCAACTATAGCTACCTGCGTGGAATCACTGGACCCAAGGAAGAATAAAAAATAGGACTGGACCTTGGGTCCAGTGATTCCACGCAGGTAGCTATAGTTGCCTCCGTGGTGTGTTAGTTGTCGCTCCGGAAACCCGGGGTCTTCTAACTCTTGCCACAAATGTGCGACTGGCTGCCTGTCAGTGGTCACCGTTTGTGTCAATTCCTAAGTTGTGCCTATCCTTTCAACTTAGCTACACCGTGCTGATGAGGACCAACGAGTCCGAAACACGTGTCCACGGTTGCTCTTTTTCTTTGCGGTCTTACCCACGATTTTTTCCTGTTTGCCATAAAGCTTTGGTCCGCACTAACATCTCCTATTTTTTATTCTTCCTTGGGTCCAGTGATTCCACGCAGGTAGCTATAGTTGCCTCCGTGGTGTGTTAGTTGTCGCTCCGGAAACCCGGGGTCTTCTAACTCTTGCCACAAATGTGCGACTGGCTGCCTGTCAGTGGTCACCGTTTGTGTCAATTCCTAAGTTGTGCCTATCCTTTCAACTTAGCTACACCGTGCTGATGAGGACCAACGAGTCCGAAACACGTGTCCACGGTTGCTCTTTTTCTTTGCGGTCTTACCCACGATTTTTTCCTGTTTGCCATAAAGCTTTGGTCCGCACTAACATCTCCTATTTTTTATTCTTCCTTGGGTCCAGTGATTCCACGCAGGTAGCTATAGTTGCCTCCGTGGTGTGTTAGTTGTCGCTCCGGAAACCCGGGGTCTTCTAACTCTTGCCACAAATGTGCGACTGGCTGCCTGTCAGTGGTCACCGTTTGTGTCAATTCCTAAGTTGTGCCTATCCTTTCAACTTAGCTACACCGTGCTGATGAGGACCAACGAGTCCGAAACACGTGTCCACGGTTGCTCTTTTTCTTTGCGGTCTTACCCACGATTTTTTCCTGTTTGCCATAAAGCTTTGGTCCGCACTAACATCTCCTATTTTTTATTCTTCCTTGGGTCCAGTGATTCCACGCAGGTAGCTATAGTTGCCTCCGTGGTGTGTTAGTTGTCGCTCCGGAAACCCGGGGTCTTCTAACTCTTGCCACAAATGTGCGACTGGCTGCCTGTCAGTGGTCACCGTTTGTGTCAATTCCTAAGTTGTGCCTATCCTTTCAACTTAGCTACACCGTGCTGATGAGGACCAACGAGTCCGAAACACGTGTCCACGGTTGCTCTTTTTCTTTGCGGTCTTACCCACGATTTTTTCCTGTTTGCCATAAAGCTTTGGTCCGCACTAACATCTCCTATTTTTTATTCTTCCTTGGGTCCAGTGATTCCACGCAGGTAGCTATAGTTGCCTCCGTGGTGTGTTAGTTGTCGCTCCGGAAACCCGGGGTCTTCTAACTCTTGCCACAAATGTGCGACTGGCTGCCTGTCAGTGGTCACCGTTTGTGTCAATTCCTAAGTTGTGCCTATCCTTTCAACTTAGCTACACCGTGCTGATGAGGACCAACGAGTCCGAAACACGTGTCCACGGTTGCTCTTTTTCTTTGCGGTCTTACCCACGATTTTTTCCTGTTTGCCATAAAGCTTTGGTCCGCACTAACATCTCCTATTTTTTATTCTTCCTTGGGTCCAGTGATTCCACGCAGGTAGCTATAGTTGCCTCCGTGGTGTGTTAGTTGTCGCTCCGGAAACCCGGGGTCTTCTAACTCTTGCCACAAATGTGCGACTGGCTGCCTGTCAGTGGTCACCGTTTGTGTCAATTCCTAAGTTGTGCCTATCCTTTCAACTTAGCTACACCGTGCTGATGAGGACCAACGAGTCCGAAACACGTGTCCACGGTTGCTCTTTTTCTTTGCGGTCTTACCCACGATTTTTTCCTGTTTGCCATAAAGCTTTGGTCCGCACTAACATCTCCTATTTTTTATTCTTCCTTGGGTCCAGTGATTCCACGCAGGTAGCTATAGTTGCCTCCGTGGTGTGTTAGTTGTCGCTCCGGAAACCCGGGGTCTTCTAACTCTTGCCACAAATGTGCGACTGGCTGCCTGTCAGTGGTCACCGTTTGTGTCAATTCCTAAGTTGTGCCTATCCTTTCAACTTAGCTACACCGTGCTGATGAGGACCAACGAGTCCGAAACACGTGTCCACGGTTGCTCTTTTTCTTTGCGGTCTTACCCACGATTTTTTCCTGTTTGCCATAAAGCTTTGGTCCGCACTAACATCTCCTATTTTTTATTCTTCCTTGGGTCCAGTGATTCCACGCAGGTAGCTATAGTTGCCTCCGTGGTGTGTTAGTTGTCGCTCCGGAAACCCGGGGTCTTCTAACTCTTGCCACAAATGTGCGACTGGCTGCCTGTCAGTGGTCACCGTTTGTGTCAATTCCTAAGTTGTGCCTATCCTTTCAACTTAGCTACACCGTGCTGATGAGGACCAACGAGTCCGAAACACGTGTCCACGGTTGCTCTTTTTCTTTGCGGTCTTACCCACGATTTTTTCCTGTTTGCCATAAAGCTTTGGTCCGCACTAACATCTCCTATTTTTTATTCTTCCTTGGGTCCAGTGATTCCACGCAGGTAGCTATAGTTGCCTCCGTGGTGTGTTAGTTGTCGCTCCGGAAACCCGGGGTCTTCTAACTCTTGCCACAAATGTGCGACTGGCTGCCTGTCAGTGGTCACCGTTTGTGTCAATTCCTAAGTTGTGCCTATCCTTTCAACTTAGCTACACCGTGCTGATGAGGACCAACGAGTCCGAAACACGTGTCCACGGTTGCTCTTTTTCTTTGCGGTCTTACCCACGATTTTTTCCTGTTTGCCATAAAGCTTTGGTCCGCACTAACATCTCCTATTTTATATATATATATATATATATATATATATATATATATATATATTCCTTAAGATTTAAGAATATTACGTAGCTATTATTAAGATTTCTCCCTGGTTCCCGTACTTTCAACTAAAATCTAGTACAGTGTAACATTTATAAAATTCTAAATACTTTGTCCTAATAAAATAGGACTCTTTTTGTAGGTTGGAAATCTAACCTGTAATTAGCAGTCTATTTTTATAGATCATTTTCGGTTGACGTCACGCTGTCGGCGTGGAGGACACACAACTAATTATTTTGTTTTCTAGAGATGGGTACAAGCTGTTATTTTTTAATAACCGGTTTAAACTGCTTCTGCTGTTATGAAATATCAGTTTAAAAATAACAGATCGCTGAAAAGTACTGTCATTCGCATATCGCAGTGCGCAGTTTTTAGCAGGGTGTATGAAATAGGTGATGCGACGACAACCCTCACAGTGGCTTCATAAGTGCTTACTTTGTACATAATGTAATAGATGGCAGGACCAGTAAGGTCTCTCATTACTTACGCATAAAAAGATAATTTTACAGGTTCTGTGCATATGTGCATACAGTGTTACATACATTCCCGGCCTTTTGTTTTTGTTTAGTGAAACAAGAGTCCAGTGACATCTGACATTAAGTAGCTAAATTAAAACATTGAAAGAATATATGCAACACTACATGCAGCAATGCACGTGTCGTCACAGCTAACCTCAAACCTCTAACCTCAAAAATATATATTTCTTAAGATTTACAAGTTTTATTAAAATTTCTACCTGGTTCCTGTACTTTCAACCAAAATCAAGTTTAACGTAATGTGTATGAAGTTTTAAATAGTTTGTCACAATAAAATAAGACACTTTTTGCGGTTTAGGGATCTAACCTATAATTAGCAGTCTATTTTTATTAATCAACAATATTAAAAAATTATTTGCGTGAATTTTTAAATATTTGCTTGGAGCCAGTATGGCTCCAAGCTAAAAATGCTTATACAAACAATAAAAGTGAGAATAAACGAAAAAACCTTAAAATTTGAGGTTATGTTAGTTATACGATGCACATACCCAGATAATTGTAGAACCTTGCTGCACTTATGAAGCCATTATTATAATAGGAAAGTGCCGTATGTCGGACCACCTATTTAATACAGTGTGGTTTGTAGTAAATTTTTCGGTCACGTGAATTTGATGCAGCAGTCTGAAGATACAAAACCTCATTTTCGTAACTATTGCAAAATGAAAACAGCGGCTATTATAACAATCACACTTTAATAACAAAGGAATGCAAATGAAAACAATGAGTTGTCTGCCCTCCACGTAAAATGGCGACGACGACAGCGTGACGTCAACCGAAAATAGTATCTTAGTATCTTTTCGAACAAAAATAACAATGCTATTTACAAATAACAGTTATAAAATAATAGGTTGTTAAATAGCAACTCATCTCTAATGAATTGTTTTCATTTTCATTACCTGTTATTGGATGAGGTTTCGTGTGCCCTCCGCGTCAAAGTCACGTGACCGAAAATGATTATAGAAGAATTATTTGCGTGAATTTTTAAATATTTGCTTGGGGCCACTGCGGCTCCAAGCTAAAAATGCGTATACAAACATTAAAAATGAGAATAAACTTGAAAAACTTAAACTTGATGCAGATGCCCTATTGTATAGGTTATGTCCCTAAATGGGGTTATTTCATGTGTGTAAAAAACTTAAACATACCTACTAATTTGAACAGTAAAATATACGAGAATAACGTAACAGCAATTAAAATCACTCTGATATTTGTTAATTATTCATAAATCCACAAAAACTATACTACTCATTTTAAATTTTATTAACGCGTGACGTCAATGGTTAGAGGTAATTTTAGGGTAATTTTATTGTTGTTAGATTGCTGCCCTGTCAATACCAAATGTAACACTAATGGTTTACCTTCTTGTTTCCCAGTTTGCAAATAAATATTTTATGAATTTTAGGAAGTGTGAAGAGGCGCATATTTTCGGCTACAACTTTGTTGTTTTTTATGTTAGAAAAAAATAAAAAAAGCATCGGAAAGCTCGATCGATTTTCTTTAGAATTGGTGTCTACGGATATTTTGAAGAAACTGATAATTAGTGAGATTCTTGGGAAGAAATGTCAGGTTTTCCTAGATAATGCATGTAAATCTTCAAAAAATCGTTTTTCCCAGAAACGTTCGCTTTGAAGGGCCGAGATTAATGGACCGTCTAGGTAACATATGATATTAAGAGTGAGATCAATTTCAGTTAATTACCGATTAATTATGGTGACAGAATGGCGAAATTTTACCAAAAAAAAAAAGTTCTCACTTCCGCCTCTTCTGTTTCCCTCATTTTTATCGCAAGACAAAAAATTAAAAAAAGACTTAGCAAATTTAATTCTATTTAAATTCTTTAGAATAGTTTTTTGGCTTAGGAGTCAAGGTTAAGGAGTTACCAACTTGTTAAACAAGAAATGTGCGATTTTTGCTGGACATCGCCACACATTTCAGTAAATATCTCCGAAACGAAAAATAAAAGCAAAATTCTGATGGAACCAAAAGATTCGTTATGAAACGAACTCGTTTTATGATATTTTTTTATTTTGGACTAGCTCTTACCGTTTCAGAGATATCGGCGAAAAATAGTAAAAAAAATCATGCATTTCGGAACCGAAAATAGCGCAAAAACATGCAATCTTAAAACGTTCATATTTTTCGAAAAACACCTGCGGGGGGGGGGGGCGAACGTTGGCGCGACGCAAAGAGGAAGAGTTATAATTGATCCGCATCGTAAATTGCACAAGGCAAATCGAAAATTCGGCTCGGCACGAACGAATCAAAACTGATATTTTTTTGATATTTAGCGAAAACTGCAAAACAAAATGTCAGTCACACATCAATATAGGTAATGGTGAAGTTTGCATTTCATGGCTGCCATACAAATTATTTTATTCACAATCATACAGAAATAATCAAATTGTCTTATATGTCAAAAGTTAGAAAGTATGACATTTCTACTTCATTCGACAAATGAACTGAAATGTGACATTTTAGGTTGGAAAGTGACATAAGTGACATTTCAGGTTGGAAAGGAGCCACTTTCTTACCAGTTTTCGGGTTGAAAAGTGAGCATTTGCCAACCTGCAAAAAAACATAAAATGCCATTTAAAAATTTAGTAAACGATTTTTTTGGCTTTTTGTTCTTTAAGGGAGATGATTGTGAATAAAATAGTATACAAACCTTGGTGAAAAGTTTCATTGCTGTCTCGAGAGTTGCGCAGCGGTCTTATCTCTTGACAACAATGAAACACTTTCCACCTCGGTATGTAATATACTATAACGCCCATAAAAAAGTTATTACTAGTCCTAGAATCCAAATTTAGTGCAAATAAAAATTATGAAATAATCCCATTAGGCAATCCAAACCCTGTGACTTCCAACATGGCGTGGCGGTCAAACATTTGTTGACAGTCGTTAGACTTTTGTCAAACAGTTTGTGTTTTTCCGTTGGCCTGGCTATCTTGAAATTTTAACACTATACTTAGTGTTTTTTGTGGATTGTGGCGAGACGTTTTTGATAGTTTTCAAGTAATAAACTTTATTTAATTATGCAGAGAGAGTATTTCTGGTTTCTTAAGATGGAAGGTGTTAGATCATCTCTTTTAATCGCTGCTATCCGTCTTTGACGTCGTTTTCTCGGGTATTAATACACAAGAGGTCGATTATTTACCGGGTAAATTTTTTTTGGACAAAAACCTGTTTTCCATGAAAATTAGTCGAGAATTAAGGGCATGGAAAAATCGCGACACGAAGTGGAGCAATTTTTCCTATGTCCCTTAATTCGAGCATAATTTTCATGGAAAACAGGTTTGAGTCACTCAAAAAAAATTTACCCAAGTAGAAAATCAACCTCGTGTGTATTACAGAAGATTAATATATGATTAAAAAATATTATCTAAAATAATTATTAAAACAACAAAACTGTTCATTTAATGTTTTAACAATAACGATTTATAATAAAAAATAAAAACATTTTCTAATGTTTTTTATCATGTTATAACCCCAGTCAGTCAATAGTATATTATATTACTAGGAGTAGAACGCACTCTTTTTTTGTGTTGAGCCCAGGATTTGCAAACTGGGCGAAACACAAAAAAAGGCGTTCTACTCCGTGTAATATATACTATTTTTTCTTCAAGCGTATTAAAATGCAAAAATTCATTTATTTATCATAAATGTACAAATATTCAAACTACAGTCTTACATGTTGACACAATATGACAAGTGGCTAGTGGATAGCGCGCCACCGGTGGCTTTCGGTATTAACATTATGTTACTAGTAAAACAATACCCACTACGGCGGCGCTTTCGGAACTAACATTATGTTACTAGTAAAACAATGTCCACTACGGTGGCGTTCGGTACTAACATTTTGTTACTAGTAAAACAATGTCCTACTTCTACTTCTGTTTTTGGTGACATAATTTAAACATTTTAATACGCTTGAAGAAAAAATATTTTCAAGTTCTCGTATCTTTTTCGAGAGAATAATGCTCTTTGCAAAAAGCTTTAAATTGTTTCCATATAGAATTTTTTGTGTTTCTCGTTTTAACTGGGACACTTTCATTTTCATTCATAGCTTCGTTAATATTTTCTTGTGAAACATCACCAAATCGCTTTTTCTCATTCATTTTGTGTACAGGAATCAAGATGAAAACGTGAAATGTCAGATTTTAATAATTTCAATGACTTTTTTAGTTTGACACATGGCTACCACGAAAAAAGTAACATACATTTTTCTCGATTTTTTCCATTTATCGATAGCCGTCTTTCTCACTTTAAACAAATCCTATTGGTCGATTTTTTTGAAAATGTACGTTTTGATTGGTTAATAAAGTAAGAATATATTAATCGACAGATAATTTATATGAAGGAAACATTTAAAATTCACGACGTCGGGTACACGGTAAAAGCTAACCTTGTCACGATTTCTATGATGTCCACAACCCACTACTATGTATATATCAGGCATTTTTTAAAAATTATAGCCAATAATATTATCACGAAAAAATCTAATAAGACACATTAAACAATTCTTTACAAAAAACTCAAATTAAAAACCTTTATAACGTAAAAACTGCATGAAAAAATGCTGCACTGGTCACAATCTAAACAATAGGAACAAACCCGTGTTTGACCGCCACGCCATATTGAAAAATAATTTTGACAGGTCGCTGGATGGGCTAGTAGACAATAACGAAAACGACAATATTAATAATATAACATTATAGTATGACTCTCCAATATGTTATAAATATAATTTTAAGGTAATTTTACCGACTATTATTGGTTTTATTGTAAGATGAATATGCTTAAAATCAGAGTGGATTTAAGTGACGTAATAGCGTAATAACCTCTAAAACAGAGGCACTTTACATTTGACAGTATCTAGCTACGTTGCCACATTTCTAAAAAAGAATGTGCACTACTGCACTGTCTGAAATAAATTTTAATATTAATTTTTAACACTGAAATACCCAGCAAGTAAATATTTTATATTTTTTTAAGGCTGACTGATAACTAGCTAATACAGAATTGTAATATCACAGAGGATTCCGTATAGCAGTACAGAATATTTTACATTATTTATCGAAATATGGCAACGTAGCACTCGTTTCTTTGTTCAAGCACAAACTAGAATCTGGTGATTAAAGGGGTGGTTTCCCAGATAAGTAGCACAAGACTTCTTTAAGACGTCCATATTAAGTCTTATTTAGGTCTGAACGTCTTATTCCTTATAAAGATGTCTTGAAGACGTCTTTCCTTAGACGTCTTTAAGATGTCTGATTTCTAAGTCTTAAAGACGTTTTAAAGACGTCATAATTACGATGTCAATGTTAGTATTGCCCAATAGAAGCAAAAAAATTTTAACAAAACTGTTTTTCAATTTTACAATGTTTTTCTTTATATTTGACAGATATTTCTGTAAAATGTGTAGTGTATTTTGTTTGTGTATTTGTAGTAATTTGTAATTTGTCATTAATAATTTAATTTTAATCTTTTTTTATAAATTATTAATGACATTATTAGATATAAATGAAAGATTAATAGGAGGAATGCATAGGTTTAGTAAAATATTTCGCCGCCAGGCGATTACCGATCGCCTTTGGGTACTCTATTCATTGTGTTCTGTGCTTTGTAGTTTTGATGTGTTGAAATAAGTTTGTTTATTTGAAACACAGAAAATTGATAGTTTAGTTGAACTAAAAGAAAAGCTTGGCATTTTTAAAGAAGTAGTAAACAAAGATGCACAGAAAATGAGGTTATGTTGCAGTACCCAAACGCGACTCTGACGCCGCCTACATGCATTCGGTCTGTGAAATGTTTTGAACACACTAGATGGGCTTTTATGTAATTTGAGAGCAACTATCCACTTTCTTCTAAAACTGCTGCATACTGGAAACTGGTGAAACTTTAAATTTTTATTTTTTCTATAATAGGAAGTGCATTGAGGCACACAATAGCTCGGTATTTTTAAAGAATTAGTAAACAAAGATACACAGAAAATGATGTTATGTTGCAGTACCCAAACGCGACTCTGGCGCCGCCTACATGCATTCGGTCTATATGATAACATAATAAATAACAGCCGAATTGTCTAGCAAAATCTAGTCGTTGCATTTGCTAACTATAGAGTCCTTAGGGGAACAAATCTTAACCGCTCAGTAGCTGCGGAATTAAAGAGTTCACTTGTGAGTCAATAGGTCCACGGTTCGATCCCTACTGATTCCGCTTTTTTTTTTCGTTAAAATAATTGCGAAAAAAGTTTTAGTTGGTTTTTATAAAGGTAACAGTTGCTTATAAAACCGACATGCAAATGTATTTTTTTTTTTTCAATTTTAGTTCTGTTTTAGACCAACAATGGACCTCGAAAAGACGTCTGGATTTTTAACATAAGACCTAAATAAGACGTTTGTAAGACGTCTGAAAGGCGTAAATGGACGTCTTTAAGACGTAGTGAAAGTCTAAGGATGGCGTCTTTAAGACATCTTAAAGACATCTCTGTGCTATCTGGGTTTTTCGATTTGGGGGTAGCGGTTGGACGCTAGATCGGAAAATATTGTCACCATCGTGTTCCCCGCCCTCGAAAACGAAAACGGGGGATTGTCTTGCGGCCCGGTGGGGTAAAAGTTTTACGCCAAGGGACTATCGATGACTTAAGAAAACATTAAAAATCGTAACCGGAAGTGAAGTCAAAAATCCATGACGCGGGCAAAATTAGCTCGTATAAAAGGTGGCTTCCTTTAGGACTGTGGTAGTACTAACCACTCACAAAAAGTTTTTCATGTATCTTATTCATAGGATATTCGACGGCCGGCTGTCCGTCTATAATATATACATTCCATCTTCTAATTACGTAGAGGAGAAGAAAGACAACCTGATTAGATGATTAAAAAAATAAAGTTTCCAACCCAAACTTCAATGTGACATTAAAAAAAACGTATCTAGATTGCATATCTACAATGTGCATCTAGAATTAGAAGGCTTGCATCCAAAATTAGAAGATTTGCATCTAAATTGAAAACCCTGGAAAGAAATTAAGTGTAAGCGTGACTTGCTGCAAAATGGCCGTTGCCAAATCTAAGTTACGAAAAAAAATATTTCGTTATAAATTACTTACGGATTAAACCGGTGAAAAACAATTAGGCCTGCTTCATGTTCATGAAGAGGGACTATCAACCTTTATGATGTTGAAGTCGTTGGTAAAAACTTAATGAAGACACATCACTACTCAAAAAAAAAATAGCAGACAATTGCGAAGTGCTAAGCTTCTTGTAACGGAGAACAATTCATTCTGTTCGCCCTCTCGTAGTATGTAAATCGTGTTGTATCTTTACCCTCTCTCTATTCTTAGAGTTAAGTTAGACGTGACTCTGTTGCATACCGTTGTGTTTGTTTATGAAGAAATTTTAAGAAACAATATTTGAAATTTCCGCGGTCTTTCACGCTTGAGTTAAATTATGTTTTAATTTATAAAGCAGCAATATGCATGCTATAGCAGCGGTTTTTTATCAGTATGAAAGTTTCGCTTGCGTAATACCTAAATAATGCACAGATACTTATCTATTAAGCAATAAAATGAGAAATATATTATGTTTAGAAAATATAAATATCTTTTAAATTGTATGAACGTACAGGTAATTCAAACATTAATCTGTTCACTGAGCGGAAATTTGTGTCCATTTTTTTTTCATATAAATAGTTTAATCAGTGTAAGTCGTACGAATTCCTGAAAATTTTCATTTACATTTCAATTTTCATGAAAAATCTTGGCCACTGTTTTGGAGTTGCGTTTTTGTGTTTAAAAAAAGTAGGTAATTTCTTATGGAAGTTTCGCTTGAGTAATACCTAAAAAATGTATAGATAAAAGGGCATGTACACTTACTAACTTGAAACAAAAAACATTAAAAATGTAAAATTTTTATGTTGATAGAAAGGGTTTGAACACTTACTGATGTAAAACAAAAAGTGGTGAGATCCCAAAAAGCATTAGACATTAAATTTCGTTTTTAAGAGAAAGGATAATCATCGAACAAAAATAAGTGGTATCAGTCAAGTTTAGTCGAAATAACCACACAATTTACAAGTTGTAGTATATAAGCATCTAGTGTTCATAACACTGACGCTCTTTTAGGCTCTCAACTCTCTTTAACTATAAAAGTGGGATGTTGAGAGCCTGGAAGCGTGACAGTATTATGTGCATTAACATACATACAGGGCGTTCCTAAATGACGTGCTAATATTTCAGGGTGTGATTTCTTAGATCATTTTATGAAAAAAAGTTCATATGAGCATATGTCCGCAGCGGTTTAAATTTTTTGCTACAGGGTGTTGATTTTTTCTAAAATCGTTATTTTTTAATATCTCAGAAAGTACTTTAGACATTATTTTCAATTTTGGTATGTGTTAATAGAATATAAAACCACATATTTTAGTTAGAAAAGTTAATTTACCACTCCACTAATGGCGTCCCTGCAAACATGTCCTCATAACATATACCCTGGTACAGTGGTATATAAAACTCACATTAACACTCTAGAATATTTAAGAGAGCGAATAGTTGCCTAGTGTGAAGCAATACGAAATACGCTGAGAATATTTGAACGAGTGGGCAATTCGATGCAAAGACGGGCGGAAGCATGCCAATTATAGTGGAAGCGCATGTGTCATGGCGTGGGAAATAAATGATTAAAGTTAAAAACATAATTTTTCTGTTGAATTACATTGTTTTATTTAAGATAACTCATGTTTCCACCCTCAGATGAGCGGGCTTCGATTTTCACCCCCCCATAAGTGGTGTTTTCTTCAATCTTTCATATCTCGTGAACGGTATGAGATAGCGACTTGATTTTTTTTTAAATTATTGTATTCTTGTATAGAAAGAAAAAAGTCTCATAAACTTTTATCATATTTTGAATAGTTAGAGAGGTAATTTGGAAAATTATGTTTTTTTGTTGCACTTGATTTGAAACATGCTTCCAAAACAATTGCTGTAAGCTTCAAAATGGTAAGGATACCTGTCATTAATTTAGTTTATTTATGCAATAAAACACTCAAGAAAATAAGGAGATGTGAGGTATCTACGTTGCTTTGGTGGAAACTATACAAATTGAGTATTGAATTAAAATGATGCATTATTTCAAAATGTTCTGTCCTGAATAGATGAATTGCATTTATACATCGTTTGCCACAATTATCAATATATTCGTAGGTAGTTTCAAAAGCGCTTTTTATATGATATACAGGGTGTTCAGAAACAAAGTAGAAAAAACTGTAGATTCCTTAGTCCAAATTAATTGGGCTTCTTCATATAACATTTTTCAAAATATCGTTGTCAACTTATAGCCCTGCACAGTTAAAACTAGGTAATTATTTTAAATAATTGACATGTGGTAGACTTAATTCCAATAAATACTTAAATGTTAATACTACTGTCAAATTGAAACTTGAAGGCAGCCTACTAAAAGTTTTAAAACATTATCGTTCAGTAATGATTGAAATGAACTCAATTGCATGAACGTAAATTTCATTTTTTATCGCGAAAACCGTTGGTAACACGGCATTTTTAAAGAGAAGAAAAAGTTTTAGAATAAACAAGAGAATCAAAAAATATTTTATTCTGAAATATAAATTGAATGGATTCTAAAATTATTTTTTTAAATATATTAGGGGTTGACCATTCCACCCTTTGATGAAGCACTCAAGGGGATGAAAAAATTTCACAAGATGCGCATTTCTTTGATCCATATATGGCATATGTGAACTTCTCTAATGACGCGACTAATTTATTATCAATATTCCAGCTGCTCCCCAAATCTTGAAATGTTCAAATATATTTGGTATATTTGGGAGAAATTAACATTTTTAAGGGTTTTATCTTTCCTTTTCCCTTAAAGGTGCTGACTGAGTTGCATCCAGTAAATGAATGAAGGCCCAGTAATCCAGTAATGCCGAACATTTTTGAGGTCCGTACTCCTCTGTTAATGCGGATATGTTAATACTTAAGCCTTCTTTTATTGTCAGATCCGGTATCAAAGAGTAATTTATATATAATTTTATTGGAATGAGCCAGCAGAATCCAAAAGATGTCACTATCAACACTTTTAACCCTAATATGTTCATAACCCATTGTTACCGTTTTCGAGATAAATGTCTGCAAATTATATTATTATTATTAATTTTTTTCAGTTTATTTTAATTTTTGTTATGTTAACAATAAAATTATATTATACGCCTTATGATTTACCGATATATGAATTTCCATGTTTTCTTAATTTTGGACTCATTTATATGGAAAATGGTAACTCCTATCAAAATACTGTATAGGAACAAAATTGCAGAAAATTTTATGCACGTTGTTTTTTTGTGAAAAAAGTTTTTGTCCATCTTTTTTAGTTTTTATATTAAATGACAATAACAACATTTGCACCAGTTTTTCTAACAAATGGCCGCCATTTTGAAAGTACGGCCGACTAATATAAGGAGCTGCAGCGTAGCTCTATTTACTGCCGGATAGAAACTACTTCTTGTAGGTGGCAACTGCTCGCCTTGTAGTTAATTATTGTTATATACATCGTTTTAAAACTGAAGAACGGATGCAACTTTTTTTATTTAGGAATATTTTTGAGTGTTCCACTTGTTTTACACCGACAACTTTTTTTAAAATGTTGTTTTTTCCTAATAACTTAAAAATGCATAGAGATACGTCTAAATCCATAATAGCTTTCTTTCTTCGTAATAAAGAGACCTTTAATTTGACGAAAAACCGAATTTTCTACGATGAATAGTTCTTGAGATATCTTAATCAAAATATTTTAACCTTCAGAAGGTGCAGAAGGTGAGGCCCGCGAAGCTAAAGACGGAAACATGGATTTTTATACATAGAAAGATGCCTTTTAACAAAATAACTATGTCTCCAACTTTAATCATTTATTTCCCACGAAACCTCTAATCTAGCCGTATGCGCTTCTACTATTAGGTGAAGGTTGCCATTTCCAACAATTTTTATAAAACAAAATTTATTATTATCAATGTTAATAATAATAAGTTTCAATTTTAATTTAATTGTAATTGTGCGTCTGACGAGAAAAGCGCAACGTCATGTAGAATTGACCAGGCTAATCAGAAAAAATATGCACATCAAAAAACGTCAGTGGCGTACCACTTTTTTGGTAAAAAAATATCAGAGGACATATTTGTAGGGACGCCACTATTGGAGCGTTAAATTAACTTTTCTAACTAAAATATGTGGTTTTTTATCTTATTAACACATACCAAAATTGAACAACACCCTGTAGCAAAACATTTAAGCCTTTGCGTACATATGTTCAATGATAAAATAATCTAAGGAATCACAGCCTGACATATTGGCGCGTCATTAAGGAACGCCCCTGTAGTTTGATGATTTTGTGGTTCGCTTGACTAAACTTGACTGATTGATACCACTTCTTTTTGTTCCATGATTATCCTTTCTCTCAAAATCGAAATTTACCATTTTGATGTATTTTTTGGGTAGGTATAATAAGAATATAAACATGCCTACTAAAGATGCCTTCTGGTTGCACCAGTTTCTCAAATATAAATTAAGAATACACTGTATAATGCACAATAGAATAGATTTTAACCCGTAATCATAATTCAAATATGTGAATATATGAAGGTAATATCTAATAAAAAGAATACAAAAACGTGCACTTCAAATAATCAAGTATCTATAAAATATGTATGTAATGTCCAAAAACTTCTGTGTGGGAAAACTGCTGCCGAGAAAAAAATTTAATGTTGACTTGGTCGTGCTGTGAATAGAGAAGATACCTTGTGTGTTTAAATTTTATCCTGCTTTCTTTCTACCACATGCGCTTATACAAGTTTAATATATCGGCATGAAAGTGCACGCGTGCCCGACAATTTCATACTGTAATAGGTGGTCAGTCAAGCTGCTCCACTCCTCTGTACATTTCGTACTTGATCATAACGTTGCTTGTTTAGTTAAAAGCTTTTATTACTTAGCACTCGTCAGTTAGGATATTAATAAACAATGCGTCGTAATTATCTAATTTATTAAAAGATGATTTTAACTTTGTCCATTAATGTCTATTCGGCTAGAAGAAAATTAGACAATATTGCTTTTAAGTTGAATTAGCTGTAATAATTGCAATCGGAACGTAGCATGCAATTAACAGATATAGATAAATAGTAATTTAGGTTACAAGACCGGAAAGAGGTGTTTTGCAGGTCAACCCAAGCAGATTCCTGGAATCTTGGGGAGACCTGCAAAACACTGTATTTCGTTCATGTAACTTACAATTCTTTTTTTTTTCGGCCAACACTGTCATACAAAATCAATTTTGTTTTATTTTTTTAATAAATTTTCTAACAAATACAACGACAAACAATAATAACTAATTAATAACATATTTTTACTACCGACACTATTATACAACTTCAATTTCTGCTTGTAACGCTTCAAAATCTGAATCCATATTTTCCATAACTTGACTTTTGAAACTCGTAAAAGTTAAATGCATTTATCTATTTGACACTTATCTCAACAGTTAACACAAGTTCGTTTCCATAGCAACGAGAAAGCAAAGTCACCTATACCGTAAGTTGGCAGCATTTTTTATCTTCATGGATCGGAAAAGAGAATAACAAGGATCGGTAAAAGCTTTTTTCTGAAATCGATCGGCAATGTCTACATTTTCGGCGTGATTTCAGATCGAAAAATGCACAATTCCAGTATTTTAATCCGTTGCTAAGAAACTATCAGAAAACAGACCGGAAAAGATCCGTTACCAAGCAACGATCAACAAAACCGTACGGGAATGTTACTTAGTAACCTAGTAACTTTATTTTTGTGGAAAATTTCTCCGAAAAGGGTGTATTTTCTGGTCGGTCGAAAAATAAACCGCTGCCCAAGGAATCACTACTTCCACATCTAGATTTTCTATTCAAGCCTCTCCAACGAAAAAATTTGTATGTGGAAATAATTGTTTATGGAACTTTAATAATATAATATTTGAAATCGTCTACCCCAAAAACTCATAAAACGATATGCCACATCAGTAGTGGGGGTAGGTTGGTACTGAGGCTGGATAAAGTAAAAAAAATATATTGATGCTCTGGTATTTGTACACTTCTCTTAAAAGTATGTCAGGTTTCATCCTGGGTAATTGTGTCAACTACAGTCCAAATATTATTTCGTCCGTAATTATTTTTTATAGTGACCATCCTGTATATTTTTCATATTAATTTCAATGACAATTGTGTTAAATATGTTATCATTCGCCACATTTTTTATAAGCTTTTTTAAAGTTTATATTTTTTAAATTCTTGCTTGACATTTGTATGACCATTTGTATATTTTTTAAATATATTTCTTTGACGGTTGTGTTATCTGCATGGGAAATATTATCGTTCTCCATCACATTTCTTTATTATTCTTTTCAGAGCGGTGTATATTTTTAATATTTTTCTTTGACAGTTGTGCTAAGTACATGCAAAAGAGTATCGTCCTCCATCACATTTTTAATTAATTTCTTAGGGTGACTACCCTGTATACTTCTCATACTTTTCTACGTTAACAGTTTCGTTAACTGCATACGAAATATTACCATCCTTCGTCACATTTTATTATTATTTTTTAGGGTGACCACTCTGTATATTTTTCATATTTTTTTCCTTGGCAGTTGTGCTAACTAAATGTTAAATATTACCGCCCTTCGTGACATTTTCTATTAACTTTATTTAGGGTGACCACCCTGTATATTTTTCATATTTTTCTTTGAAAGTTGTGTTGACTGTTTGCGAAATATTATTGCTCTTCGGCACATTTTTTAATTATTTTTTTTTTAGTGGCCACCCTCTATATTTTTAAATGTTGTTCTTCAGTTAACTACATGTTAAATATTACTGTCCTCCGTTCCTCATTAATATTTTTTGTACATTTTTCAAATTTCATTTTTTTGACAGCTGTGTTGACTACATGCGAAATATTATTGCCCTCCACCACATTTTTTTCATATTTTTCTTCTTTAACAGTTGTGGTAACTACATGCAAAATATTACTGCCCTCCATCACATTTTTTTCATTATTTCGTTAGGGTGACCGCCCTGTATATTTTTCAAATTTCATAATTTTCTTTGACAGCTGTGTTAACTACATACGAAATATTATTGCCCTCCTCCACATTTTTTTTCATACTTTCCTTCCTTGACAATTGTGTTAACCACATGCCAAATATTACTGCCTTCCGTCACATTTTCTCCATAATTTTATTTTTTTTGGGATCCACCCTGTATATTTTTGAACGAAAGTATATCCCAGGTCTTTGTTGGTAGAAGCGTCAGCTCCCTACCAAATATTATTATTCTGCGTCGAGCGATTTTGTAGATATAGCGCCAACAGACAGACAGACGCCAGACCGACAGACGCCAGACCGACAGAGATACAGACAGACAGACAGGCTGACGGAATTAAATGGCTTTAATTTTCGGAATCTACACGCTCTGAAACGTGAAAATCCGGAAAAATCTCAGAAGGTGATTTTTTCACGATTACGATACTTCCCTTCGGTAAGCGAGGGAAGTAAAAATTATAAAAAATGGTTGAATGCATAAAAAGCGGCAACTTTTAATTGTAGGGGCTTTCGTTTTTGACTTTTCAATACTTAAAAAAAAAAAGAAAATTGAAATCAGTGCTTTACTCCGGTTATCAAATAAAACTAACGATCCTCCACTAATGTTCTTTTCGAATAACAGAATACTGAAAATAATTTATTAATCATTTATATTACAAAATATCCAATTTTTCAGTAATGAATTGACCTCAGACAATTTTACACTGATGCAAATTGCAATAATAAAATGGATAAATAAGACAATTTTTAATATGAGATAAATATAAAATGGGATGAAGAATAAGAAAGCGGTAGCATGAAGCAGTTTCCGGCGCGCATTTTGTTGTTTATCTCCGGCACGTCCTAGAGAGACATAAAGCCGTCCCGGAATTAAAGAAAGGAATGGCCACACTTGTCCCACGAGTCTATAAACATGGCCACATAAATTTGATGCCTTGTACCAGTCGTCCTGTTGAATATTGATGTTACTACCGTGCTATATCACCCACCGCCAATCTTCTACAAATTCACGCGTGAAAACCTACTAGTGATAGATATCCGGGTTCGAAAAACGGAATAAATTGTGAAACCATCTTAGGAATAGAGAGTATAATATTATTCCTGTAAAAAAACTTCAAATGTTCTAATCCAGGAAAACTTTGATAATGAACTTTTCGCGCTAGCCGAATACGTCAGAACAAGCGCAAAGAACTTTTTGATTCTAGATTATAAATAATGATGCTTTGATAGTAATTAACTCTTAGTGTCCCTAAAAGAATGCGAATTTGAATATTTACACAGATTTCAAAATGATACTGGGTTAGGATTTAATTTCCTGCAATCTTCTAATACAATCGATAGAACTTTGTAAATCCAATCAAATTTTGTTTCATAAGTTTTATAGAACTTTTTATCCCCTCGCCCTCGCTTACCTAAGGGAAGTATAAAGAGTATTGTCCTCAAACATGATTACGAAAATTGAGGGCTTTCAATTCTATCAGTGTCTGTCGATCTGGTGTCCGTTTGGCGATGTATCTACAAAACTAATTGACGGAGAATATTTGGTAAGTAGTTGACGTTAGTGCCAACTATGAACTGGTATATATTGTTATGTGTTTCAATCCTCTAGAAACATACAAAAAAATCTAGAATATTACAGACATCCTGTGGAACATTTTATAGAATATACTGGAATATAGTAGAAAGATCTAGAACCAATAACCTAGGACTATAAAAGAAGAGTAAGTGGTTGTGCAGTTCAGATCAGTATAGACAGTCATTGGAGAAACATAAGAAGTAAACAAAGTGATCCAAAGTGACTGAATTATTGAGATTTACAGTACTTAGTGTAATATTAGTAAAGTAAATTATTGGTTGTAATTAATAGGTTAATAAATTAGTGTTTAGTGTTACCCTAGTGTTATAATTTCCCAATCCACGATGTTTCCAGGGTGTTTTTAAAAAACGTAACAATTGGTATCTGTTCAGAAAATAATGCTAGCATTTTTTGTTTCTATAATTCAATTTGTTTTTGATTTCCATATCAACCAAAATAATAATAACGCTACATAAAAAAAATATATAAAAAGTCATTTTTCGGTCAACTTCAAAATAATAAAAACCGCTATTTATTACCACGCGAGTGTCTTGTGTACCTTGCCATATTCCCATACTGGAGACCTGGAGTTTTGTTGGGCCCAACTAGAAGAGAACAACACCAGGAAGTGCCGCTAGTATACGAGGTCACAAGGTATTTCAAATTCAATTATCAATATTAGTTCAGTTAGTCAGCATTACGCTGACTGGTCCTTCGTCCGATTTATTTCCGCGTTAATAAACAATATCAGAAGCGGAATTATAACAGAAGATTTCTGGACTATTCGAGAAGGTTCCTACAGTGTTCTTCTCGGGAATTAGTGGTGACACGGAAAATTGACTTACGGGACATTGTTTAAGGACTATTTTTGGACTTAAAACTGTGAAAAAGTGCGTTTTCTGGAAAGTGACAGAGACACTGAAAAAGACTCAATTTTGTTAGTTGACGAAAATTTCTAGAACATTCTATCCGCAATCTAGTGTAGATAATCGAATTCTTTCAACTGGAAAGTGATAGAAACTCTAAATAAGACTTATTTGTGTTAGTTTAACAAAATTTCTAGAACATTCTATTTGAAAATTACTGGAGATAGTGAAATTCTAACAGCTGAATAATGATATAGACTCTAAATAAGACTCTTTCGTGCCATTTCGATTTTTCTAGAAAGTTCAATTGGAAAAATCGACGAAACATTTGGATTTTCTTAACATTATTGTGCAATAAACTTGGTTAACTTCATCGTATGCCCGTAACAACAAGAAGTATGGCAGGAGAGAAAGAAATGAAGGACCTACTTGCAGAGTTTACGAGGATGATGGCACAGCGACGCCAGGAAGACAAACAAGAGCAAGAAGGAAGACGTAAAGAAGAAAGAGACGAATTGAAGAAAATGATGGAAGATCAGGAAATAAGGCGCCAAGAAGAAAAACAAGAACAGGAAAAGCGACGTAAGGAATAAAAAGAAGAGCAAGAAAGAAGACGTCAAGAGGAAGAAAAACGGCGTCAAGGAGAAAAACAAGAGCATGAAAGACGACGTCAGGAGGACAAAGAGGAACAAGAAAGACAACGTCAAGAAGGGAAAACCGAACTGAGAAAAATTATGGGAGACCTGAAGATAGGACAGCAAGAGGAAAAAGAAGAACAAGAAAGAAGCCAGGAAGAATTAAGGAAAATTCTGAATGAATAAATGAGAATACAACAAGACGCTATCATTTCTGTCAAGAAAGAACTAAAGAGTGAAGTCAAAAAAGAGATAAACAAGGTAGAGGAAAAAGTAGATAAGGTTGAAGGAAAAGTAGGTGTGGTCAAGACAGAAGTCAGTCAAGTCAAAGGGGAAGTAAGCGACATCAAAAAAAATATGAGTGAGGTCGAAGGAGAAGTGGAGCGCGTTAAACGACAATTGAGGCCAGCTAGTAGCATCATTAGGTCCTCGTTTTAAACCTCCCTCATTTGACGGCCAAAGATCATGGACAACGTACAGGAGACAATTTGAGGCGGCTGCAAGTGCGAATAACTGGGATAACGAGGAAAAGGCTATGGAATTAGTTCTGACACTAAGGGGCCAAGCCTCAGAGTTACTTCAGACCATCCCGGTGAAGAAACAAAGGGACTTCAGAGTTTTGGAAGCTGCATTAGACTTGAGATATGGCGACCAACACCTCGCCCAAGTATACCAGACTCAACTAAAATCAAGGACGCAAAAGGGTGGGAAAATCTTGCAAGAATTTGAAGCTGCGATAGAGAGACTGGCACACCTGGCATATCCGAGTACTCCAAGAGAATTCCAAGAACAATTAGCCGTCGGGGCCTTTTTAGAAGGCATAAGGGGCGAAGAGGTCAGGCGAGTTCTGAGGTTGACGCCACACCAAAGCAGTAGCGAAGCTTTGGTGCGTGCCCTTGAAGTGGAGGCCGCCTCTAAGGACACCTCACGCTCAAGAGTGCGTGCAGTGACGGTTGAAGAGGCATATTCGGATCAAGAGAACATGAGCACTATACTGAAGAACATGTAAAAAATGATTAGTCAATTACTGGCCAAATCGGATTTTCCAACGAAACAAGGCAAACAACAAGGAGAAGCGAAACCAAATGTAGGTATCCGATGTTATCAATGCAGCAAATTAGGGCATATTAAACGAAATTGTCGACAGCAAAGCCTTGAGAAGGTAAATTCCGCAGTTGTCAAAGAGCCGCAGGAAAACTAGAGGTGGTCAGCACCACGGAGGCTGTGCTGGCTGGAAAACATGTTGCCCCTAGAGAAATAAAAATTTCACAGATGCGAAGAATCCCAAGTAGTCTGCTGTTTCCAAGTTATGTAAACAAAAAGAGATGTACCTTTACCATCGATACAGGTGGTACGTCATCAATAATGCGAACAGAATTTATATCTGGGATAGAAATTGAAAAGCAAAATGAAATGATCGTTCGGACAGCTACAGGAGATAAGGTGGCGGTTCATGGAAAAGCCGACCTGGATTTGCAGATTGGACGTTTAAGTTTTAATCACAAGGTCATTGTGGCTGACATTACGGATGACTTCATTTTGGGACTGGACATTATGGGAGAGTAGGGATTTATTATTTACGTAGGAGAACGAGTTTTAAAAATAGGGAATGAAGAATTTATTCTGTCAACAGCAGATGACCAGTTCCGAAAAACAAGGCTATTGACAACAAAAGCAGTCAATATTCCTGCGCGGACGGAACAAATAATCGAGGCTGCTTTAGAGGGAAACCCTGAAGGATACTGCATTGGGATCGTTGAAGAAGATAACTCAATTAGGACCGAAAACATTATCTTGGCAAGAACTTTAACCCGGACTGCAGACAAAATTCCAGTTAGAGTGGTCAACTTGAACTCTCACTCAGTGACACTCAACGAAGGCGAAGCAATTGGCTCTTATAAACCAGTAACATGGACAGTAAGGTGCGAGGAGCAAATAGAGGGAAGTTCATCTACAAATTTAGACAGGGAAGTCGTGGCCTTGTTGAGTTCCCAGTTTGAGCATTTATCCGAAGACGAGCGTAGGGAGGCAATTAAGTTCTTGAAGAAAGAAAGTACGGTATTTGCCAAAAACACAGAGGCCCTTACAAAAACTGAGATGGTCTAGCATCGGATAAATACTGGCGACTCATCCGCCATTCGCCAACAGCCGAGGAGGCTCCCTCTAGCGAAACAAGAAGAAGCTTCCGCAATGATACAGAAAATGCTAAAAGACAGAGTAATTGAGGAGTCAACCAGTCCCTGGTCGTCGCCAGCAGTTTTGGTTACCAAGGAGGATGGGATTTTAAGATTTTGCGTCGACTACAGAAAGATGAACGATGTTACAAAGAAAGACAGCTACCCATTACCACGAATTGATGACACGTTAAGTACGCTGGCAGGTTCACAGTCTTCAACCCTAGACCTTAGGAGTGGGTACTGGCAAGTGGGACTTCACCCTGATGACAAAGAAAAGACAGCTTTCTCAACAAGCAGTGGTCTTTACCAGTTTACAGTGATGCCTTTTGGACCTTGCAATGCGCCAGCTACTTTTGAGAGATTGATGGATTCGTACTACGAGGATTAACCTGGAAGACATGCCCGGTTTACCTTGATGACGTATTAGTTATGGGTCGGGACTTCAAGAAACATTTGCGAAATCTTCAAGAAGTGTTTGGGAGAGTTAGGAACGCCTGAACACCTGAAGCTGAATCCAAAGAAGTGCTTACTGTTTCAGAAAGAAATCAAATTCCTTGGACATGTATCATCAGACGGAATACAAACAGACCCGGACAAAATTTCAGTAGTACGAGACTGGCCGAGACCATCAAATGTTCATGAAGCACGAAGCTTCCTGGGACTATGCACTTACTATAGACGCTTTCTGGAAGGGTTTGCGGATATTGCGAAGCCACTGCACCGGTCAACAGAGGAAAAAGTGAAGTACCAGTGGACACCAGAATGTGAAACATCATGGAGGAAGTTGAAGGCAGCATTAAGCACCAGTCCTGTGCTGGCATATCCACAACGAAATGGCCTTTATATCCTGAACACTGATGCTAGCAACTCTTCGGTCGGGTGTGAACTGTCCCAAATCCAAAATGGAGAAGAGAAAGTGATCGAGTACTTCAGCAAGGTGCTGTCTAAACCGGAAAGGAATTATTGTGTAACAAGGAAAGAACTATTAGCCATCGTCAAATCAGTGGAACCATTTCCATAAATACCTGTATGGACAACATTTCAAAATTCGGACCGACCATGCTGCGTTAAAATGGTTATTACAAATGAAAACCCCAGAAGGTCAACTGGCTCGTTGGATAGAGAGGTTGCAACTGTACGATTTCAAAATCGAACATCGACCTGGCAGATCTCATAAAAATGCAGATGCCCTATCTAGAAGACCATGCAAGAAAGATTGTAAGCACTGCCAACGTGTAGAAAAACTGCAGGGCATGGTATAGTCAACACTGTCAAAATAGACCTTCCAGACTATTAGACTAAGGCAATTGAGCGATGCAGAAATTGGACCTATACTGAGAGCAAAAGAAGGTGGAACCCGTCCAGAGTGGAAAGATGTTTCAGACAAAGGAGTGGGGCTGAAGGCTTTATGGGCGCAATGGGGCTCGCTTAGAGTCATAGGGTCACGGGCTATTGAAGAGAGCGTGGGAAAGCCCGGATGGCAAGGAAGTTTTTATGCGTCTAGTGATTCCCAGGTGTCGAGTGCCAAAAGTACTTCAGGAGATGCATGATGGAACGTCTGGTGGACATTTCGGTGTTAATAATACTGATCCTGAATAAGGTGCGGGAACGGTTTTACTGGATTAATAGTCAAGAGGATGTGGAGGCTTGGTGTCGCAAATGCAAGATTTGTGCGGCCAGTAAGGGTCCACAGACTAGGAGTAAGGGTCAACTGCAGCAATATAACGTTGGAGCCCCTTTTGAGTGTCCACTGGTGGCAATAAGTACATCCTGGTTTCCATGGATTATTTCAGTAAGTGGCCGGAAGCCTATGCCATTCCAAATCAGGAGGCTGTTACTGTAGCTAAGATGTTTTTGGATAATCTGGTATGTCGATTTAGTGTACCCCTGGAGTTACATTCAGATCAAGGGAGTGTTCCAGGAAATCTGCAAATTATTGGGAATCCACAAGATACGGACGATAGCTCTTCATCCCCAATCGGATGGAATGGTGGAGCGGCATAACAAAACCATGAAGGAACATCTTTCTAAGGTGGTTCATAAAAATCAGCTTGCCGTTCTTCCTCGTGGCATACAGGGCTGCCATTCATGAGACTACGAAACAGACACCGGCTTGTGTGGAATTTGGACATGAAATCAGACTGCCGTGTGACTTGATGTTTGGAACACCAAGAGGGAACCCCTCTCAGTAAACAATTATGCAGATGAAATTAGGGAACGATTGGTTCGAGTCCAAATCACCATAGGCAGTGACCGAATGAAAGCTCGTTATGACCGCAAGTCCATTTCAGGAGGATTCAAGGCAGGAGATATGGTTTGGCTCTATAATCCGCAGCGGATGAAGGGAAGGTCCCCGAAGCTTCAGCCTCCTTAGGAAGGGCCATATTCCATCATCACCCGAATCAACGATATTGTTTATCGAATACAAAGAAGTAAAAAGTCAAAGATGAAAATTGTACACTTGGGTAGACTGGCGAAGCATGTGAAAGAGACTGAATTGCCTGACCGGGACGTTCAGGCTTAAGGAGGGGGCAGTGTTATGTGTTTCAACCCTCTAGAAACATAGAAAAATCTAGAACATTACAGACATCCCGTGGAACATAGTAGAATGTGCTGGAATATAGTAGAAAGAAACCAATAACCTAGGACTATAAAAGAAGAGTAAGTGGTTGTGCAGTTCAGACTAGTAGACAGTCAGTGGAGAAACATTAAGAAGTAAACAAAGTGATCAAAAGTGACTGAATTATTGCGACTTACAGTACCTACTTAATGTAATATTAGTAAAGTAAATTATTGGTTGCAATTAGTAGGTTAATAAATTAGTGTTTAGTGTTACCCTAGTGTTATAATTCCCGAATCCACGATACAAGGTGTTTACAAAAAGGGTGTAAACACGTAACAATATATTTAGTGGACAAAAAAAATAATGAAAAAATATTTACGGAGGACTACAATATGTTCCATGTGGTTCAAGGAAGAAATATATGAAAAATATTCTGGGTGGTCACCTCAAGAAATAATGAAATAACTATGATAGGTATGACATGTGGAGTATAGTCGACAGGCACAGTTACCGAGGAGGAAACCTAATATACTTCTAGTGAAAAATTTACAGAGTGGTCCCTCTTAAAAAATAAGAAACCGTGGAGGAAAATAATATTTGGAATGTATAGTTATCACTGTTGCCTAGAAAAAAATAATTAATAATTAAAGGATGCCAAACAGAGAGGGAAGTTTTACGTAAATACATTTACAGATTTTTTTTTATTTGAAATTTGTTCAAACATATTTTTTACTTTAACCATTTCAGTGACCCTTTATTGATTTAGTTTTTACGCGATAAAGGAAAACATTGCAGAGCAAAAAATTGATGATTTTTCAATGTATATCCATTCCATTAACTTATACCAAATTTTCACTGTTTAATTCTTTTTGAGAGATGCATGGTTTCTTAACGAATTTCACATCGCAATAAGCAAAGTTTGAACCCTCTAACTCTGCTAAATCTGGGTCACAATGTTTAAACAATAACAAATTATTTTCTTGTAAGGTATATAATATATCCTCTCTCCGTATAAAAGAAAAAGGCGGTTAACGGTTTTAATAGTTCATGACCTATTTGGAAAGATGTTTAACACTATGCAAAAAGGTTTGTCCGCAGCTGTATTTAAGTTCTACAGGGATAAAGAAAAAACTGTTTCTTATAAAAAAAATATAGAATGTAATAATTTTAGTAAATGTAAAACTTTTTTACGTTCTATTATTATACTTAACAGGACCACACTTTCTTAGCCGTAGCTGGAAATAATTCTCCGATCCCTCGCGCGGTTGAAACTCGTCTCTGTTGAAGCTCGTTCCAGGTTTTTTGGCCCTTCAAGTGACGTTATATAACGCCCATTCTCTCTAGGGGTTGTATAAAAATGTATAAAGAAATAAATAAAAATACATGATTAATAATAAACTAATTTATTGACCAGCTAAGCAAAGTTCGGTAGAGAATTGAAATCAAATCAAGGTATGGTCGAATAAATTTGTGCTAACGATTAATAAAAACTAACAAATATTGAAACAAAAGTATGCACAGAGAGACAGGCATAATTGTACAAAATACACAACAAAATAAATCTTGAAAACGTAATAAAGGTAAAAAAAGGTACTAAAAGATAATCAAAGGTAATTAAAGGTACTGAAAGATAATCAAAGGGAGATTGGCCAATTCCGCAAGTAAGTAATACGACAAAATAGGTATAAATAAACTAGTGGAAGCATTATACTCTTCGCCGATTTACTGAGCTTTTTTATAATTGTTACACATTCTATAGAATACTCTTCGCATTTTTCTTGTAAATAATGTTAGTTTTTGGACATTCTAAATTTTGTGATACCAACTTGGTTGTGAAAAAAAAAAATATGAAAAAAAAATCGCCATGTGAGGGATCGAACACGAGACCTTTGGATTGAAAGGCAACAACAACAACAACAACAACAACACCAACAATAACAATTTATTAAACATTTGTGTATACATTTATGCGCCTTGCCGGAACCTGTACCGGAGCCAGCCAGACAACCACGGCGCTGAGTGCCGTGGTGATTGCAGAGCTGGGCGAGACAGGTCCGGTTTGGCTTGACGACGGATGTCTTAGTTAGTACTCCTGTCTGTCACAGGCAGACTTAAAAACTAAAATAAAATTAAAAATGTGTCCACACGGACCTAAAGCTAATTAAAAGAAAACTGTAAAAAATTATCACTCACTAGGCAAAGCACTTATTTAATTTTGGTTGGTGGCACGGGAAAACAGAACTCAACGAAAAAACCCGTTTGAAGTAATTCCACCCTGGTGGTCTTCCTGCCGCCAGGAAAATGCCGTAGAACATTAAAAAATATATTGTAAGAAATATTTTGGTTTTTACGAATTTATAGGTCAAGATGGAATTTAGAAACAAAAAGGACAAAAGAACAAAAAGGATAAAACAAATAGAACATATAAAGGGGATAGAGAAGGTTGGTTATAGGTTTTAGTAAGGATTGAAAGGCAAATGCTTTAGCCATTGGGCTATCTCATCTTACCACAAAACTTGAATGAATATCGTTCAAGAACTGTATTTCAACGGATTAGATACATTATTATGAAATATATAAATTGGTAAAATATAAAAACAAAAAAAAATTATAGGGAATAACGTTTCGCAAGATTTCTATTTAAATACAAATGACAGAAATTATGAAAAAAAATTTTTTTTTCTTTAAATGATTAATAACTTTTTTATTTACTGATTGATTTTTTCAAAAACAATAGGGTTCTTCCTCTAGCTAACGCTAACTTACTTTCCAAATTTCAATATAATCGGACTTTTCTTTCTTAAGTTATCGTGCTTACAAGAAACGTGACGGACGGACGGACGGACATTTACTCTTCGTTTTTGCGAAGAGTATAATAATGGTTCACTACCTCGTTAAAACAAATGTAAAATAACAGATTTATAAATGAACTATTAAATATTTATATAGTTAAAATTCTACTATAACACAAAGAAACTTAATTAAAAGGTAAAAAAACTGAAGTTATACACCAATTTAATTTACATAATTTCTTTAAAGGTAAACGAACATAAGTTAAAACGTATCACTCGCGAAACAAGTCTGTCTGTTTACACGAAAAAAAAAAGTTAAAACTTTCATAAGGAACGTAAATGTACAAAACACTGCACTGAAATGAAGTGAATTGTTAAAACGCTGGCCAAATGGAGGAATAAATGTTTCTACTTACAAAGTTGCCGAAATGAACAGGAGACACTAAACTGGAATTCCGTACCCCTTTACGTACCAGGAATATGCAGATTCAAAACCATATTCCAACACTGTTAGGTACAATTTGCAAGTACACACTACTAATATTTTCTTAAACTATGTTTTACAAAGCAAACATAACCTTTTGTCTAATTCTTCAAAAATAAATGGTTTTACGAGACAAAGGAAATAATAACTTTATTATAAGAAGGTTTAACTCTTCGAGCACTGGAACTTTTACTAAAATTCAGATAAAAGCCTGACCTCTTCGCTTGCCTACAGGCAGCGTAAAAAGTCCGTGGCCGACACTATTCTCTAAATTTATAGGACAGGACAAAACATTACAATGAAGCGAGAGAAATGAACCAATCGCTGGTCCGAGTACAAGTGTAATACCTTATAAAGAGCGATGAGATAGTTGGCGGTAAAAATAAGAATACCATATAGTCTGTTTCACAAAACGTGCACGTTACAGTTGGTGATGTCGGCTCCAACCAAGATCCCTAAAAGTTATATAGGTTACCTCGTAATTTCGGCGGGGAAAACGACAGGGGGGAACGCTGACGTCATCTTGGTACTTTTTGAGCTGACTGTCTAATGATTTCCGTATCTTACGAATTTATTTGGGTATTTATGTGATTTATTTTGTGGAATATTTTTTAAATAAACTATTATAGACTATATTTTGAAACTTTCGTTAGTACATTATCGTATTTAGTGACCAGGAGAAGAAAAAAAACTGATATATATTGAAAGTAGGTATACATACATTACAAATATTTTATGCTTGTTTTATATATGATCGAGGCTTGGATATCTATTTATCTTATATTTATTAAGTGCCTAATGTCTTAAATACTATATTAAAAACTGAAAACACTTGCTAAGTTAGTTTTTCAAGTGAAAGTAATATGACGTGGATTTACTTAATGAATTATATCAATAAACAATAACTGGATTCACTTGAATGGAAATGGTATAAGAACCATTGTAATTTAGATTAAATTAAAAATTATTGAAATCCAGTGTTAATTTTTAAAAATAAATATATTTTTTTGTTAGATGCCAGGGTATTTGTGTGCGGTGGCTATGTGCAAAAGCAACAGCGAAAGGGCAAAAAAGATTGGCGAAAAATTACTTTTCATTCTTACCCAACAAATAAAGCACTGGAAAAAGAGTGGATTAGAAGATGCTATAGGCAAATTTGTTTTGAGTCGCAACAAAATATGTACCTAGTAAACATTTTGCTATTGAGGACTATGAAGACGCAATACAGGCAAAAGTAATGGGTGTTATGTCGAAGAGGCTAAAAAAATAAGGTAACATGTTATTTTATTTGTTAATTTGTCACAAAATTTAACTTCTTAAATTTTTAAAAATTAACATGACATATTTATTTTCAGCCGTTCCACATTTAAATTTACTGCCAAATAAGATGTTAGGAGAAGCTTCTAAGGCAACTGAAAGTTAATAGAGAAGCCAAAATAAAGAAAGTGAATTTATTCAAAATATTCTTGAAGCACAATATGCTAATGAATTTGAACTAACCTGTCTGTCAGATATAACTAACCTACCTGGTACCCGTGATGAAAGCGATTTCGAAAAACTGAAACGTTCCTATGATGCCCTTCTAATAGAACGTAATAAAGAGAAGAAACAAATTATGGAATATCAGGAAGAAATTGCAGAAATAAATTTAAGAAATGCAAAACTACAAAAAGAAAATGATATGCAAAAGAAAATAGAAGTATATGAATGAAATTCTTTCTAGTTTTTTAACTAAAAATCAAATTGAAATCTTGTTGAAGAAGAAGACAAAGGCAAGATGGAATGTAAATGAAAGAACCCCGCACGTTTCTTATGTAAAATAATGCCCGGTAGATTTGGTTAAAATTGAAATATATTATTTATGAAATCATCCCGAATAAAAGTCTCCATGAAAGCAAGGCCGAAAAATTAGTAGTTTTTAAGTTACGGAGCTTTGAAGTTGTCTATCCGTGGTATATCAAATTCAGAACGAATTATGATGTGGCTGAAGAACAGCTCGAGTTTGACACCAATTTTCAAAATTAGAAATCCAACAAACTAATTAGCCTCCTCCCTAGATATGAACCACAATAGGAACCGGAAGTTGCATGATTAAGTCCATTTTTTAAAGTGAAAACTTTTTTAGTCTTAGTATGGACTTGCACATTAAGTTGGTATAACAGGTAAATAAATGGATTTTAGGCCCCCACACTAAATATGGACCACAGTAACACAGGACTGAAGTCTAAACCGGAAGTAGCATAATTAAGTCCATTTTCAAGTATTTCAGTGTCTATATAGACTTGCGTAATAATTACGTATTCATGGTAAATGAACGGGTTTCAGGCTTCCTCGCTAGGTATAGACCACAATAACACAGCACAGAAGTGCGAACCGGAAGTTGCATGATTAATGTCCATTTTGAAACTTATGCAGTCTGTATATAGGGGTAATAACTTCTGGGTCGCACTTCAGCACTGTGTTATTGTGGTCCATATCTAGCGAGGAGGCTTGGATATCTATTTATCTTATATTTATTAAGTGCCTAATGTCTTATTTACCCTTTATACGTACTTAACACGCAGGTCTATACTGAGACTGAAAAAGTTTTCACTCTAAAAAATGGACTTAATTATGCAACTTCCGGTTCGTATTGTGGTCCATATCTAGGGAGGAGCTAATTAGTTTGTTGGATTTCTAATTTTGAAAATTCGTGTCAAATCGAGCTGTTCTTCAGCCACATCATAATTCGTTCCGAATTTAATATACTACGTATAGACAACTTCAAAGCTCCATAACTTAAAAACTATTAATTTTTCGGCCTTGCTTCCATGGAGACTTTTATTCAGGATGATTTCATAAATACATAATTCAATTTTAACCAAATCTACCCGGCATTATTTTACATAAGAAACGTGCGGGGTCCTTTCCAAAGCATTTACACTGCGTTATGCGGGGATATATATATATATATATATATATATATATATATATATATATATATATATATATATATATATATATGCATGGTCATATACAGGCCCGTTTCATACACTGAGCGGTTGTAGTGTAGCCCGATTTGACGTTGTGCAGCCCGGGGTCGGGCTCATCAACGTACCCTTGTGTATATCATCACTAAATGGCCAGAAAGCATGTTAGCTTCCTTCCTACAAAATTTTGGGGTGGGCTTCAAAAAGTCATATTTTCATGTTCCGAGATACACTTTTAGTTGAGCACTACTGAGTCAGCCGGCGCTGTTCCTGTATATCCAGGGCTCTTATACAGCTGATATTCATCGCGCGTTACATAGCCCAATATTTGGCATCGTTGCAATGGCTCGATAACGTTCGATTCTTATTTCCTCTTAAATACTTTCTTTATGAAGTCACAATCAATGAATGAAAGCTCTTTATTCGAATCAATTTTTTAACCTCACAAGTATTAGAACGTTTTTTCTAAATTAAAAAATTTATATATACCTACTAAGAATTATAAATTATGTGGTACAGTGCTATGAAAGAAGAATAGTTGTTAGCATCTTAAAATGTGTTTTGAATTGTAATACAGAATTTAAAATAGAGCGATAAAATATATACACATCTATATCATAAGAGAGAGAATTACAATGAGAACAAAATATAAAATACATTGAGTTTCTCCATTTGTTGTACTAAATTGATGTTTCCATGTTCCTAAATTAGGTTTGTGATTTTTTGCATTCAGGATTCAATAATAATATACTTAATTGGTATTAATTTTGGTGCTAAAATTTTCATGGAGAAATATTAAACAATTATTATGCAGAATGATGATTTACGTATAATAAGGATAGATAGACATTGTTCATGATGACTATAAGTTGGTATTACTTCTACAGCCACAGGAAAACTTTACCTTAACTCGAAAAAAATTTGTGCAGACCTTAAACTTTGGTTATAGGTTCAAAATAGGCCAAAGTTCACGAAACAAACAAGTTTAGGAGTTTTACGGATTCGCGGGGGGTGAAAAGGGGTACTTTTAATTAAAAAATCGATTTCTCTTTACTTCCTCGAAATTTACAAAAAATATTTCAAATACAAGTTATTTCTGACAAAATCATCTTTAATCTGGTGTTTTTTAATTTAATTTTATAGCAATAATTAACCGAAATACTAGAGGTTTTAACTTCAGAATAATGTGATATGAATTAGATCTCGTTCATTTTTGGCAGCTTAATAGTAAATGCATAAAAAAAAGAAGTTTCGATATTGTACGAAGGCTTGCTAATTTATACGGGGTGGATGCCACCCATTTTCAGGGGGTGGCACCTAAAAAATACAAAAATATTATAGCTGAGAAATAATTAAATTTTAAGAAGAAAAGAACCTATGCAACTTTTATAAATTGATATAACCTAATAACTACTAGAAAATTTGTGATTTTAGCTTGAAGAAGTGGTATTTCAAATGCTTTTTCGTTAAATAACCCGAAAGGTATTACATTGAGCAAAACATGCTACAGACAAATAAGAAAGCTACTAAATTAAGGATGAATTTCGTTTTTTTCTAATTTTTGTAGAGTTAATGGTTTCAGAGATCTGGAAGTCTAAAGGTGTCATCCGAACGTTTATAGGATGGAGTGTTTAGTTTCAATGTTAAATATCTCAGAAACTATGGCACTACGCCAAAAACGCTAATAACCAAAATGAAAAATTATTATTTAAGCTTTCAAATGATTTTTTTCTTATTTTTATAGCGTAAAAACAAGGAAGTTATGACAAAAACAATGTACTTTCCACATTTTTTTTTAACAAAAACGTCGCAATTTTGTTAATGTAAGTAGCCAGTAATGAAAAAAATATAATCCCATATACCATTTTTCGTTAATATAGTATAGTGTGACCCTACATGCTCGAATGTTTTTATCGACTTACAGCCGATGCTTTAGAAAAAAAAATTGCATTATAAACTTTAAAGGGATTTTAGAAAAAACGTAACATTCTTGTTTCTCTGCAAATATTTCAATAAATATTAGTTTAAGAGAAAATATGGTGGACATAAAAAATGAAGCTTATAAACTGAGAATAAATTTGTTTTGTTTATATTGTTATGTGTGTAGGGTTGATTGTTTCTGAGATATTTAATTTTATAGATGGCATCCAACCGTTTTTAGGATGAAGTATTTAAAAAAATTAAAGGTAATTAATTAATCTTTAAAATTATTTTTGTTTGTTTCTACATCACAAAAAATAAAGAAGTTATAGCCGAATCAATGTGCGTCTTCACATTTTTGTTAACAAAATGTCGGCATTTTGTTATTGTAATTGCTCAGTAATTAATTTTTCTTCAAGAAATCCTGTTTTTCGTTAATATATAGCATCACCTAGATGTTTATTTTGTTCCTTTAAAACACTTTTTTTAGAATAAACCCATCCGCCATCCCCCCATCGGAAAATGGCCGTATTTCGGTTAATTATTGCTATAAAATTAATTTAAAAACACCAAATTAAAGATAATTTTTCCAGAAACGACTTGTATTTGAAGTATTTTTTTGTAAATGCCATATTTCCCGAGAAATTGGAGAAAAATCGATTTTTTTTATTAAAAATACCCATTTTTTACCTCCTATAGGTTCCCGCGGATCCGTTAAATTTCTAAACTTTTTTGTTTCGTGAATTTTGACCTATTTTAAACTTATCTTATAACCAAAGTTTAAAGTCTGCACAAATTTTCTTCGAGTTACGGTCATTTGTTTCAATATTTTCCTGTACTAGTAGTGGAGTGGACGTATATTAACGGTGAAAAAATTGTTGTTTTTTTTTAATAGGTTTAGAATGGCATAAACGTCGCTATTTTAAGTTTCAGCAAATAAATTCTATCTGTAATTTCTTTTGTGCGCACGATTACTCTGGAACCGTTCATGATATTGACTCAAAATATTGTACACCTGTGTATTAAACGAGATCTGGAAATAGATTATGTTTTGATCTTATTCCGTTGATAGGTAAATGGGGGTAAATAGGTAAAGCAAGCAAGTAAGAATCTATAAAAGTGGGATTTAATGTATGTACGAGAAGCCAAATTCTCAAAAAGATTTTGAGATCAGCCACTTCCACTATCACCCTGTTTTTATAATCCACATAATGGATTGTACTTACAGTATCAACCTTTTTTTTTTTCGTTGTAAGAGACTTGAATGTGGAAGTAGTGATTCGTTAGGCAGCGGTATTTTCAGTCGGGTTCTCTCTGCTGTATGGCGCACCTAACTGGACGACGTGATCTGTCGTGGTTGCCTGTTAAGAGTACACGGCCTCTACAAAAATAAAATTTTGATGGGCTAACTTGAATTGTTTTAGTCTATTTGGACGTGTATAAGAGAACAACGCCATGACTGCTGAATACCTATTACTTAGACACCACGTAGCGAAGTGGAAGTACAGTAATCGTAAAAAAATGAAATTTTCTTTTTCCTTAATAGGATGTCATGAAACGCCTAGATTTTCAGTGTGAGTCAAGAAAAATGTCTGCCTGCCTGCCTGTAACATTTTTTTGTACGCACGATTACTCTAGAACAGTTGTAGATATTGGCTTGAAATTTGGTACACCTATGTATTATAACGAGATTTGGAACAAGATTGTATTTTGATCTTATCCCGTTGGAGGGTAAATTGGGTAAAATGGGGTTAACGAGGTAAAGCAAGCAAGTTAGAAGCCATGAAATTGGGAATTAGTGTATATACGAGAAGCCAAGGTTTCAACATTTTTTTGGCATTAGCCACCCTCGCTACTACTCTCACCCCATAATTGAAGGAGGTGAAAAAATAAAATTTTGATTTAGCGTGTATACAAGAACCTAGGTCTCAAAAATTTTCCCCCACCCCATTATTTAAGAGGATGAAAAGATAAAATTGTGATTTAATGTGTATACAGGAACAAAAGGCCTGAATACTTTTTTTGTCTCTCTACCACCTTCACCACATTATTAAAGGGAATAAAGAAATAATATTATGATTTGTGTACAAGAGCCTCTAACAATTTTTGCCATCAGCTTCCCCCTCTACCATTCCCACTACCGTGTAGCATATCTTTTTATTAGTCCAGACGACAGAGAAAATTTTATAGTGGAATCTCCAAAAACTTGCAAAATGAATAATTCTTTTTACGGAGTCCGTGAAAGTGTATAGAATAATATCCTGAAAAGTTTACAATCTGCTCGGATGCAGAACATAAAAGAAAAGTGAAAAAAAAAATTATCCATTTTTCAAAATTCTGAAATTAAGTCAGGGTATGAAAAAATAAAAAATGCAGTTGGATAGACCACGTGTTTCTGAACAAAATGTCCTAATAAAATTTATCGCTAAAACCACGGTATTCCTGGAAAAAAGTGAAGTGAAGTAACTTTGTCCTGCGCGGCCAAGCACACGCACGGTTAAATGCATACTATGGAACCTCTAAAAATTCTTAGCAGTTCTAACACTTTCTGATTACACATTTTTAACATTTTTCTTAGTGAAAAGGAGGATAAATAGTGAGTCTGGAGAGAAAATATATAATTATGAACGCATATACAGACACCACACATAGCCGCTGTAACGAAGCAGATCTGTCGCGCCGTCACTCGCACGAATTTTTAACTGCCTTTACTGTATTGTATTTATTAATCTATTTATAAAAAAAAGTTTTATTAATTTTTCAATCACCCCAATTAAATAAAAATTATAAAAATAAAATGTAAATTTTACACCTATCCACATTTCAACTATATTCAATGGATTCCTTATACATTTGTTAATGTATTGGAAAAGTTCCAGAAGTTATATTCAAAACTCTAGAGAGTTATAAGGATAGGATCGTGAAAATCGCTATTTCTGATCAAGAATGGGATTGATCATATTTTCGAAAAAATGCATACAAGTAAACGAATTTGTGTTTGAACATTCGAAAAGTATCACTATCACACATTTTTTTCGAAATAGTGATATTTTATTTTTTCCAATGCGTAAAGTTCTCGACAAGTCACAGCCTCCAATATATATATTTATCAAAAAAGTCATCAAGCAAGGAAATTAAAATGATTTGAGATGTACCTTTTTTGAATCCATATTACTACAACTTAATAAACCATAATAATCATGAAGTGTAGCTACTTTTTAACAGTTTTCAATGAAGAAAGAAATTTTTGAAGGGCTTTTATTTTTTCTATATTTTTTATTGCGGCGATTGAGTTCAGGCGTGATAATATAAGTTTTAAATGTTAGATATTTCATCTGTTTTAAGTAACAACACTCAATGAGAAATGAGGAAACAAACTGAAGTATGAGTCGATGAACAATACAGAATTAGACAATAGACATCCTTTGTACCAGAAAATCAAATTAACAAAAAAATTCAAACATGTGGCCAGAGTTTGTTAACAGTTTACTAAAGAGTTTATTAGATTAGAAATTGACAGGCACTCCAGAAGTATCCGGCCATAAAACTATTATAAGGAACATAACAATGTAAGAAAGGAATTTGTAAATTGTCTATTCATTTCTAAAGGGTCAGTTCTAGAAATACAACCCATTGCTGTTTGTTTAAACGAAACTAGAATAACTAAAGACATTTTAGATTGTGAAATTTTCATATAAATTTATAAACATTTTGTATACAATTCTTTTAGTCGCATCCGGAGATGTAATAATTTATATAATCAACACAACTGAAAGTAACATAATTGAAAATATGGAATTTAACCATTGGGTTTTACAAACTAAAATTAAAGTATATCTGGAGATAATATTTATTGGTTGTATTTACCATTCTCCTAACACAAATTACTTGCAGCTTTGTAATTTTTTTGAAAATTGGAAAAGTTGGAAATTAGTCATTTATTATTTGTGTCAGAGCTGGGCAAATATGTACTTACAAATACCTCATAAGTATTTAAATACTAGAAAGTATTTAAATACCGAGTATTTAAATACTTCTTGCAACAAGTATTTGTATTTATACTTGCAAATACTTTATCTGAAATATTTACTACTTAGTATTTGTCAAAATGATCCTAAAGTATTTATAAATACTTAAACTATTTAAATAACTGGGAAGTATTTAAATACTTCTAAAAAAGTATTTAAATCCTTTTCTGACAGTATTTAAATACTTTCAGAAGTATTTGAATCTCAAAAGTATTTAAATAAATATAACAAATATAATCAAATACACAAGGGAGACAGGCAGATACTCGTCAAGAATCAAGACATGTACTATACTATCTCGTCAAGAATCAAGACATGTACTGTACTATGTAGTTAATAAATACATTGCATTATTCAGTCTTCCGTCGTTCAAGTCTTAATTTCCAGAAAGTTGGTTAAGAGCAGACAGTAAGTGTTAACTGTTAAGGCTGCGTTTGCACGCCATAGTCAATTCTTACATAGAAATAGCGAACAAATGGTTCTGCCGGTAAAACAGGATTCATACAATTGCCTAGTTAAGAGTTGAGATTTGCTTATCTGTTGTTGGCAACAAAAGTGTTGCAGGGCCGTACGGAGGTATTGCAAAGTGATCAACGTTGTTGAAAATAGTCGACTAGATTTATAACAATGAATTAACGAATTATTCAGCTCCTGTTCTATCTTGTAACTTTTGAAATAAGATTTGATGTTCGTAAATAATAATTAAACAATCGCGCACTGCGCACTATAATATCTAACAAACTAATAATGTAAATTATTTTTAGATTACCCACCGAACACGTCAAAGTATTACGGGTTGCGTGAATTGCTCTTGGATTCTTTACATTGAATGTAATTAATACACCCTGTCTGGGCCTCTCACAGTTACACTGGTATTCACTCAAAAAAATACTGCGTTGACATTGCTACCAACTGGTCAAATATATATAAAAATGTTGGATATGTGTTCAATTTAGGCAAGGCATGTACCGAAGTGGTAAGTAGGTAGTGTGGCAGTGGTGTGGTGACCATGTGACAGGAAAAAATTAGGTAAGTGCTTAGGACTGATTTCCAAACGTCAGAAGTTTGCGTATAATGAAATTGATCAGTTTAAAATCATTATGCGCAAGCTTCTGACGCCTGGAAACCAGTCCTAAGTACTTATCTAACGCTTCCTTTCACACGGTTACCACGCCACTATCACGTTTACCACGCCACTATCACGTTTGCCTACTTACTGCTTCGGTGCGCGCCTGGTCTTATAAAAAACTCGAGCCTTTGCTTGCCACCGATATGTGGAACACCTATGTATATTTAAAAACAATTTTAGCATATGCTACTCTTACTATCACAATTTTTATCTGAAACATTTTTTTAAATTTCAAATAGTTGAGGAAGATATTGACCCTCCACACACTATTCACTGACTCTGTATGTGGAGCAGTGTTGAGTTAGGGTACGGACATACCAAAAATGCTACGCAGCTAGAAGTTGAGGCTGCAGTCTCAGTCGATGCATCGAAGACGTCAATTTGTAAAACAAACCTGTATTTAAATGTGACTGCACGTACCGAGGATGCTAGCAGCAGTTCATCCTCTAACATTCTTTCCTGAACTTCTAGCGCGTAGCATCTTCGGCATGTTCGTACTCTTATACTTTTTGATATAACTAATTTGACCAATAAAATTGCTTTGAAAACCAGGAAATGAACATTTTGTTTATGTTTGTGTGTAATATAAAATAACATCAAGTATTTACAGTTTTATTTAATAAAGAGGAAATAGTGAACAATGTAGAAATTTTTTTTACACCCTTCATAAATCATTTATACCAGAATGGAAAAATAAATTGAACATTCAGGTCTTCAAAACAATATTTTTGTACTGCAAGTTTAATAATCATTTTCAAAGACTAAAGTGTCACTTAAGGCGTGTTTGCACGCATCCATTAATTTAGTCGAGTCGTTTAGAAATTTAGTACTCGACCAATGCGGACAGCGTGTTTAAGTCGAGTGACTTAGTGGAAAGTGCTGTCCGCATTGGTCGAGTACTAAATTACTAAACGACTCGACTAAATTACTGGATGCGTGCAAACGCGCTTTTATTACTTCCAGAGAGAATTTGAACTCTCCTTCGAGAAGTAAAAGACTCTTTTACTCTTTTAAAATAATTGTTGATTATATATACGCTATTAGAGTGTGCAAAGAGAGTTTGTCTGTATACCACAAGTTCTTTTGTATCTCTCCATGACATCGATTGTTCACAGTCGGAATTAAAAATAGTTATCCTAATCTTAATCGCTTTTCTTAGTAATGATATTTTGTTAGACATACTAATAATTTATTAGCAATATTAACAATAAACAAGAAATGTATAGGACTTCTGAAAAAAAAAAACAGTACAAAAATTAGCTTTTATGAAAAAAAGCTCTGGAATTGTGCAATAAGGGTGAAATATGCTCTAATATAAAGAATACAACTTAGCGTATCAATCTTATTATTAAAAAATGTTAATCGTAAAAAATCGTAATGGCTACTGTGTTTCTACGTACAATCTAAGAAAAAAGCCCTGCATAAATAGCCATAGGCAGTTCTCTTTGTATTGTAGTATGTAGTTAAGAGATCAAGCCCGGTCAATCATAAATAAAAATAAATGAAACAATCTTAAAAATATATAATCAGTACTACAGAATGTGGACAATTCAATCGGCAAGTAAATAAAAATTCTTTTAAACACCATTTCCAACACTAGAGAAATTAAAAATTAGTCCGACCCTGCTCTTACTGTCTTTCTAGTGTTATTTCAGCAGTGTTACCACTTCGAACAACTTCTGTCCCGCCATCTAGTAGTAAAACGTCAAACTAATATTAACAAAATCAGCAATTTTTTCCACGAGGTTAATCTTTTATAGGAGCAAATATTATGCCGATTTTTAACTTTTTTTCACGTTAAATATATTTATTCTAGTATGTATCATATGTTATTTGAATATTTGAGACACATTAAAGAAAAGAAAATAATTATAGATTAATTACGGCCGATTGAGAGGTACGTTCACGTTTAAAATCCAAAGGAGAAAATTTTGGAAACTTAATTTCATTTAGTATTCAAATATAAAATATTATACATAACAGACTTAAGTTAATTAGTTATAATAATTAAATCAAATCTGAATTCTGTTGGTTCGTTTTTAAGAACAACCTCGCGAAAGAATTAGAAAATGACGAATTAATGAACGCGATATTTTGACATTGGTAACACAGCCTTAATGTATATGTTTTGTGATTGAGAACAGTTGAACTAGTGCCATACACTGTAAAAAGGAATACTACAAAATTCCGGTAGTTAAAATGAGTTACTTGTTGCCAGCAATATAGGTTGTAAAGTTACAAGTGAAGTGGAGAAGTACTGTAAAATAGCATGATTATTTAATGTAAAATTAGCTGTCAATTTAAGGAATTATGTGAATTTTATAGCATTTTTATAGTATAATCACAATTATTTCTGTAATACGTATGTAAAAATACACATTCCAGTGTTTTTACGCTATGTTTTCCAAAATTATTATATTTACAGATTTTATGTAAAAATCTCCTTCAAATTTACGTCAATATTTAATGTAAATGCATTGTGAATTTACCCTGACTTTTTACAGTGTAGTCTCTGTGCTTTATTTGGGTATTTGCAGAAGACGCAAAGGTCTAGCTCTACGAATAAGTTAAAGTCCAATACCCAACTAGAACTGATTAAGTATAGAGGTATTAAAATAGTGTTGTAGAAGTTCATGGAAGTCATGAAACCTAAAATTTTGACACCTCAAATAGACAAATAGTATTTAATATAATAATGATAATGATAATAATAAGTCTTTATTGATTTCTACAAAAATAGAAAATACAATTTGGCGTAGTAGCCCAAGCGACAGAGAACATTTTATAGTGAAACCCACAAGCAAACTAAATAATTTTTTTTAATGAGTTCGTGAAAGTTTATAGAATAATATCCTGAAAAGTTTACATTCTGCTCAGATGCAAAACACAAAAAAAGGGAAAGAAAAATTTTAAAATTAAGTCGGTAGAAAAAAACAAAAAATGTAGGTAAATAGGCCACGTATTTCTGAACAAAAAATGTTCTAATAAAATTTATCGCTAAAGCCACGGTATTCCTGGAAAAAAATAATGATGTAACTTTGTCACTCTGCACGGTCAAGCAGCGCACGGTTAAATGCATACTAGGGAACCTCTAAAAATCCTTAGCAGTTCTAGCAAATAAAACAAAGCTTTCTTCTCTTTCTGATTACACGTTTTTAACATTTTTCTTAGTGAATAGGAGGATAAATAGTGAGTCTGGAGGGAAAATATATAATTATCAACGCATACACAGACACCATACATAGCCGCTGAATCGCTCGCATGAATTTTTACATACCTTTACCGTATTGTATTTATTACAAGTACACCTATCCACATTTCAGCTATATCCAATGGATTTCTTATACATTTTTTAATATATTGGAAAAGTTCCAGAATTTATATTCAAAACAATCAAAGATATTTTCATAGCTATAAGGATAAGATTGTGAAAATTGCAATTTCTTATCAGGATCTGATTGATCATATTTTCGAAAAAATGCATACAATGCATGAATTTGTGTTTGAACGTTCGAAAAATATACATTTTTTCCGAAATAGTGATATTTTATTTTTTCCAATGGGTCAAGTTCTCGGCAAGTTACAGCCTCCAATATATATATATTTATCAAAAAATCATCAAGCAGGGAAATTAAAATGATCTGAAATGTACTTTTTTTTTAAATCCACGTTACTACAATTTAATAAACCATAATAATCATTAAGTGTTCATACTTTTTAACAGATCTCAATGAAGAAAGAATTTTTTTGAAGGGCTTTTACTTTTTTCTATATTTTTTGCGACGATTGAGTTCGGGCATGATAATATATATATAAGTATATTTTTTCCATTCACCCTTTGCTTGTATTGTTTAAAACAAAAAAGCATCAGAAAGCTGCAATTTCAATATTTTAAATGAACCAACACTCACGTAGATTGAACAAATTCTGAGTTAGTAACATGTAATTCAGTGCGTCGGTGTCACAGGCATGCGTATTCAAGCGCGCGCACGCATGTATCTCGCTCCGAGTTATAATCACAGTATAGAGAAGACCAGTAGTTTCACTCGCAGCGGTCCCTTTGATATTTGTTGTACTCGATTTTATTTTTTTTTTAATCCACTGCGCATCTACTGTTTGTATCCCACGCGCATTTCGTCGTATACTGGCGACAGTGGCGACTGTTCAGAAACGTAAACGTAAACAAAAATAAACATCCACCCCACCCTACATCATCGCTGCCGTTCACTATCGTCGTGCCGTCTACTACGCATCGAATAATTTAAGCCCAGGAGCATCGCATGCGCACTGAAAATCTTATACAACTGTTCCGGCTGAGTAGGACTACTGGTCTTCTCTCTACTGTATTATAATAGTCCATAGTACATCGCCCTTTTTTTTTTTAATGATGAGTAGCTTCGTTTTGACGAGACGCCCAACTTTTCTTTTTGCGAAAATTCTCGGTAGTGGTAGTTAATAGCAAAAATTATTTCTTCTATTTCACACGAATTAGACAATTCGACAACCTGTCAAATTATGTTGTTGTGGACAAACACGGGGCTTATTATAATTAACTCGCGCAAACGTAACCAAGGCAATCGAAAAATAAACTTTTTAACAAACGTTTAATGAATGAAAAATATATTGCCAAAATAATTTGACAGCTTGTCGAATTGTCTAATTCGTGTGAAATAGAAAAAATAATTTTTGCTATTAGTTTCCACTACCGAGAATTTTAGCAGCGAGAAAAATTGAACGTCTCTTCAAAACAAAGCTAGTCACGAAAATTCAGCCTGTTACTAATCGTTAAAAAGAGGGCGATGTACTGTGGGCTATGACGTTACAGTTGATTATTTTTTTCCGGGAAAACCGTGGCTTTAGCGGTCAATTTTGTTACGACATTTTTTGTTCATAAATACGTGATCTAACCATCTGTATTTTTTATTTTTTCCTGGCTTGACTTAATTTAAAAATTTTGAAAAAATGGATGAAAAAATTTTTTTTCACATTTTTTTTTATATTCTGCATCCAAACGAAATGTAAACTTTTCAGGATATTATTCTATACACACACTTTCACGAACTTATTAAAAAAAAATTATTCAGTTTGCAAATATTTGTAGGTAAATACCTACATCGACTGGGCTATTTTTACACTTAACTATGCTTCAAAATATTTCAGTGTTATCAAAGTATTTAAATATTCGGAAAGTATTTAAATACTAATTTTAAACTATTTAATTACTTTTGTTATTTATTATTTAAATACTTTTATCTTTTGAAAATACTTAATATTTAAATACTTTCAATTTTCTGAAAGTATTTAGTATTTAATATTTAAATACTTTTTCAAAGTATTTACCCAGCTCTGGTTAGGGTGGGCTCCCGTAGTATTACGTTTTATATTGAATTTTATATTTTATTTTAAGAGCTGAATCATCTATTTGGAAAATGGTAACTCCTATCCAAATATTGTATAGGAACAAAATTGTAGAAAATTTTATGCACTTTGTTTTTTGTGCAGAAAGTTTTTCTCCATCTTTTTTAGTTTTTGTGTTAAATAACAAAAACAATATTTGCATTTTTTTTAGACGGATGCCATTTTGAAAGTACAGCCAGTTTTTTTTTTTGACATGTCTTAAATTGTTCCTTAGGCTTTAATCTTTATGAAAAACATTGTCCCCATGGATCAGGGGGGTGCACGGACAGTTAGGGTGGGCTCCCGTAGTATTACGTTTTATATTGAATTTTATATTTTATTTTAAGAGCTGAACCATTTATATGGAAAATGGTAACTCCTATCCAAATATTGTATAGGAACAAAATTGTAGAAAATTTTATGCACTTGCAGAAAGTTTTTCTCCATCTTTTTTAGTTTTTGTGTTAAATGACAAAAACCATATTTGCAAATTTTTTTTTAACGGACGCCATTTTGAAAGTGCAGCCAATTTTTTTTTTGGACATGTCTTAAATTGTTCCTTAGGTTTTAATCTTTATGAAAAACATTTTCCCCAAGGATCGGGGGTGCACGTGGCCTCCCGTAGTATAAGTACAAGTTGGACGTAACTGACTATTTCAGTTTACTCTAACGATATATACCTAGTAGTAGAATTGATAAATAAAACAATAAAAAAGGAATATTTAATAAAATAATAACGAACAAATGACTTACATATAAAATTATAAGACATATTACATAACAATATATGAAAAATAAAATTCTTACAGAAATTACAATGGATTTTATAGTCCAATCTATAGATACATTATAGACGAGGGGTTAACCGCTTGAAGAAATTGTGTACGTCTTATTACATATAGTTTATACCACCTCAATCTTCATTGCTTAATTTACAGCGGCTAATTCCTTGAACATAGCCATGTTTACTACTAAAAATCTAAAAGGAAATACTTCTTTTTACTAAGTAGTGAACATGTTATGTCTAAACTAGCAACACATTCACAGTAAGTACTAAAGAACCATCTGAATCTGCAATAGTCCAAGGAGCCAATTGCTTTTATTCACGATGCTACGAGTTCATAACCTGAAAAATGAATTTGTACGTTAGCAATTATTTATAAAGCAACATTTAATTAGGCAAGTATATATGAAAATAATTTTTGATCACTGATAACAATTCTTACCTTTGCAACAAGCTTATAAATTGCTTGTAAATTTCTTGCACAGTACTTCTTTCACCTAACCACAAACAGTTTGAAGACTTTTGAATGCTTTGAACTCATTCTTCTGTCTATGCACTTCACTCAAAAAACAAGTAATTCGCTGTATCCCATGTGTAATATTTGGAAGAATATCAATCTCTATACTAAAGCATTTTTTTCTCAAAATATAAGGATTTAATTCGATGGCAGCAGTATACCTAACCTCTACATCATGAGACAATTCTGCAAAATACGAACGACCGCAATCCTGACGAACAAAATTGAGTATATAAAAGTATTCAGAATAGTAGCATCAATATGTTAAATAATCCAACTTTAAGCTTCTAAATGGCACAAACACAGCAAATTCACTTTAAAGAAAAAACATTCTGATTCAATGACAATACAATATATTTTACTTCAGCAACATATTCTTTAACTAAAAAAATAAATGAATAAATGAGAATTCGCTATTTTACCCCATTTACATTTGTTTACAAATTCAAATATGTACCAAGATGACGTCACACGGTTTGGGACGGCAGTTACGAGGTAACCTATAACTTTAGGGATCTTGGGCTCCAACAGCTCAGAGTCCAGAGCCCCCATCAATTGATCACAGAGACTCCTAATCCAAAACTTTCCTTAAAATATGCGCCGTTCCCAAAAGTGCGATCTTCTGCACTTCTTGTGCGCTCGGTTGAGCAGGCAGTTGTTATAGACTCCGGTCAAGGCCCTTCTTGACAGTTCCAAGTGCTCCCACAATAACTGACGCGGCGCGACTGTGGTCTTTGCATTCCACATTCTGCTAACTTCTATTTGGAGGTCTTTCTACTTGTTCAATTTCTCTGTTTCCTCGATCATTATATTGATGTCATTCGGGATGAATACCTCGATCAGCAAACAGGACTTCTCCTTTTTATTGTGTACGATGATGTCTGGTCGATCCAAGCGAATTTCTCTGTCAGTTATAATCGGCAGGTCACACATAATTGTGTCGTCGTTGGTATTAACAACCTTCTATTCATAATATTTTGTGGGTACTGGTATATCGAAGTTCTTGCACATGCCCCAGTGGAAATTTCTGGTCATTCTGCCTATTATTATACTCTTCTCAAATACGAAAACGAAGAGTACGTATATTGCATTTGATGGGCACTTTTCCAAAACCGGAAATATCGCTCGTTGAAAAAAAAATTCATATAATTGTGTTATTGAACGAATTGTGAACAACTTTCAAAATGTCCGGCTGTCCGTCTGTCCGCTCATCTGTCTGTCCGCCCGTCACGTTTCTTGTAAGCACGATAACTTAAGAAAAAAAAATCCGATTATTTTGAAAATTTGACAGTAAGGTAGTATTAGCCAGAGGAAGAACCCTGTTGTTTTTGAACAAAATTGATTGGTAAAGAAAAAATTATTAATTGTTTGCATTTGAAAACATTATTTTTTTGATTTTTTTATCTTTTTGTAACTGAATAGAAATCACGTGAAATGATGTTTTCTTTTAATATGTATTTAGGTATATATTTTAGTAATATACATTTCATAATATAATATCCAACCGTGAAAATGTTCTCAGCTCGTCGCTTGTAATGTAAAAATTTTAAATTATTTTACATGACAGGTCAGAGCTGTTGAAAGTACCCAATGAAAGTACTTGAAGTACCAAATACCAAGTACCTGACAAAGTACTTGCTGCTCCAATTCCCAAGTACTATGACATGAAGCAAAGTAATGCAAATACCAAATACTTGTCGAAAGTACTTCAAGTAAATCGCAAGTACCGTATTTCAAATATTTCAGATTATTTGAAGTACTTTAATAGGTACTTCAAATCTCAAAGTAGTTCAATTACTCTAAAGTATTTCAAGTACTCTAACATATTTCAAACGCTCCACAGTTCTTCCAATACCCATAAAATTTCATATTTATTAAGTTTTTCTTTTATAATTTATTATTATTATTTATTAACAGCTTTCTTCAACTCTGCATAATTCAAAAACAATTAAAAAAAAATTATTTTTACATAAATATAAAAACGAACAAAAATAAATACCTACTGCTGCGGTCGATTTCCCTTCGAATGTCAGGAAAGTCATAAAGAAAACAAATTTATATAAAACATAGTAATAACTTTAGGTAAGTACAAGTACAAATAAAAAAATAATAAAATTAATTATCTATTTCCATGGGCTCTCAATAGCACCAAATTTTCGAAATTTTCATCAGTTAATGCATTTCTTCTAGGAGCATTTATAATTTCAGCAAATGAAAAGTCTTTCTACAGGCCCTGATGATGCAAGGCATGTATTAAACCTATAAAAAACTGTTTTTACTGCTGCTTACTTATCTAGAGAAACAAGTTGGGTGTCAGAGTCATTTAATTATTGAAGAATTTCTTATTAAATTCTTTTTTTATATAGCCGATGAAGGTAGGCGAGTATTATAGTCGTAGGATGGACGAGTATTTATTCAAGACACTAATTTGGGTATCAAAATAATTTAAATATTGAAGTAATTCGAGTTCTAATATTTTCTTCGCGCTGCTTTTTTTATAGTTTCCGTATTTGATATTCCTGTCGAAAAATCATCTGGTTCAAAACATTTTTATTCAATTGATGTCGGCTTACATTATAAGGTTCGCTGATGTCGCTCAGTACATCGTCATTATTATTAGATTCTGATTCTTCTTGGCAAACCATTTCTATAATCATTTTTGGAATCGATTCACTTAAAGCGTCATTTGTGTAACTTTTGAAATTACCCATCTGAGTTTCAACTGTGATAATGTGAAAGACGCAATAGCTTCTTTAGCTGGGCTACTTAAATCAAAAATATTTTAAATCTCTTGAGGAGTCCATTTTTGCAGGCATCTAATATTTCATTCCCGTAATTCAATTTTTCAGTTTCAAACTTTTCAAATTTCTTAAGATCTCAACCTACAAACACGGCAATAAATACCCATAAAAGGTGTTATGTTCTCCTTGCAAATACTCGAACTCGAATTCTTTGAAACACTGATCTACAATTCGCAATTTTTTAAAAACTGTTGGCAGTTTTTCTTTATCTTCTATCTTTTATTACTTGTGAAACTACATTATAGAATTCCAGCAATAGCTCCATGATAGCTAAGAGTATGTTTAAGAACTTTCTGTATAATATCTTCTGATTTGGGTCATTCTGACTTTTTCCAGAGTATGGAACATTTATTTATACAATTTGTATATTTCGTTCGTAGGCTACGGCTTTTTTGGATAATATTTTTCACATCAGTTTTAACTATTAAGTTTAAAGTGTGACTAGCTCAACGGACATGTTTTGGTAAATTAGGACGACCCAAATTTTCTCCTGAGCAATCGTCAATAATCATGAACAAATTATATTCTTCATTTGAATACTCGTCGCCGTCATAGGAAGTGTTTTCATTACTGACATTACAGTCTAAGCCAAATCATCCAAAAGCCTTTACGAAATTGGATCCATTATCTGTAATAGTGGCAACTAATTCATCATTATTGATGTGGAATTTAGAGTGAATATCTTCCATAATCTATGTCATTTTATTGTAACATGAGTTCCGCAGAATCTTCTACAAGAAAGGGCTGCAGAAAGTCTGCAATCCAATGGATTGTTAGCAGTGGCGCAGCCAGAAAATTCATCTGGGGGGGGCCAATAGAACCGATCTCCCCAAAGGACGAGAAAAATTTTCAGAAAATGGTTGAAAAATATTATATTGCTTCATTTTTTGGTTCATGGAAGAAGGCTTGGGGGGGGGGGGGGGCGGGCCCCATGCCCCCCCCTGGCTGCGCCACTGATTGTTAGGTCATTTATTTCCTGTTGAATGGATACCATCATTTCTTTCTTTTTCTCGTTACAGTAACCCCGCCCATACTACCGAAGTTCAAAAAGTGAATCTAACATATTATAGGATTAGTTACATACCTTTAACCTTTCTTACCTACTTACTAAGAACTAATAGCACTATTGATAAACAATAAGTAAGAAAGAAGTAGGTTGATTAAGAATTAAGAGCGATACGTTAGGTACTTATTTTTAATAGTCATTCTAGTGTTTTAAGCAGTATTTAAAATAACATCTAGTACTTCAAATACCGGGATATTACTTGAAATACCGGAAAGTATTTGAAATACCAAGCAAAGTAATTCAAATACCAGTATTTCTGAAAACCAAATACCAAATCCAAATACTCGAAGCAAAGTATTTCAAATACCAAGTACCAAATACTGGGAATCGAAAGGATTTGAAGTAAAGTGCTTCAAATACTGAAAGTATTTGAAATACTTTTTTCAATTACTATTATTTGAAATACTCCAGCTCTGTGACAGGTGGTGATATAGTTCTTAACTTTTTGACTAAGAATCTCTACGAAAACTTATCTTTCCTCAACTTTAATTTTTCAACCCATTTCTAACCCTCTTTATGTTTGTACAATTTTATTTTTTATCTTTTTTGTTTTTTTTTTTTTTGTCTTTCTAAATCCCCTCTAGGTCGATAACATCCTATAAATCCAAACTGTTTAAATCATATCCTTTTTACTACCTTACTTCCTTGACGGCGGCCAGACCACAAGGACATCATTTGCTTGAACGGGTTTTTTCGTTTAATTCTGTTTTCTCATATCAGCAACTAAAAATTTGTGAGTGCAGTGCTGGTGTCAGTTTTAAGTTTTTTTTATTCATTAGTTTTAGGCTCGTGCGAATACATTACCTTAGCATAACCAAGTTTTAAGTCTGACTATGGCGGACAGGTGCCCCAGTCGTAACAAGCATTATCGTCAAGCCAAACCAGATCCGCCTCGTCCAACCACACATTTACCACGACGCTGCGCGCCGTGGTTGTCTGGTTGGCTCCGGACCGGGATCCGATGAGGCGCATTCTCGTACCAAGAAATGTTTAATACATTTGTTTTGATTGATTGATTGATTGATTGCTTGATTGATTAATTGATTGATTGATTGATTGATTGATTGATTGATTGATTGATTGATTGATTGATTGATCGATCGATCGATCGATCGATCGATGGATTGATTGATTGATTGATTGATTGATTGATTGATTGATTGATTGATTGATTGATTGATTGATTGATTGATTGATTGACTAAGAATCCAATCGTCCCGAAACCCACGTAGGTTTTGTATATATTTCTTTTTTTTACTTTATTTTATGCTGAGTGTCTAAACCTAACATTATTTACAAAAAACTGCGAAGAGTAACCTAGAATGTGTAACAATTATATAAAACGTTCAATAAAGTGGTGAAGAGTAAAATGTTTTTAGCTTGTTATTATTATCATTATCATTATCGTTATCGCTGTCGTTGTCATTGATTTTGTCACTGTCACTGTCATTATCATTATCATTAACGTTATCGTTATCGTTATCGTTATCGTTATCGTTATCGTTATCGTTATCATTATCATTATCATTATCATTATCATTATCATTATCATTATCATTATCATTATCATTATCATTATCATTATCATTATCATTATCATTATCATTATCATTATCATTATCATTATCATTATTATTCATTTACTATCTTATTTCATATTATCATTTATATCCCTAGCTTCAAGTACGGTCTGCAATCATAATCGAACCGGTAGAGATTGAAATTGGCATACATATGTATTTAAGGTCCCTCTTTTACTTTCCAAAATATAAGCTGTCAGGACTATGAGGAATTGTAGAAGAACACACTACCGGGCGTCAAATTGACGCGACACCAATTTATTTATTAAGGGGCGCCAGCCGCGTTCTGCCCCGTTCTTCCACTCCCAGACGGGTTCGAGATAAGATCCACCTCGATAGCCGAGTAATGGATTAAGGCTGCACTACCTTAGATCATTAACGACGCTCTCTCTCAGGACGCGATTTTAGGATTTTGACCCTGCCGAATAATTAAATTTTCGCATAAAAAAAATCCCAATCGAAGATTTCTCTTCGACGGGATTGATTTTTGACGTGGTTGTCACGTTTTTATTTGCCAATAACGTGCTCTACACCTAAGGATTTCCAAGAAAAATGCATAAAAGATCCCTATCAAACCCCCGTTAGGCAACCAGAAGGCCGACGCATCCGGTCTTCCAAACGAAAGTTCCAGGGATGGTAGACTAGCAACAAGTCTCAAGATCAATTAAGATGCAATTAGTTCAAAAGAATCCGTTTATTTAACAGATATGGTTATATACAAAAATGGATATAGCAAAAATTCTTATTTTAAGAATCACGCCTCCCCCAATTAAGGCAAATGGCTTTCAAACCATACAAGCGAGAGCGCTTAGCTAACGATTGATTAGGTAAAAAAGATTCATGGAAGCCTTCCCAGAATCAAATGCAAGATTTTTTAGAGAAGTCTTAGACTTTTTATAATTTGGTAATTACGGCTGATTATAACGTAAAAATGTTTTACTAAAAAAATTTAGTTTCGCTAGAGACTACTTAGCTTTAAAGTTCTCGTATCGTGGCGGTTCACGTACTCAAATACATTCATGAGGACTTACTACTACATCGGTTAGATAGCGTTCGGTCAGTCCACAACTTACTTGCCCTTGATGTAGGCGTTCAATATTAGCAAAATTACGACGACCCACCTCCGAGCGACTTTTGGGCAAAATTGAATTTTTGTTTTATTTTTGCACAAGGCGTTTTCCTCTATAACTTTATTATTTGGAATGCCCTGCTATTGGCTTTCCTACCATCGCTTTGTATGGACTACTCAACGCGCTCGACCAAATTGCTAGCAGCTGGGTGAATCCAAACTCGTTTTATGCGAGAAACCGGCCTCGTGTGTTCATCGATTTTTATCAATTTTTTACTTATCGGCGCTACGCCGTCTTTTACATTCGGTCTTTAGAACAAGGACATTCAATGACTGTACCTCCATGGTCAATGTCTTTGGCGGAGGAATAAAATGGAAAATATTTTAATATTTTTCAAAGTGCCCTTTTGGAGTACTTTTTAAACTCGCTTCGGCGTACTTTTGATAAAAATCATTTTCAAGTCCAATTTTGGCGTACTTTCAAAAAATATTATTTCCAATTTCAATTTTGTTGCACCTTTGAAAAAGTATATTATATTTTTATCCTTGCCACTATATATTTTCATTTTCATATCCTGAACCACTATATTCTTTCACTCACATATCCTGAACCAAAACATATTTTCCTAAGTGAAAATTCGGTGTTTCTTCGAATTTTCACCTGGTGGTTTCTAATACCTTATGGAACTCATAACGGTCCTTATGAACTAGTCTGTGGCTCTGAAGTCCCTCAGACTCTTGAAAATGTCCTTAAATAAAATTTTTGCCTAGGTCGAATTTTTATTTTGCTTTCGACTTAGGTCGATTCTGGAGGGTTCTGCAACAGAATCTCCGCCATCTTTGCAGATTTTTGCGTCTTTTTCGAAAACTTCGAATTTTATTTATTTCTACTTACTCAGAAACCGCGATTAAATAGTAGTTACAAAACGTCGTCCAAATTTGCAATGATCCGAACGCTACGCCCGAGAATATCTCCGTTGTGGGAGAAATATGCTTCCTGACTTTATATGATGCACAACTCACTTCAACAACATAATTGAATATGTTAGGCACACGAAGTTCGCAAAATCTACGAAAGGAAAAGTCGACTAGGCTGCTTTACCTCCAACACGCGTATACTATCAGGTACAAAAGTGGCGTGGAAACGAAAAGAAACCTAATGATTGGGGCTGGAAAATCACTCCTCATGGCCTGGTACCTATAATAACAACTGAGGCCCCTCCACAGAGTCTGTTAACTCAAATTTCGTGCAATTGCACGAAGGATTGCACGACATCGTGTGGATGCAGAAAAACACTGAAATGCTCGGTCTTGTATGGTCATTGCTTGGGAATTTCTTGCTTCAATTACGTTATCCCCCCTATTTATCCCCTAATAAGGGCAAAAAAGGTCGTGTCCTAAGGTTCTGGCGTAACTTTTCGTAGAATTTTGGACAGGTAGACGGAAACCGACCCAATTGAAAATTTAATGTCCAAAATTGGCTTCAGCGCGTCAAAATAGTTCAGAAAAGTTAGATGAGAGCCTTAGGACAAGACCTTTTTTTGTAGATCTGTGGTATTAACAGCCACGTTTCTAGAAGGCTTAATTTTTTTGTCATATTTATGTCGAACTTTTTTGTTTGAAATTTAATAAACTTTCATTTTGATAATAACTTTCATTTCTATCAAGTCGATAGTTTTCGAAAAAAATATGTAAAAATCTGCAAGCGGGGTATATGTTCCAATATGGCAGCGATTCCTCATGCTGCTGACAGCTTATATTTTGGAAAATAAAAGAGGGATCTTAAATACGTATGTATGTTAGATCACGGTTCACATGAATGACTTTTTAAAAACTTTTATTTACTTAAATGGAGCCAACGTTGGCTCTTGGAGAAGGAATATAATAATAATTAGAAGTGTTTCATTCTAAGTGAGTTTAATAACTGACTTTACAAAGCATGTCTAGTCGTATTTATAACATACAGAACCTGAGTAAGCAAAATATAGAACAAAGGAAATGCAATTCGACAGTCAGCATAAAATGTGAGAAACAAAGGTGAAATATAATATCTCTAAGATAAGCGATTAATAAGAGAAGTCGTTATCATGTAATATGATATACATGTGGAGGTTTGTTATGACTAAGTCTTTATAATAAGCGTATAATTTTATATAACAACTTCCCCCTTAATAAAAAAGTTGATGTTATGCAGCAACTTTTGAAAATTGTTACAAACGTTAAATGAATATAATGCAAAATAAATTGAAACAATGTTGAATGAATACAAAGCAAAATAATAAAATACATAAAGTTAAAATTGGTAAATGATAATAATATTAAGTGAGTAATACATTACATAAATGTAATAAGAATAAAATACAATGGTCTAAATTAATAGACAAGGGTAAAACTCCACATATGAAAGTCTATGTTAACTCGATGTCCTCTTCTTCTTGAGGTTTAATACCGGGTCGCTTTCTTGGAGGGATAAGTCTTGGAAATTTGGTGAATACTCTGCTTCGCTCTGAAGGAGGTGAAGGAGGGTTGTCCGTTGAGGGTTGGATTCGCAATGCTCTACATCTTCTTCTTCTGCATTTACAAGTTATGTAAAGTACAACTAACAGGATGATGAGAGTGATTATGAAATACGTGAACCATGATACGTGTTTGGTCACAAAAGGCTCGTTTATGAGGTCATCCAGGTCTTTGGAATATTGGTCCAATTTGGTTTTTGCAATATCTAGATCTTCTACGTCGAGATTGTTTAATTTGAGTGGTTTTAATTTTGGAATTTCGATTTTGTCGGGCATGTGATTACAGCATTCAAAAGGAATTTGGATAGGATGTGAATTGTCCTTAATTTCGAAAAAGTCTTTGGCACTGGCTTGTATTCTAGTAATGCCTGCATAGGCGTAACATCCTGGTTGTAGTTTGATGATGGAATTTTTGTTGATTAACTCTGTTGTGGATTCTCTCTTTGGACAGTTGATGGTAATGTGAAGTGGTTCGGAATTAATTACTAGCCATGTGTTGTCTTCAAGTTCTTGGACGTTGTATCCCTGACTAATAATGAAGGAAGTTTGACAGTTCTCTGGAAGTTTTGGCAATGGTTTTAGTATTCTGGCTTCACATATGGCATTTTGGTCGATAGGATATGTAAACCGGTTAGAACATAGTTTGGTTCCAAAATAAAGTGGTTTGCATTCTTTCAAATTTTGTATAGGTATGTACATCAAAGAATCATCATCTCTCGCGATATATTTTTGTGAAATAGATAAAATGTGATGTAGACCAGTTCTGTTATCAAGTATCGGGATAGGGTATAGGCGATAGGTGTTATAATTTTGGGGTTCAACAAGTGGTATTGTTAAAACAAATACTAAGTTAGAATCCATTTGAAACGCTTGTAATTCAATAATATCCAAATACTTAGCAACTGCCGATAATTTAATGGGGAGAGGCAAATTGTTCCTTCGTAAGCTCTGTGAAATTTCTTGTAATGCTGTTACCAAATGATTAGGGGTTATGATTGAAGTGTGAATGATTCCTAATCTGGCAAATGTTATTGAATTCAAAATGTCGTTCAAATTATCTTCGATATACAAATAGCTTGCCATTAGTTGTTCGGAAATGTATATGAATTTTAGTTTTATGTGAGCAGCCTCGATAGCTTGAATTGTGTGTTCGATTTCTTCGAGATCTTTGTTAAACGTTTCCTCGTCAATTTGTAATTTTTGTATAGTCGAGTTGAAGTTTTTAATAACAGAAGTTGTAACTGAAATTTGATTTTTGATTAAGTTTTCCAAGTGATGTTCGTCGTTATTTAGTTTATTTATACAATTAGTATAGTACTGGCCATCTTCAGCATCTAAGTTTCCAGTTATGGATTTGAATATTGTACCAATACCGTTAAGTATTCCTCGTTTATATCTTTTTGTGTCTGAAAAGATTTCGTCAAATTTTGTTTTTATAGAGTTGGATATTTGTGTCAAGAGGTTAAAGTCTGTTTTAATTTCACTCGTAAAAATAATTGACTTATGATCACCATTATTGAGAGTGTACAAGATTCTGTCTAAGATATTTTGATTTTTGTCAAAACCTATTTTGAGGGATGAAATGTTTTTATGCAATAGCAGAGTCCATTTGTCATTTGTCACCACGATGTCCGTGTCTTGGTGGTAGTATACACCAACAGTGTTACTGATCGGGGTAATTTTGTATTGACAGAGTGCTGATCCGAACAGCAGGAGAAACCTGAAAATAAATTTAATTTTCAGTATATGGTTTCATTCTATCAAAGTTTACTTTAGTTTCTTGTTTTGTTTCGAGATTTAATAGGGTAGCAGAATTTTGAAAAATTTCTTTTACTTTAAAAGGACCGTTAAATTTGTTTTGTAGTTTGTTCTTAATTTGTGATTCTTTTACATAAACTAAGTCACCTATTTTGTACTCGGGGCGTTTTTGGGGAACATTTCTGTCGAAACGAACTTTTGCTTTCTCTTTTTGAGATTGTGTTCGACTACGGGCTATTTTATAGTAGTGGGATATTCTGTTGTTTAAATCTCTAACGTATTTGGTTATTAACTCTTTTGGTTATATAAAGTTTCCGGTGGTCTGTTAGACGTATGACCAAAGATAAGTTCATATGGGGTGAAACCGTGTGTTTTATTTACCGAATTGTTATAGCATGTTACTGCATATGGTAAAATCGTGAACGGATGTTCGTTGGGGTTTTCAGTTTTATGAATTCTTATCATTTCAGCTAAAGTAGCATGAAATCTTTCTATGGATCCGTTCGATTGGGGATGTCCTACGCTTGAATAAGTTAATTTTATGTCGTAGAGGGTGCAGAGATCTTTAAGCAAACGGTTGTCAAATTCGCCACCGTAGTCGCAATGGATTCTTAGCGGGGTACCGTAATGTTGAAAGTATAACAACAAGGTATTTACGACGGATTTTGCGGATTTGTCCGGGACTGCATAGGCTTGTGTAAATTTAGTTAACTCGTCGCGAATAGTTAAAGTGTAATTTCGAGTTGGGAATTCAAATAAATCGATATTAATTCTTTCGAATGGTGTTCTTGGGGTTTCTGTGACTACTAGAGGGTTATTAAAGTTTTTCTGGCATACTTTAGTCTTTTGGCAAGTTCCGCAATTTTTTATAAAATTTTCAACGTCTTTAGTTAGACCTTGCCAAGTGTATTTTTCTCTAATTCTTCGAATCGTTTCATTTATTCCGCGGTGTAGATTATTTTTACCAAAATGATTTTGCTCCAATATAATTGGAATTTCATCTTCGTCGGCAGTTCTGACGATATCTTGACAAATTACTACTTTTAAGTCTTTTTCTGCAAAAATGAATGATAGAATTCCGAGTATGGGGAGGTCTAGATTATTTTCGACAAAGTATGTCTTAGAAAGGTCTAAAACATCTTGATTTTTAAATAATACCAAAAATAGATGTTCAATTACAGATTCGATATCAAAAGGTAGAGGGATGATAAAATATCTCCTATGTCTGACTGTTTTGCTCGATACGATATTGATTTTATTGTTATGAAATTCGGGGTTTTCCTCGAATATGTCCTCGATAATTTTGTGATGTAGATCTTGTAAGTTGTTTTGTTGGAAAAAGGTTATAATATCTTTATGTTCTCGATACAAAAGTTGTTTGTTCGAGGCTTTGATTTTCGAATAGTCAATTAAAGATGTTGTTTTACATAGGTTGGTGAAAGTTTCAAATTCTCGCGAAATTTGTTCGTTAGTGACTGCGTTGTTATCGTCTGTGTTTTCGTCGTCGTCTGACTCGTCGTCTGACTCTTCGTCATTCGCGGCTAGAACCTTTGAATAGAATTTGGAACATTCGGAAAAATGATTAATTTTGATTCTGGAAAGTGCGTCCGCGTTCTTATTGATTTTGCCTGGTTTATAAATTATTTCGTAGTCGTACTCTTCTAATTTGAGTCGCCAACGGGCAAGTCTACTTTCTGGGTCTTTTATAGAGAATAGCCAGGTGAGTGGTCTGTGATCGGTTACAAGCTTGAACTTTCTACCGTACAGATAGGGTCTAAAGTGCTTTACACTCCATACTATCGATAAAAGCTCGCGTTCAATCGTTGAATACTTAGTTTCTGCACTGCGCAATGTTCTAGAAGCATAGGCAATGGGTAAATCTTTGCCAATAGGCCCCTGGCTCAGCACTGAGCCGACGGCAAATGCGCTCGCATCAGTGGTTAGAACGAAAGGTTCATCAAAATTAGGGTAGATTAATATCGGAGTTGTCGTTAATATTTGTTTCAAATCTTGAAAAGATTTTATACAATCATTGTCGAAGAGAAATGGTATGTCTTTCTGTAATAGTTTTGTTAAAGGCTTGGTAATCTTGGAGAAATTAGGGATAAAGCGCCTATAATATCCGGCTAAGCCTAGAAATGATTTAATTTCTTTTTGATTTTTTGGTTGAGGGAAATTTAGAATAGCGTCAACTTTCGAAGGATTCGGTTTTACGCCGTCTTTTGTAATGAGATGTCCTAAATAAGCGACTTCTTTGCGGAGAAACTCGCATTTGTCGGGTTGAATTTTGAGATTGGCTTTCTGTAATCGTTTGAAAACTTCCGTTAATCGAGAAATATGCTCGTGAATAGTAGGGGAGTAAACAATAATATCGTCCATATAGACGAGACATCGTTCATTTTGGATACCTAATAAAATGTTATCCATCACTCTTTGAAATGTTGATGGAGCATTCTTAAGTCCAAAAGACATTCTTACGAATTCAAAATGACCATTTTCAACTGTGAAAGCAGTTTTTTTAATATCTTTCGCATCAATCTCGATTTGGTGAAATCCGGAGGCTAAGTCCAAAGTTGTAAAATATTGACATTTGCCTAATTGATCGAGGAGGTCGGAAATATTGGGTAGCGGGTATTTATCGTCAATAGTCAGTTCGTTGAGTTTTCTGTAGTCCACTACAACTCGCCATTTTTGTTTACCGGAGGCGTCGAGTTTTTTAGGTACAACCCAAACCGGGGAGGACCAGGGAGAAATCGAAGGTCTAATGATGCCTTGATCGAGCATATTAGAGACTTGTGTTTTGACTTCCTCTTTATGGATATGAGGGTAGCGATATGACTTTGTGAAAACCGGTTTTGAATCGTTCGTGTCAATGGAATGCTTAATTTCGTTAGTAAAAGTTAAATTGTCTCCTTCCAAATAGAATATATCTTGAAAGTCTAAACAAAGCTGCGTTACTATTTCGGCCTCTTCTTCGTTTAGATGATCCAAGCGCAATTCGTTCCTAATTTCGAAGGATCTGTCTGTCTGTGGATGTTTGTCGGAATTTTGAGTATTTAAATTAAAAATTGATTTGAATTTTTGTACTGGTTCTAGTTCGAGGTTCGAGAAATTTACCGTTTTCAGTATTGCATTCGCGTTTATGATTGAGGTTAAAAATTCTCCATTGCTATCGATTTTTACGAGAGCATTCGGTAAGCGTACCCTTTCGTTTTCCTGGGCTAACAGTATAGCCTCGGTATTTCGCAAGTTACATTTTAGTTTACAGATTTTTTCCATGCGAGGTTCGATTGAAATTAAATTTTTTAAGTTGCCTACATTTTGATTTTTAATGGTAGAATTTGTAGTTGGTTGTAAGGGTAAATTTACAGTAGTTTCTTCCGTGACCTTAAATAATGGTACGGTTTTGAAATTCGTGACTAGTTGTTTGTTTTTGAAATCTACTTGGCATTCGTAATGTTCTAAAAAGTCTGCGCCTAGTAGTCCATCAAAATCTATATCTAGATTATAGATATAAGCTTTGTGTGATTCATCTGAAAAGGGGATGAGAACAGATTCGTTGATATAAATTTTTTGATCAGTAATGCCTTGAATAATTGCATTTTCAGGAGATCTACGTCTATAATTTTCAGCTGTTTTAGGTTTAAAAATTGGTATACCTGCGCCTGTATCAATTAGAATTTTAAATTTACCAGTTGCATCCTTCATATAGTAAAGGTTCTTTGAATTTACAGTTAATAGGGTATGGGGAGGCGTATTTACATGAACGTCTGTTCTGGGAAATTCAGCATTGGGTCGAAACTGTCGTTGAGGTTCATAGTTTGTATTTGAGTTTCTAGTTCCGTAATTGGTTCGAACTCCTCGTTGGGAGGATCCGCTGGTTGGTCTAAACCTTGGAAAAAATCCTGAGGATTAGCAGTATAATCCTCGTATTGCTCGTTTTGAGAATTAGCAGTATAATTCTCTGTGTAGTTTTGGTTGTTTTCTAAATTGTAGTTTTCGTATGATTCATTTTGAATTTGGTAATCGTCGGGAGAGTAGTCGTTGTATTGGTTAAATTGATCGGCATAATTATCGTAAGGTTCGTAATTTAAATGATATGCTTTTTGCTGATTAAAGCGGTTAAAATTCGGGTTAGGCTGAATAGCAGATGGTCGTTGTTGCGTAAAGTTAGGGTTCGGCCTTATAGCTGAGGGCCTGTTTTGTTGTAATTGATTAGGTTGGCCGTTTTGAGGGAATGTCCTCTGGCTAAATTGATTATTTTGTGAAAAGTTTTGGAAACTTGAATTTCCTGGGTAATTTGGTCGTTGGAAGTTTTGTGAAGTTGACGGCATTGTTTGTGTTTGTTGCCTTGTACGGCATTCATTTATGACATGTCCGTTTCGTTTACAAAACGAACAGAATTTCTGCTGAAAATTTGAAGTTGGTCGTTTTTGTTGCATAATAGGATTTTTGACCCGGACTATTTTTTGGAAATTTCTGTTGCTCGAAATAAGAGAGTTGTAGCTCTCTACGAATTCTGCTTACAGCTTTTAGTATGCTAGGAGGATTGCTAGCACGTATGATGCGGCCTAAATTCGGTTCTAAGCCTGTTAATAAATTGTTTAGCGTCATGGTTTCTATTAGATCTGATTGTGCCGTTCTTTGCGTCCGTGAGATTGTTTTTGCACTGCGGCGTGCATCTTCGCGTTGTGCGTCTGTAGACGCGATACAAATGTTAAGGCGGATTCGCCGGGTAATTGATGAATTCGTTGTAGGTCCTGAATTAGGGCCGTTAGATCTCTGGAATCCCCAAAGTGGGTTTCCAATAGTGCTTTGATTTCTGGCCAGGTGCCAGGATTACGCGAATTTATTAATTCGGCAGCTTTGCCTTTCAATTTATTTTTTATGTGGACGGTCAAAAGAATTTTTTGATCTCCAATTGCCATGCTTTGGGCACAATGACAGGAGTTTGAGAATGTTTGTAAACTTATGGCATTGCCATCAAATTCAGGTATTAAAGAAAATATTTCAGAGAGCTTGTAAGGCTCAATTTGCTCTGGTTGTTGTTGTTGTTGTTGTTGTTGTTGTTGTTGTTGTTGTTGTTGTTGTTGTTGTTGTTGTTGTTGTTGTTGTTGTTGTTGTTGTTGTTGTTGTTGTTGTTGTTGTTGTTGTTGTTGTTGTTGTTGTTGTTGTTGTTGTTGTTGTTGTTGTTGTTGTTGTTGTTGTTGTTGTTGTTGTTGTTGTTGTTGTTGTTGTTGTTGTTGTTGTTGTTGTTGTTGTTGTTGTTGTTGTTGTTGTTGTTGTTGTTGTTGTTGTTGTTGTTGTTGTTGTTGTTGTTGTTGTTGTTGTTGTTGTTGTTGTTGTTGTTGTTGTTGTTGTTGTTGTTGTTGTTGTTGTTGTTGTTGTTGTTGTTGTTGTTGTTGTTGTTGTTGTTGTTGTTGTTGTTGTTGTTGTTGTTGTTGTTGTTGTTGTTGTTGTTGTTGTTGTTGTTGTTGTTGTTGTTGTTGTTGTTGTTGTTGTTGTTGTTGTTGTTGTTGTTGTTGTTGTTGTTGTTGTTGTTGTTGTTGTTGTTGTTGTTGTTGTTGTTGTTGTTGTTGTTGTTGTTGTTGTTGTTGTTGTTGTTGTTGTTGTTGTTGTTGTTGTTGTTGTTGTTGTTGTTGTTGTTGTTGTTGTTGTTGTTGTTGTTGTTGTTGTTGTTGTTGTTCGGCTGATGCCGGTACTATTGGTTGAGCTGTCTCTGGTTGAGCTCTGTCTGGCATTTTGCTTTTTATTTAGAGATTATTTGAACTAAAAGAATTGTCTGCGTATCAGCAGTATGATATGAGAATTTAAATTAAAATTAGCTTGTTACGTTGCGTGCGTAAATGGATTGTATATTAGCTGTATAATACACAATGTTTCGTATTAGCAGTATAATACGAAGATAAATAAACTTAAAATTAAATGAACTTGTTTCGTTGCGTTTGTAAAGGAATGGATTTCACTTTGACAATAGAACTGGCTTTGTGCGCCGAGTGTATTAGCAGTATAATACACTTTTAATAAAATAAGTTGCGAAAAATAATAAAATAATAAAATGGTACGAGATGATTCTTATAATGACTTACGTTAGTTTCGTTTTCATGGGTAGGTTCTTCGTCCGTCAAGGGATTGGGATCCGCCACCACCAGTGAGGAAGGTCTCCTTGTTCTCGTAGATGTACACGCACTAGTTAGGCACCTTCTGCAGATGTTCTCCTTGTTCTCTTACGCTTCACTACCAGTTAGGCTTCTTGTTCTGATGATGTTTACGGATCCTACCGACTGCGCCAATGTTAGATCACGGTTCACATGAATGACTTTTTAAAAACTTTTATTTACTTAAATGGAGCCAACGTTGGCTCTTGGAGAAGGAATATAATAATAATTAGAAGTGTTTCATTCTAAGTGAGTTTAATAACTGACTTTACAAAGCATGTCTAGTCGTATTTATAACATACAGAACCTGAGTAAGCAAAATATAGAACAAAGGAAATGCAATTCGAAAGTCAGCATAAAATGTGAGAAACAGAGGTGAAATATAATATCTCTAAGATAAGCGATTAATAAGAGAAGTCGTTATCATGTAATATGATATACATGTGGAGGTTTGTTATGACTAAGTCTTTATAATAAGCGTATAATTTTATATAACATGTATACGTATGTACCAATTTTTATCTCTACCAGTTCGATTATGACCCTAAATGGGTGAGGTGCGGTACGGTACCGGTTTCAGTGACGAGATCTCGATCGGCGAATTTAAGGCACGCCGGGCGAATCCGTCACTTGAATGGGTGACTACATCTCATCTCGCCGTCCTGGTTGAAGTGGTAGAAGTAGCATTAGTTACTTCGCCAGGACGTTAATATAATTTTCATTTATATTTCATACTTATGTGGTAAATTTAAAAATGTTAGTAATAGCCTAATAATCCATTCAAATTTTTGTTTGAAAAATTTTCTGAACTCGCTGATTTCAGACAATATTCATATCACCATCCGTTTACGGATTTAAACAATGTTGAATTTTGTTTATTTAACAGGTGCATTATTATGACTTTGTTTAATTATTACCGAAAAATAATAAAGAAGGCGAAGACAAAATGAAAAAATGAAATTTTGTCAATGCTAAGATCTTGTAGCTGAAGGTCTCCTCTTTTATAAACTATATTTATTATTTAGAGTTCCATGGCAAATTAACGAAACATTTGAATCTATGCGTAACAATTATATCAAGTATTTAGAAAGAACTTTTGGTGCCACTGATATTTGATGATTTACAGTAAGCAGCAAGAATAGCACAAAATCTGCAGAAAGAAATCATCGATCATCAAAGCACACCGTAGATAATTTAATTGAGGAATGAATGGAAACGAAGAATATATGAGAGAAATTTCTCGGAAATTGCAAAAATAAAGACATATTTTAAAAAATGTTAATGAGAAAACCAGCAAAAAACATTAGTTAGTGTGAACAAGCTACTGACGATACTGTTATGTTAAGTTAAGAAGCGTCTGAGGTTAATCTATGGCTATAGTTGTAGGAGGAACTATGTGGTGGAAATTTGATTTGGAGTATCGGAAGTGAAAATAAATTTACCAAAACTTTGAAAATTAGAAGATTTACAAGAAGCTGCTCCGCAATTTAAATAAATGGATGTTAATTCTGAGAAGATATTGAAGCTGGATTAAAGTGCATCTTGGTGCATTTAATTCTGAATTATTTTTTTATCACAAATAAGGGTACCATTTTACCATTGATAAGTTACCAACCATATTAGAGCACGTTAAGAAAGAGGATTCGGAGCATTGAGCCAAATAATAGTTCAGTAAGGAGCTCGTATAAGTAAGGCGGTAGAAAACTATTCTCTGTAGATCTTAATTCATCCTGTTTTTGAAGCTGCTAGTGCATATTATTCATTGAGGATATTTCTTCTTCTTCCTGCATACAATTTTAAAACAAAGCAAAGATGTGATCTTCTCTGAACAAAGTATCCTAAAAAAAAACGCTGCCTAAGGAATCACTATTTCCACATCCAGATTTCCTATCTAAATCTTCTACAGCGCAAAATATTTTGACACTGTATTTGCGCTCCACTATGTGAAAATAATTGTTCATAGAGTATAATATTTGAAATCTTATACCCCAAAAACCCATAAAACGATATATTACATCGGTAGTGGGGTGATGGTGGTAGTGGGGGAGGCTAATGCCAAAAAAAAAAACCGCTGCCCAAGGAATCACTACTTCCACATCCAGATTTTCTATCCAAGTCACTCACAACGAAAAAATTTTGTATGTGGAAATAATTGCTTATGGAACTTTAATAATATAATATTTGAAATCCTCTACCCCAAAAACCTATAAAACGATACCCCCACATCGGTAGTGGGGTGGGGGTGGTGCTAGGGGGTGGTAGTGAGGGTGAATGAAGTAAACAAATATTTTGAGGTTTCTGGTTCTTGTACACACACACTAAATCACAATTTTTTTTCATCCCCTTTAATAATGGGGTGAGGGTGGTAATGGGAGTGGCTAATGCCAAAAATTTGAGACCTTAGCTTCTCTTTAATATACACTAAATACCAATTTTCTGGACTCTTACCTGCTTAATTTACCTATTTACCCCAAATTTACCCCAATTTACCCCCAACCCTTCGATGGAACAAGATGAAAATATAATCTAGTTCCAGATCACGTTAAAATACATACGTGTACCAAATTTCAAGTCAATATCACAAACGGTTCCAGAGTAAACGTGCACCCAAAAAAAATTTCCAGACCGACAGACAGACAGAATTTTTTTCTCTCTCAAATTTAAAATCTCGACGTTTCATGACATTCTAAGCCTATTTGAACAATAAAAATTTTTTTAAATTTTTTTGTCGTTACTATACTTCCACTGGATGTGGAAGTAATTAGAGGCCTTTGGTTCTTGTACACACACTAAATTACAATTTTATTCTTTTACACATTTTGATAATGATGTGGGGGCAGTAATGGAAGTGACAGTGAAGGATGTGGAAAATAAATCCCAAGAGGACGGCACTGAAAAATAGTAACAAAATATATTATGTCATAAAGTTTTTTGACGCACAGTCAATCTTTTGTAGTTCAATAAATAAGGTTTCAAGCAAGAGAAATCGTCTGATTCTAACAACATTTTAAGACCTTGAGTTCTCGTTCACATATTGAATCACAATTTTATGGACTCTTACTTGTTTGCTTTACCTATTTACCCCCATTTACCTTCAACAGCATATGATCAAATTATAATCTAGTTCCAGATCTCATCATCATACATATATGTGTACCAAATCAAGAAACCAATATTATAAACCGTCTCAGAGTAATCGTGCGCACAAAAGAATTACAGACAGACATTTTTTCTCAAACTTAAAATCTCTACACTTCATGACATTCTAAGCCTATTTGAAGACAATTTTTTTAAAATTATTTTACAGTTACCTACTATACTTCCACTCTACTACCTGGATGTGAACGTAAATGATCAAAACGTAACTAATCGTATTTTGAACCAATTTTAATATCGATATAAGGTAAAAACAGCCGCCTAAAGAATCACTACTTCCACATCCAGATTTCCTATCTAAGTCTCCTACAGCGAAAAATATTTTGACACTATATTTGTACTTCACTAAGTATGTGTAAATAATTTAATTGTTCATAGAACTTCAATAATATAATATTTGAAATCTTATACCCCAAAAACCCATAAAACGATGTGTCACATCGGTAATAGGGTGAGGGTGGAGGTGGTAGAGGTTAGTGCCAAAAAATGTTGGTGCTTTTGGTTCTTGTACACACTAAATCACATTTTTTTTGCTCCTTTTAATAAGGTAATGAGGTTGATAGTAGAGTTGTCTGATACAAAAAAAGAGACCTTGACTTCTCGTATATATACTAAAATCCCAGTTGTATAGACTCTTACCTGCTTGCTTTACTTATTTACACCCTATTTACCCCCCAACCTTAACAGAATGTGATCAAAACATAATCCATTCCAGAGTAATCGTGCGCACAAGAAAAGTTACAGGCCGATTGACAGACTGACAGAAAGGTTTCCTTTTGCTGAAACTTAAAATTTCGATGTTTCATTCTAAGCCTATCTGAGTAAAAATAAATTTAATTTTTTTTGCAATTAATATACTTCCACATTGTGGAAGTAAAAGGTCTATTTAGACTACTGGGTGAAATTTCATTTTATATTGTTTTTTGCTTTACTTATATTAACGCAGACAACACAACAACCATTTCCTGCGACATTGTCGTCTGCCGCAGCTGACACGCCACTAAACATTCATACCTTAATCAGGATTCGAATCCAGAATCCCCTGATCACTGATATGAAGCCTAATACACAGCCACTGAGCTGATTTTTTAAACCTATTTTTCAAATGCGGTTCAATTTTCTACAATTTTTTTTTGATAAAATACATATTTTATCGTTTACTATCTGAAGCAGATTAATGTAACATGTAAACTTTAAATTATCCTGTATAGTTTTATCACACAGTAGACGCTGGCCATTTCATCTGGAAAACGCGTTGTCCAACGAAGTGGAGGAGCGTAATGGGGTGATTTGAAATGCAGATGTATGGTCAGTAGTTCGCATAAGATGTGTACAGATGGTCGTGCCTGCATGATTTGTGCGACCACTAACGGACAGCGTACTCCCGAAGGCCTCCGTTATTGCTCATTTCTCTTAACCGTACTCCGCAACATCTCTACCTTTGCTCATTATTATTTATTAAAGCCCACTATGAATAATACCAAGCAAAATTAACTAGCCCAATAAACCCAAATTTTTCCACAAATTAATTTCCTGCGACGCTGAATTTATTTATCTATGTATAAAAATATAGGTCTTGGTGTCATGATAACTCGACATTACACACCAGACTTTATCGTGAACATTTTTTAAAAGTGATTTCAACCAGTTTTTGAATGAACGTATAATTAAATTTAGCACTCTTTTTACTTTCTCATGTATTTGGGTCGTAGCTGGGTCGTAGCTCTCGGTTTCTCAAATATGGTTGTCGAAATGTTTAATAATTCAAAAATTGCTATCCTAATTTTTTGAATTTGTTGGATATATAATAAATAGAGTTATTTAACAAGCAGTGAACATTAGTATAGATAATTTTTCTGTTTTACTTCCATATCGTGCAAGTATAGTAATGGTAAAAAAAAATCGGCAGCTACGGAAAACGACTGGAACCTCCCCACTCGGTGGATCCTTTGAAGCCGAAAAGAGCACTAAAAAATATGAACGATCTCATTTAATTATATCTTTTTTATTTATTTTTAAAAACCATATAATTCTTTGTGGACAGTTTCTCTGCCAGCTGTGGCCGGTGAAGTATTCATAGTGGACCGCTTCAATTTGAGCTGATAATAGTATATTATTCAACGAGCATATAATGATGGCTATTATTCACGAGGGTGAAGTTTAAGACACGAGCCGTAGGCGAGTGTCGTAAATCACCAGAGTGAATAATAGCCATTTTATGCGTGTAGAATACTATACTTTGTCCACGACCGCTCTTTTGACATATAACTGCTTACTCAATAAAATTTAAAAACAAAATTCTATGATGAAAAATTTTGTATAGTTCGGAAAAGTACACCAGTAGAATTGATTCTGAGAACGAATTAGCATTTTTGGCAATTGTCCAATGCATAAAAAATTTGTTTACTGAAATATACAGTTTTCTCGATTTTTCTGGCCATAAGAGGTGATTTCAGCAGCTTTGGTATTGTCTGGTGGTGTACAAGGCATCTCATTTTCACTATCGGTATACATAGTTTCACTTTTTTTATAACAACTAACAAACTTAAATGAACGAGGTAAATATGACGCATAAATTTTGACGTTTCAAATCAATAACAAAATTACGCTTTGACACATTGTCATGGCTCACTAATAAAATGATATAATTTGTAAGTGCGTAGGTAAATGATCTCAAAAACAATGTTGGAGATTGTCGCGTATTGCTAATACATAATGCTTTGAAAAAAATTTACCAATGTAGTTTTTGAATGTTCATTAAGTACCTCTTCGACATGTATCATTTGAGTGCTTCCTAGAAAACTTAGAGAGACAACACTTGCCTTTTGGCTGCTGCAATTTTGACATTTTAAATTTTTAGTAAAAAGTCACTAACGTGATTTCTTATAAACAACTGACTGTCCTCATTATTCACTAGTGAATAATGAAATAATTATTCACTGCAGTGAATAATGAATAGCATTATCCTCGAGGAAACACATACATAATGAGTACATTATTTAATAGTCGTGGACAAATATTATTTTTATCTTCTGGCCCAGACCGATTTTTCACTAAATCGGTCGGGGAAGGTTATTGTTTGGTTGCTTGTCACTAATGTCAGATGTCAAACTGACAGATGCCCAGAGGTTTCAGGAGAAGATTTTTTGGCAGCTGCCATATTTTTAGTCTCTAAACTTTGTTAGTTCTAAATCTGTCAAACTGACAGCTGTCAAAAATCCTGGTTCTAAACTTTGCTGGGGGATTTTATTTTTTGACAGTTGTCGAAAATTTTTAGGTTGGTATTGCGCTTCGTTTGGTTTTTAGGTTATATTAATGTTTGTTAGGTTGTGATTGCCGGAAATGTTTCTCAGACTTTTAATGTCACTGATACTTTTAATAGTTTTGGGCAAAGAACTTACTTTGGGCCCAGTTATTTAATTTTCTTCGCGGAAACCAAATCGAAAGGGTGCAAATGTGATATATCGTTGAAATCTGATTGATTTTCAATGGATTGATTACAAATTGTAAGTAATCATAAAATAAACAACTTGTTGTGTCGAAACGGCACTAAACGTAATCCGATCTTAACCAAAACCTTTTCAGATCTTCTGGAGCACTAAAGAAACCCTCAAGCAAAGTTTCACCCAAATCCGTTTAGTAGTTTCGCCGCTATCGTGCTAACATACATACATACACACACACACACACACAGACATTTTTCAAAAACCACTTTTTTGGGTTCCTGGGACCTCAAAACGTAAAGATTTGATGTTATCTCAATTTTTGATTTTGGATCAATTTCAGTAACCTCCCACAATTTTATTGTGGGGAGGTTAGAATTGAAATTTCTAATTACTTCCACGTCCAGTGGAAGTATAGTAACGGCAAAAATTTTTTTTTAAATTTTTATTGTTCAAATAGGCTTAGAATGTCATGAAACATCGATATTTTAAGTTCGAGTGGAAAAAATTTTTTCTGTCTGTCGGTCTGTCTGTCGGTCTGTCTGTCTGTAACTTTTTTTTGTGCGCACGTTTACTCTGGAACCGTTTGAGATATTGACTTGAAATTTGGTACACATATGTACTTTAACGAGGTCTAGAACTAGATTATATTTTCATCTTGTTCCGTCGAAGGGTTGGGGGGTAAATTGGGGTAAATTTGGGGTAAATAGGTAAATCAAGCAGGTAAGAGTTCATAAAATTGGTATTTACTATATACAAGAGAAGCTAAGGTCTCAAAAAAAAATTTGGCATTAGCCACCCCCATTACCACCCCCACCCCATTATTAAAGGGGATGAAAAAAAAATGTGATTTAGTGTGTGTACAAGAACCAGAAGCCTCAAAATATATTTTTAATTCATCCACCCCCACTACCACCTCTTATCGCCACCCCCCACCCGACTACCGATGTGGGGTATCGTTTTATGGGTTTTTGGGGTAGAGGATTGCAAATATTATATTATTAAAGTTCCGTAAGCAATTATTTTCACATACAAAATTTTTTCGTTGTGAGTGACTTGGATAGAAAATCTGGATGTGGAAGTAGTGATTCATTGGGCAGCGGTTTCTTTTTTTGGTTCAGGTAGCCTTAGAATGTCATGAAACGTCGAGATTTTGAGTTTGAGAAAAATCAGGCGTTCTGTCTGTCTATTCGTTCAAGGCCGGATTTACGTTTGAGAGGCCCCTGGGCACTTCTTATGTGGGGGCCCGTAACATAAAGGACAATGTTAAAAATAGCTGATTTTTGGCCCCCATCGCGGAATTCATAAGACCTAGAGAAAATGGTTGGAAAAGGCTCAAAATTAATAAAAATACGTCTTTGTGGTATTAAAAGGCTGGGGAAATTTCTATTTCACCCCTAAAAACATATAAACAACCCCCAAAATTGCTTTGAATAATAGCTTATGCTGAAAGTATTTTATGAGACCTATTAGGTATCGATTCAATAGAGATTAAAAAAGGGTAAAAACTACCCCTGTTCACACGCTATTCAGGGGGTGGAACGCCATACACGGCACCTAATATTAAAAAAAAATAAGTACCAAGGTGATTAAAAAAACTCGGAATGGAAAAAGGATCGCCTCCTCGTGGTGCATCCTGGAAAACACAATAAGTGGCCAAATGATCCCTCTGTATCCATTTGCATATTTACTGTACACTTTTCTCCAACAAATGAAGTTCTATAACTTACCCAGAAGTACCTTTACATGGAATAATGTAACAGAGAATAAACTAATATCATTTTCAACTCCTTACAGTGATTAGTCATATTTAATATCTATCTATTAAGAACCAATAGAAATCTTTCATTTTATTTTAATTTGCTCTACAAATATTCTGTACTAGATGCTGTTGTAATATCTCTAAACAACGGCAGTTTTTTAGGGATACTATTAAGTATAAGTGTTCATAAAATATTTTATTTTGATTCTATATATTTCATAAAATGAAAATCTTGTTATTTTTTCTAATATTACATTATCTAAAGTGCCTGTCATCCCTAAACTGGAGTAGATATTGATTCATTTTAGTCACCTTGTTTCCTATTAGGTAGTATTTGAAGCAGTGAATACTATTCTACCACCTGAGGGTAGTTTGATTGTTTTCGAGGTTGCTAAATAACTCGCTATTTATTCTTTATTAAAAAAACATGTTGACTAAAACCATACAGCATTGTAATATTACGTGCTGTAAATATTTTTTATATTCACATAGAGGTAGTTTTTCGTAATAAGAATACTCACGTCAAGACAAAGTGGATGTCTGTCCCTTTTACTAATGGAAAATAATTTGGTGCATTACTAAGTGCCGAGTGGCATTTTTTTTAGTATTCGAGACTGTGAATATAATTGCACCCCCAAATGGGGTAGTTTGGTGGTTTTCAGGGTGGCTAACTAAAGCGCTTTTTCGTAATAATACTTGCTGCGAATATTATTTCATACCATTATAGGGATTGTCTTTGAAAACAGGGATGGAATGCTGAGGTCAGGATCAGTTAACTGGCTCAACTAGTATTAAAAAATCATTTTGTACATTTTTAATCACCTTGGTAGCTATTTTTTTTAATATTAGGTGCTGTGTATCGCGTTCCACCCCCGGAAGAGGGTGTGAATAGGGGTAGTTTTTACCTTTTTTGTTATCTCTATTGAATCGATAACAGTTATCATAAAATAAATATAATTGTCACATTCTGTATAAGCTATTATTCAAAGCCATTTTAGCTTTTATAGTTTTAGGGGTGAAATAGAATTTTCCTCAGCCTTTTGATACCACGAAGACGTATTTTTATTAATTTTGAGCCTTTTCCAATCATTTTCTCTGGATCTTATGCGTTCCGCGATGGGGGCCAAAAATCAGCTATTTTTAACATTGTCCTTTCATATAAAATTATTTGAGATTTGGATGTTACTCTTGCTGAATAGGAAGTTTAATTACTTCCACGTCCAGTGGAAGTATAGTAACGACAAAAAATTTTTTAAAAATTTTTATTATCCAAATAGGCTGAAAATGTCATGAAACGTCGAGATTTTAAGTTTGAGCGAAAAAAATTTTCTGTCTGTCGGTCTGTCTGTAACTTTTTTTTGTGCGCACGTTTACTCTGGAACCGTTTAAGATATTGACTTGAAATTTGGTACACATATGTACTTTAACGCGATCTAGAACTAAATTATATTTTCATCTTGTTCCGTCGAAGGGTTGGGGGGTAAATTGGGGTAAATTTGGGGTAAATAGGTCAATCAAGCAGGTAAGAGTCCATAAAATTGGTATTTAGTATATACAAGAGAAGCTAAGGTCTCAAAAAAATTTTTGACATTAGCCACCCCCATTACCACCCCCCACCCTTTTATTAAAGGGGATGAAAACAAATTGTGATTTAGTGTACCTATGTACAGAAACCAGAAACCTAAAAATATTTTTTACTTCATCCACCCCCCCTACTACCACTCCCCTATCACCACCCCCCACCCCACTACCGATGTGGGGTATCGTTTTATGGGTTTTTGTGGTAGAGGATTTCAAATATTATATTATTAAAGTGCCATAAACAATTATTTTCGCATACAAAGTTTTTTTCGTTGTGAGTGACTTGGATAGAGAATCTGGATGTGGAAGTAGTGATTCCTTGGGCAGCGGTTTTTTTTTAATTTGAAGATTAACTTTTTCTTGCGTTTTCATCTCTTTTCATTTGTAATTTTTTCATTTATTCCTAATTATTTTTACAATTTTTATACATTCGGGGCCCCAATTACATGGGGGGCCTGGACACGTGCCCCAAGTGCCCTTATGTAAATCCGCCATTGTATCTGTCTAGTACGTCGGGTACATGGCTAGAAAAGTCAACAAGCTGCACTTTTTGATTGGAATGTGCCACTTTCTGTGGTCAGAGTTGATGTCAAAAGGCAACTTTTCAGATATGGACCGTCTTGAAAATCCGTGCAGAACACCAACATGTATGTTGATGCAATGCCTTAATATAATAGTAATATATAATTATTTTGTTCCAGGGATGAATTGGAAGATGATTGCGTGATCTAGAGTCATTAGAGCTGTTTAGAAGCAGTTCATTTACATGAGTATTTGTCAGTATTTAGTCGTTTCTTGTTTGTGAAAATTTGTTCCCTTAATATGTAATAAATGTTTTCAAAATAATTAAAATCACTGTTGTCTACGAAAACAAGTATTTCTTGACATATTCGGAACATAAACCCTTTTTTGTAGGGAGGGATATTGAGCACAATTAAACAATTACTTATCAATAAAATTCATGAGAAAATTGAAATTATCAGATTTTGGAAATTGTGCAGAACCTTTAAGGTGTGGTGATAAATATGTAAGGACAAAAAAGTGTCCTCTTCACAAGAGCTTTTAAACAAAAAAAAAGAAAATCGAAATCGGACCATAAGAAGCTGAGGTACAAAAAAACTTAGTATGACTAATGGTGGCCATTTTTTATGGCCGCTATTTTGGTGTTCTGCACAGATTTTCAAGTGGCTCCCTATCTGAAAAGTTACCGCTTGGCATCAACTATGACCACATAAAGTGGCATATTCCAATCAAAAAGTGCAGCTTTCTTTGGGGTACCCGACGAATTAGTCTGATTGTCCCTGTCTGTAATTTTTTTTTGTGCGCACGATTACTCTGATACGGTTTGTAATATTAACTCAAAATTTGGTACACCTAGGTATTATAACGATATCTGCAACTAGATACATTTTGATCTTATTCCGTTGAAGGGTTGGGGGGTAAATAGGAAGAGCAAGTAATAGTCCATAATGTTGAGATTTAGTGAGAAGCCAAGGTCTCAAAACTGTTTTGGCATCAGCCACCCCCACCTCATTATTAAAGGGGGTAAAAAAAATAAATTATACTTTAGTGTGTGTACAAGAACCAAATGCCTCAAAAAATATTTTGGAATCGGCCACCCCCGATACCCACTACCGATGTGGCATATCGTTTTATGAGTTTTTAGAAAAAACGATTTCAAATATTATATTATTAAAGTTCTATGAACAATTATTTCCATGTGTGCAAATATAGTATCAATTTTTCGTTGTAGGAGACTTGGATAGGAAATCTGGATGTGGAAGTAGAAGTGACTCTTTAGACAACGGTTTTTCTTATTAGGATTTTCTGATGCCCTTGAAATTCACAAAATACCTAATATAATTTTCTAGATTTTACTGGAAAGCAACCTCCACGCCTGTGACTTTTACGTCAAATAAACAGTTAAAGGGCGTTTTTTACAAATGGCATGAACACATGAATAGGCCTCCTCCGCATCAAGTTGCAGACTCCGTAACCGCTGGGCTTGACAGGCCACATTTTCTTCTTCTCGAAAAGAGAAATTGATGAGCTTGACAAAATTAACAAAAAAAAATGTTTGATCACTTATCACCAACACGCGCCTGAGTGTCAGCCGGACCTTCTCTACGTACCTCTCACAAGCCCGGGTCCCTAATCTCTGTACCCAATAGATCCCCTCATACGAGCCTTAGCTCGAATGAGAATGAAAATATAAAAGCAATGCATTTCCATAGTCAGAAATAAAAAAGAAATTATGTTCAAATGTGGCAACATATATATCTACAACATATATATCTGGTTAGCTATATGCCGCCAGTACGTTTTGAAAAAAGCTGGAGAGTCTCATATAACTTATATATTGCTGAAAAGCCTTTCAAATCATCAGTTCTGGTGAATGATAAAATCACTTTGAGTAACTTGTAAAGTAGCCACGAGCCAATAAAATGATTGTGAAAAATTATTATCGTCAACCCAAAGTTAAATTGCAGAACGTACTTTTCTAGGAAATTATTGAATCTTTTTGTGCCAGTAGATTGATATTATTACTCTCCATTGTATGTAGTTGTGATTAAACATCCTCTGAAGGAGAAGTCCATCCTTACCATGTTTGGTTGGTAAATTCTTATGTATATGTAATTAGATAGGCGATTTGCCTATATGTATATACATACTTTTGAATTTTGAATACAATAAACGGTATTATTTGAGTCCTTGTATTTTCTTGATTAAATGATTATTATCATAAGTCTAACATCTCGTACGATTTTGTGTGTTATGTAGACAACTGAATTATAGAACCTTCATAAGGTACCTCAAGTCTGTTTGTCAGGACATCGATTAGATCACAGGAACTACCCAGAGGATTTTATCCAAGTGATTAGAAATAAGACTGATGTCTGGATAAATTGCGCATGTCTGGGTACTTGCATGTTAGGCAGCCTCACCCTGTAAATATCTTCCTATTTTCGAATGTGCTCTAGCCATTATTTTTTATCCAACCAAGAGATATTTGGTACGTCAGGCATACATTAAAAAACTTCCCAGTCAACCAAATCTAGTAGTAACTATTATATAATCATTAGATAATATACGTTCCTCAGTAAGTAACAGTTATGTCCAAAGCAGAGTCCTCGTAGAGTAGCACCTCTGACTAATGTCAGCACTAAAAACTATTACTGTTATATAATATTTTCGTAAGTTTGCCACATTACTATTACTAAATATTTATAAAACAAGTGCATAACCGTTACAAATTTATTATATATCTTTTATAAATTAGTTTAATAACGTATATGTAAATACCGAGTAAGTTTGGGTTCTTTAATAAGTAAGAGTTATATCTCAGGTATGTTAATTATAAGATACTAACGACCTGTATGCTTCAGAATTGTTATCACCCGTTTACATAATGTATGGGAAGCAATTTACTTACTGTACTGCATCGGTGGCCAATGAAATTTAGGTTATTCCATATCTGTGTATTGAAACATGGGGCACAAGTCATACTTTAAGGGCATGACTACCAAGATTAATTGTGAAAATATTTGACATTGATTAAAAACTTACGAATTTTCATATTTACATCTTAAACTATAGAAATAAAAGCCAATAAAATATAAAATTTTCATCAAAAGGTGTAGTTTTGTAAAAAAGCGATCTTAATGAAATTTGTTATCTGTGTTGACCAATTTTCTTCATTACTGAGGAAAATAATTTGAAAATATACTATTTTCAAAAGTATTAGCAGGCCAAGGAAAAACATTTTTCACGAATTTCTATTGCAATTTTTTTTATATACAAAAACTTCTTCAATTGGTCTTTTGGCAGTCATCAATCATGCCTAAAAGTACGACTTGGTCCCACGTATTAAATATAAAGATAAATGGGTTAACCTAAATTTCACAAGCCACCCCCAATGCACAGATTATCCAAATTAAAATAGTATATCCTTGTACGAATAAGAAATGGACATTATGGAAGTTGGTACGCCAACATTTTTCTATAACTACCCATATACTTAATATTATACGTTCATAATACATTTTTCCCAATTTACAATAATTTGTCAGTCAAAAAAATGGTATTTTTGTCAGTTTTTGTAGCTTTTTGAATATGGTAATGGTAAAACAATAAAATGAGAAATTTTTATTTTTTCCGAGTATACTTGAGGTTCATTTTTTTGACATCTTAAAAGCAAAACAATAATTACCATGATGGAAAAAGTGTATATTAAAATTTCATATTAAATTTACAATAACATTTCTTATACATTTTGTTTTGAGAAATAATCTGTAGATTTCACAAATTATTTTATATAAATGCAAATACACAAGATAAAAATTCTTTAACACATATCGTTTTTCGAACTTTACCTCTGTACCTATCAGATTTAAAAATAAACAAAATAACCTTGTGATTATATATTCTTTATTTAAAATGTTAAATTAAAATTCATCTGCAGATATTAGAACATAAATAAAATGTATTCAAACTTTTCATTTTGAAAACTCCGAAAGTTTCCAGGAAGTTTTCCTTCTAACTTTCCATTGGGTATATTGATAGCCTATTTTATAGTGAAATCTGATTCGTGATGGTGCAGGCTTCATTTTGATACCAAATAAGTGCATACAATTATATTATTTACATGACTTTTACACTTTTATCAAATATGGAAAGTTTCCTCGACAGATCTCTGATTCAAACATAAAACGTAACTATATAAATATAGTATCTATCTATCTATTTATTCAGCCATCCTCTTGACATCTCTTGCGTATCGTTGTTTTCCTTGCCTGAACCATACAACACAGATTTCTTCAATGTCGCAGATATCAAATATGGAGGCAGCCACACCTAAATATATATCTAGTACATATTGAGCATTCAATATTATATGATTGTATATATTAATTTATATTAATACTAATATTATAATTACTGAGTGCACAGTACTTTTTGTAACATTTCTTTGTAGACTTAAATACTTCCCAGCTAATGACACCACAATACACCAAAAGTAGTTTTGCGGTCAAAATAAGCAGATGAATTTGATAGCTATAGATTATAGAACCGTTATTATCTCGTGTACAATCTGTTGTAAAAGTAGCAGAAAAAATCAAAATAGTTATTGACCAATAGCTGATACTGTGCATCTAATAGCCAGCAAGCTACTTTGGGTGTACTCTGTAGTTACTTTATCACTACCACAGATGAACATGGTTAATATGTCGCTTCCCTTTGGCACACAACTGAGTGCGAGTCAAATGTACAGTGAGTATTCTCATCTCAGTTGAATACAGCACTACTCAGTTATAAAAAAAAAAACATCTCAGTGAGTAAAACGTCTCTGCGCAAAAACCTAACCTATTAATCTTATTAGTGTGTACTGTACTCACAATACCTTAACATATATTTAGTGACCTTAATTGTTATTCTTTCTGTTACACTGAAGTTGCTGTAAAATTATTATTTTTCTAATCTGGTCAATAAACAGTTAAACATTAACCTCACTTTGTAACTGAGTACAAAGTGATCTTACTCCCCAGCTAGTGCAGTTGATTACAAGTGTAGGTAAAAAAAACTTTAGACTCACTTACAGAAAATTAAAGAAACATACCAACAACTAAGTAATGATACAAAATGTGAAAGGCGATAAATGGATAAATGTTGTAAAACATCAACTTAGTAACAAAGCCACAATTGAAACACTAAATAACCGAATATTGGAATAAAGAATCAAATGACGTGTAAAGGTAGTTTTAAAACTTAACGAATGCTACATATCTTAATAATTATAATTAGGCGCAAGCAATAGGATATAATTGAAACTAACATAATTTCATTAGCTCGCCCATCAGTAACGACAGTTACTGTTTTATTACTATTACTGCAGCTCACGTGATATATTCCAAAACTTGTAGAACTTATTCCTTTATTGTTGACAGCCTCAACTTGATTGGCAGCATTGTTAATTCGTCTCCGTCTTTGCCTATAAGACAAATCTACATATTTGTTTTTAGGCACTTTGAAAAAATCTCATGAGGAAAATCACAGAACACAAATATTATTTTAGGTTAGGCAAACAAACATGAACAGGTAAACGAGGTAAACGATCGTTACGATTAGTAATTTTAGGTGCGCCATCTACACGAATGTATTGATTATTATGAATTCATATAATAGATTTATCATACGTACAGTATTTTATAAAATACAAATTTTATACAAAAGGTATGTTTAACTTATGAAGATGTGATAGAACGGCAATATTTGCAGGGCATCACATTTTTTTGTAACAAATACATATTTACCACATTTTACAGAACACTACCAGAACTTTGGTATGAGGTGAATACGGAAATAGTGATTTGGCGCTGATGTCAGAAATGTTCATCAATTTTATGAATTTCTGTTTTGTATGATTTATTAAACATTATTTTATAAATATTGCGTCAATACCATTTTACTTATAGCAGTCATATGTAACAAAGAAAAAATATTACCACATAATGACTATGTTAAGAATAGCGGGCACAAATACGAAACTAGGACAGTATTTTGTAATAAAACGCAGTTCTCGTTTAAGTCTCATCTAGTTATGTAACTACTATAATTAGGTTGACTGGGTTGTGCCGTTGCCATTCGACGGAACATGGCTTTGGCAGGAGCAAAAAAATTCCTGTCAAACCTTGGCCCGATGGTGCGCCTGCAGGCGATTTTGTGGAAACAGCCTAAATACAACACAAAAATAAGAAATTAATTTTAAACAAATCTTGTAAAAGAATAGTGTCGCTGGGTCCCGTACTATAATAGGCTGTATCAAGAATGTTTTTTGAGGCCTTACTAAACTGCTTATCGGAAGAGATATTTTTAAATATTATTAGGAGACAGTTGTCAAATTTTTTACTATCATAAATTAGAGATTTTTCTGTAATACTGGTAGATGGTATGGGAAAATTAATATTATTTGCTTGGCTAGTAATGCGGCGATTTTCTGCATATTCAAAAGTGTTTCGTCTTTTATGGAATTAAGCATACCGTTTCGTGGATAAAAAAAGGATAATACTGTTAATATCTGGTGAACAATTGCTTTCCTTTTCTATATATTAAACATATTAGACTAGGCCCATAAGTAGGAAATCCATCTCTATAAAGTGCAAGAAGCATTTCATGTAACAATTGGGGAAACAACGTTTTGAGGGTATTTCGACCCCGCTGAATACGAATCTGCCTGTTGCCAAAGAGAAAAAAGTATGGCTATTCATAGGAAGAGTTAAGGACCATGTAACGGAGGTAATAGTGAAAAAATATTTGAAAAGGAAAACGAATAGTGACGACATCCATGTTAAGGAAATAGACACATATAGGAAAATAGCAGATAATAAATGTTTTAAAGTAGGCCTTATAGTCGGAGAGCAGCCAATCTGTAGGAAGCATTTTAAAAGTAGTCTATACAACTCGCGAACACCCACCTAAAAAATAGATGATATTATGTAAAATGACTTTCTAGATTTGATTTTTGAGTTCGCCCGTTAATTTGAGATTGCCAAATCGGTCAATTCGCAAATTTTTTGAAAAATTTTAAAATTATGTGTTAATTTTTGTTTTGCACATAACACATCATATCTTTTTTATTTTAATGCCGATTTAGACCAATATTTTACACATTATCCCTCCAATATTCTTGGATAGGCTGACGGCAAAGAATATAGTGTAACTAATAATATAGTGCCTAAAAAATATATAATTACCCTCTATTGTCGTGGTTTTTTAAAATTTGCATTGAAAAATACCCGATCGAGGTAACTTTTTTATTTTTAAAGAGAGAGTTATAGTATAAACGAGAAAAATGTTCCATATACTTTAAACAAACTTTTTTATAAAGAGATTTTTTTTGAAATTCGGCTCATGTAACGAGATGACGCTGTTGAATGCGGCCGCGCAACTCGTCCGCATTAATTTAAAGCATAACTTCTGTTAACGTCGCGCGTTGCCCATCTGTGGTGTCGTTTAAGCGATCAAGTGAGTCTACGGATTATTTAGTTTCTATTTGCAATTAAATGTTATAAAATTATGTAGATAATCTCGAAACATACACATTAAAAAATATGTTTTCATTAATTATAACAGCAAGTGGATACTAAAGATTACATTTTTCCTTCGCATAAACAACTTATGTTACATTGCACGTTTGCTTTGCTACACTTGCAGCTTGTAGTACAGTTATATAATTTACATTTACAAAATGGAGTTAACTCAATAAAATTGGGTTTTGGGCCTTTTGAAATCATCTTTGGAAATAAGATTTCCTCCTTTAGGTACCATCCAAAATCTAAAACATTTGGAATTCTGGGCTTAATTTGGTAGGCTGTCTTGTAAATAGCACATTGCAGAAATGCCCTTTTTACTTGTATTCTCTGTACTAGGATTTACAATTTCTGATTTTTTTTTTATAAGCAGTTCGGGTATACGATCTTCTACATTGTGCATGGTAATGGTAAACTGGATTTAGTGATAAAAATTAATTTTTCTGTTTTCAATATTGTTTTAGAGCCACAGAAATGTCATCGGATTTTGCATTTGATCGGTACATTTCTAAAACCGTAAATATCGCTCGCAGACAAAAAATTTTCATACCATTGTGTTAGTGAACGAATTCTGAACAACTTTCAAAATGTCCTTCTGTCCGTCACGTTTCTTGCAAGCACGATAACTCAAGAAAGAAAATTCCGATTGTACTGAAATTTTGACAGTAAATTACCCTATTTGAACAAAATCGATCGGTAAATAAAAATGTTATTAATGATGTAAATTTGAAAAAAAAATTTTTAATTTTTATGTTTTTGTAATTGAATAGAAATCTGGTGAAATGATATTTCATTTTAATATCTAAATATTTATATATTTTACAAATATACATTTCATAATGTAAAATACAACCGTGAAAATATGATTTTAGCTCGTGTCTTATAATGTAAAAATTTACATTCTTTTACGTGTAAGGTGGTGGTGTAGTTCTTTTGACTCGGAATCCAAGGGTGACGGGATCGAAACCGAAATGGGGTTTGGTATAGTTTTTTTACCAAGTCTTTTACCAACTAAGATCGTACTATAAAATTAAAAATGTCTAAAAGTAACATTATTTACAAAAAACTGCGAAAAGTATCCTATTGAATATATGACAATTATATAAAAATCCAGTGAACAGGCGAAGAGTACGTTTTTAGCTTGTTTCCTTTGATTTCCTATCCGAGTTATTATAATTTATGCCAAACTATGTGTTTATAACGCACTAAATATAAGGACTGAGACAAAAAGCACTTTCAACTTAACATAAATGAACACTGGAAAATAATAATCATCCGGCACGTGTCTGCGTTTAGCTCTAGATGCGATTGCGGCCGATTCATAGTAGCGCACATTCGTTCGGACGCTGAAACAATCAATGAATATTTCGATAAGGGAGCAAAATTTCAAAAAAAACTTCTTATAAAAGATTTTATTTAGTTCCTTCGGGACATTTTCTTCGATTATAGTAGGCACCTAACTTTAAAAATAAAAAAGATACCTCGATCGGACATTTTACTCTGCAAATTTTAAAGATTTTGCGTCAAAGAAAAGTTGTTATTTTTTTTGCCAACTAATTATTTTTTAGGTAAAGTTTTTTACTTTCAACATATCAAAGAATAGTTAGAGAATATTATGTAAAAAAATTAAAAAATTCTGAAGTAAAATAAAAAATATATGACGTGTTATATGAAAAACAAAAAATAACACATAATTTTTATTTTTTTTTTAGAAAATTGCCAATTTGGTCATTTTGGCAATCTCAAATCAATGGGCGAATTCAAAAATCAAGTTTAGCAGGTTATTTTACATCGGATTACCTATTTTTAGGTGGGTGTTCGCGAGTTGTATAGAGGGTATCGAATTCAGAGGGTCTGGTCTTCCACTATTAGTTATGCTTTAAAAGATTTAGCTTATACAAATTCATTTTGGTCAAGTGGAGTAGCAGTGAATAGGTTCGATTTTAAAAAAGAAGGGAAATATCTAAACAGATTAAGAGACGCAAATAGTGACAATGTAAATTTTCTAAAGAAGACTCAAAGCCAGGACGTTATATAGAAGCAAATAATAAAATTAAGAAATGTTCAGAGAAGCCCACCACCACCTCTGAGAAAAAGACTGAAATTATAAAGAAAAAAATACTCATGGAACAGTTCACACACCATCTGTTAAACCAAAGAATACCATCCAAAAACAACATATTGAAAAACCATTACACATAGGCAAGTTACATATTTCATATATGAATATTCAAAGTATTAAAAACAAATTTGATGAAGTCAAATGTTTTGTGAAAATAAATAAAATGGACATATTAATACTAACTGAAGGCTATACAAAGATGAAGAGGCGTTCTTTGACATTGATGGTTACACAGCATTTCACAAGCCCAAAGTAACAAGAGGAGGCGGAGTTTCAATTTACGTAAAGAACACTATGAAATCCACAGCACAAGTTTATGGCGCAACTGAAGGAGTTGAAATTATCAGTGTCTATTTACAAGAAATAAAGTTGTCCATATATGGTGTGTATAGATCACCATCTGTAAGTGCCACAGACTTTATTAATTCATTCGATGAAGTGTTGAGCAACGCGCAGATTAATTCTGTGATATGAACTTAAACTTACTAGAGACTAATAATAATACAATAAAAGACTACAGAAATTCTATAGGTTTAAATGGCTTTAAGTTAATGAATGAAATAAAGAGTGATGCAGCAACAAGGATCACACATAACACACGTACTTTAATTGATCATGCACTTTGTTATTGTAATAATAATATTAATTTTAAATTAGAAATAAAACCTAATGTCCTTTCGGACCACGAACTCCTCCAGCTTGAATTAGGGAACTTTAAAATTCCTAAAAATAGTGAAATAATTTCAACAAGAAAATTTGTTAATTATCATAAATTTGAGGGAGAATTCAGAAGAAAAATTTTAAATAATGACATTCATAGATTTGATAAATCAATAAGTATAATTAACGAATGTAAATTTTCATGTGCCGAAATAAAAACTATCAAATCCCGTCAAAATGAATGAATAACAGAGGATTTCTTAGAATTAATGAAAAAAAAGAAAAAACTTTATAACCTAATGAAACAAAATCCAAATAACATAGAAGATAATTTAAGAGAACGAAAAACCTGGTAAATAAAACAAGAATACAACAAAAAAACGATTTTTTTCGAAAGAAATGGGAAAGATCGGGGTCAAATTCCAGAAAACAGTGGGAAGTTATTAATGAACTTTTCCAAAAAAAAAAAAGAGAACAAGAATCTTGTAAGGTCTTAGAAGTAGATAACCAGTTGATAACTAAAGGGGAAGAAATAGCTAATCAATTTGTAAATTTTTCTAATACGATAAGAACAAATATATCAAATAACATCCCAATAAACGTTAACAAGTTTAATAAGTTAGAATGTTGTCAGTCTATTTTCCTTGAGGAGACTTCTTCAACGGAAATCACCAATGTAATCAATGAATTAAACAATAACTCTGCTCCAGGAGATGACGGCATTACATTAAAAGAAGTAAAACTCTTATCAAGGTCATTGGTTCCTATATTAAAGAATCTAATTGATAACATCCTGCACAGTGGTATTTTTCCAGACGAATTAAAAGTCACCAAAGTTAAACCCATTTATAAATCAGGTTCGAAAACAACTTTAAGAAACTACAGACCAATTTCAATTGTAAATGTATTCTCTAAAATCATAGAAAAGATTATAAAAAATAGAATTTTAAAGTTCTTATTGAAGTATAAATTGATTGATGACTATCAGTATGGTTTTCTTGAAAAGAGTTGCACACAAAGTGCAGTAACTGATACTCTGCACAAAATCTGCACTGAATTGGATAAAGGTAAATTTGTAATAACAGTGTTTGTAGATCTTCAAAAAGCTTTTGATGTTGTAAATCATGACATATTAATAGAAAAATTGTATAAACTAGGAATAAGAAGCCAGTTACTACACTTAATTAAATCATATCTAGCAAACAGAAGACAATATGTATGCTACGACAATGTAAATAGTACCAATAGTAATTTCAAATTGCGGAGTGGCACAGGGATCAGTCTTGGGTCCATTGTGACACTATATTGGTGTATGATAATAATAATTTGAAAGATTTACAGAATGAGGTTAATAGTGACTTACAAAAATACATGTCATAGTTACAACAAAACAAGCTAAAGATTAACAGTAAGAAAACAACCTATATGCTATTTAAGCAAAAAAAATACCCAAGAGATACCAGTAGAAATAAAGATAAACAACGAAGTACTGCAGAGAGTCAGTTACACAAAATATCTAGGCTTAAACATTGATGACAAACTAAATTGGCAAGAACATTATCAGAAAATTGTAAAAAAAATTTACCAATGATTGGGGCAGTATACAGAAGTAGAGACTATCTTAATGTAACTTCAAAATACAAAATATATAATGGATTTTTCTTCTTGGTATTTAGGTACTTAATAACAATATGGGGAACATGTTCTACATCCTTATTTAAAAAATATCAGAGATTGCAGAATAAGATAATAAAAATTCTTTTTAAACTTAATTACAGAACACCATCAGTAGACATATACAGAAAGCTTAAACTGCAATCGCTGGATAACCTTTTCAAATTTGAACAATGTAAACACGTATATAGAATTAAAAATCAAAGACAAAAAACAACATGACTATAACATATTGCAATCAAGTACACCTGTACCAAACAAGACAGAGCGAACAAATCTATACCGATTATAGTAGAACAAATGGAGGATTAAATAACCCCATAATTAGAAGCATCAAAACTTAAAATAGTCTGCCGCACCATATCCAACAAGCTAATGGATACAATCAGTTTATGAAACTTATACAGAATGACAGACTTATACAGAATGAAAACTTATAAGAATACATTATCAACACATCATACTGATAATTATCTCACAAAAAACTATACCAAGTTCCAAAATAAAATAAAGGAAGCCATACACTGCAAATATCCATAAATACATACTAAGTACGTCTAACTGAAACTATTTTGAAGCTATATAGTTCACTTATCAAGGACATAAATAAATAATAATAATAATATAATAATAATAATAATAATGTTTATTTACCATCAATAAAAAACAAAATCGGGTTGTACATAAGGTAAGTAGTAATTACAAATAGAGAAAAAAATATAGTATAAAAAATATATAGTATAAAAATAATATCAAAAGTTTTGTTCAAAATCAACTAAAATTGGAATTGTAAAATATATACCTAATAGTAATAATTTACATATAGTGAACTTCGTAAATAAACAGGTAGAAATAACCCACAAAAGAAAATCTTGTGGTGGGTTTATTAACCTAACTTATAAATTTACAATCTTTGATATTAATATAGTTTTATTAAAGTACATATAAAATGCATTACTGATATTTAATGGTAGTTTGATACTGGGTGACGATTTTTGGTGAGGTGACATATATTAAGTAGTTTATTATTTAAATTAATATTATTTTTATTTTTTTTTTTCCGGAACAGTAATTTAAGGCAGTTAATATATATTTTTTTATTTACTTTTTTTAATTTATTCATTATAATTGTTTTTCATATCAATTAACTTGTGCGAAAATGTTCTAGTTTTTGATAATAACCATGATTTGATTTTAGATTTAAACATGGAATTGGAATTTAATAATCTTAAGCTAAGTGGTACTTGGTTGTATACTTTCGGACCTAGAAAGTAAAAGCATCGCTGGGCTATCGTTTTTGTTACTTTTGGTATTACAAAAGAGCCTTGTCTATACCTTGTTGAATAAGAGTGCGTAATACTAATTTTTGATTTAGATTTTTTCTGTTCCAAGATTAAAGAAGAGCAGTAAAGTTGTTTGATATCTAATATTTGTGCCAAAGAGTAGAGTGAATCACTAGGATATAATAAATTTTTAGAAAATATTATTTTTAGAATCCATTTTTGAATAGTCTCTAAGTTCTTGATGTGTACATTGTAAGCTCCTCCCCAGGCGATTATCCCATATCTTAGTTGGGATTCGACAAGTGCATAGTATATTGTTTTCATTTGTTTCAAATCTAGTATTTGCCTAAACTGTTTAAATTTGGATAGGAGACTTCTAACTTTTTGTACTAAAGTGTTTATGTGTTTGTCCCATTTTAAGTTGTAATCAATTACGACACCTAGATATTTGATATCTAAAGTTTGTGGAATCTCAACAGAAACATCCTCGCAGTCGATTTTAAGTGCGGGAAGATCAGGGATTTTAGTTTTATTTATGGCAAATGGTAAATACTTTGTTTTATTAAAATTTATAGTAAGCAGCCGAGAGTCGAACCATTTTTTTATATTTTTAAAGTCAGCTGTCACCTTCTCTAGGAGGGTTTCCCAAGTATTATCATAATAAAAAATGGCTGTATCGTCTGCGAAGCTTATTACTTGCCCTCTGGAACTCTGCAGAAATAGATTATTAACATATATATTGAATAATATCGGGCCAAGCACTGTGCCTTGAGGAACTCCACAAAGTACAAACCTTTCATCACTTATTGTGTCATTTATAGAGACCCTCTGAGTTCTTTGGGACAAGTAATTTTTAAAAAGATGCAAGCTTTTTCCACGAATTCCCTGGTCTTCGAGAGTATCTAGCAGTATACCATGATCCACTGTATCAAATGCTTTCGCAAGATCTACGAAGATACAAACTGCAGGTTTACCTCCATCGAGGGCCTTGTATGCATTTGACGTAAGCTGCATAATTGCATCTTGCGTAGATTTGCCTTCTTGAAAACCAAATTGAGCATCTGATAAAATCTTGTACTTATTAAGGTAATTAACTAATCGATTTTTTATTAATGTTTCTAATATTTTAGTAAAGCTGGAAATTAAGGAAATGGGCCGATAGTTTGAACATTCGGTTTTTTCCCCACCCTTATACAAAGGTTTAATTAAGGCTGATTTAAATACGGATGGCCATGTACCTATTCTAATAATATTATTAAACAGTAGGCAGAGAGGTTTTGAGATATAATCTACAATCATTTTGAGCGTTTTGGAAGATATTTTGTCATCACCTGGTGCCTTATTTAGTTTAAGGTTCAAAATAATTGTCTTAATTTCACTTTCATTAATTTCGGAGAGATAAAAGGAGTTACTCAAACGATTTTTAGGTTCATTAAAATTCTTTGGCTTTTTAATTTTGTTTGCTAGAGTTGGGCCTAGTTCAGAATAATATTTAGCAAAAGAATTTGCTATTTGTTTAGGATCATTGATGATTCGATCGTCTATTTTAATTTCCTTAATACAATTTTTTTCGTAACTTTTTTTAGGGCATAATTCATTTAAGGTTTGCCAAAGATGTTTTGAGCTGTACTTGTTTTCTTCAATGACACTTTTGTAATATTTATTTTTAGTTTCTTTTATTAAATTATTTAAAATATTTCTATAATTTTTAAAATTTTTGCGCAGGTCTGTGTCCTCTGGATTTCGTTGACACATTTTATATAATTTATTTCTGTAATTTATGGATCTAATTAAGGAAGTTGTTATCCACTTTTTTCTTTTTCTTTGTGCCTCGTTTTTGAATTCAACAGTACAGTCGGAAATGAGATTTTTAATTTTTTCTACGAATTTTTTTGTTAATAAATGAATGTCATCCGTTTTAAAGTTAATATCATTCCATGTTTCCAAACGAAATTTCTCAGTTAGCTTATTATAGTCAATAATATGTCTAGTTTCCATGTAGCTGGAATCTTTTACAGTATCCTCTATTTTAAACTGATATATAGTAGTATAATGATCTGTTATTAAAGTTTTAAGAATGATTGGTATTTGACTTGTACATATATTTTTTACAAATATGTGATCTAGACATGACTTAGATTCTCCTTGTACCCGGGTATTCTCGTTTATGGTAGATATAAACCCCTCCTCACTTAAGATATTTAAGTAATCTTGACAGAAATCAGATTCAGCTAAAATATTTATATTGATATCTCCTATGAAAATGCACTGTTCGTTGCCTCTTAGGTGTAGTTGTATATATTCCTTTAGATGAGTATTGAAGGTATACGGGCATAATGAGGGAGATCTGTATAGGCAGTTTATGATTAGATTTTTATCGAGTGATTTAATAGTGATTTTAATTACAGATACTTCATTAATTTTTAAAATTTCATATGTATAATTATGCTTACTTTTTATATATGCCACCACACCATCATTTTGGTTTAATTTACTTTCGCTGTATATTATGTCGTATCCATCGATATTAAATGAGGCGGTATTGTATATATGCCAGGTTTCGGTCAGAACAATACAATCAAAATCTAGTTTAAATTCATTTAGTAGGATTTGAAAATCATCAAAATTTTTTGCTATACTACGTATATTATTATGAATAACTCTAAAACCATTAAAACTACGTAATGCATTTTCACAATTAATAATTTCATCGTGAATAAAAGTCTCCTTATGGTTTCCACGGAAATCTCTTATAAAAGGATCCATAATTCTTAGTTATTTATAAAGAAAGAACAAACGGGATAAAAAATAAGATTAAAAAATAATAACAAAATAATCTATAGATTTCTAGAAATATTATTTACGTTTGAATTTTCCTGACGTAGCTGGTCCTATGGAGCCTCTCGCGTTACCTGCCACACTGCGTAAGCTGTAGTTGATCTCACCCCGTTTACTCGAATTTGGTGTTTTGCTGGGTATTTTATTTATCTCTTTCTTTTGGTGTACTATTTTTGGGGTTTGAATAAGTGATTGACTCTTGTCATCATTTATTGTAGCTTCCTCCTCTAAAGTGTTCGTTCCAGTTTTCTCTTCAAGACTTTTTAGATCCTCAACGGTATAGGCGATGTTGTTTATGATGAGTTTGTTGTTTCTAATTTTGGCGTCCAACTGCTGGTCTTTGGCTTGTTTTTGATGTTTTCTTAATACTGCTTGTTTCTCTCTATCCTCTTTTATTAAGTCACTTGATATGGAGACAGAACTGCCCTTTAATGTATGTCCATTCTTTAAGATATCAATTTTTTTATGGAAATTAACAAATTTTACCATAATAGGCCTGGTATTCTGTGAATTCTTTCCAAATCTGTAGGCATGATTGATTTCTGACTTGCATATGGGGACTTTGAGAGTATCAACAAATAATGATGTCACAATGTTGTAGATGTCCTCATCCTCACTTTCTTCAATCCCAAAAATAAGTATGTTATTTTTTTTTGAATCTCTGGTTAAATTTTTTAGTTGTTCATTTAATTGTTTGTTTTTTTGTTCTAAATCATATATCTTTGAATTTGCCTGAGATAGTACAGTGGTCAAATTTTCGATCTTGCTTGAAATTTCACTTTCACTGAGTTTTATATCACATTTCAATTTTTTGTATAGATCATTTAGAGTAACAAGATCATCACCAGACATTCTTTACTATTTGTTGTTTAAATTATAAGTTTTACAATCGGGCAGCCCCAATTGAAAGTAATAAATATATTTATTACTGCCAAATGTTTGGTATTTTCGATGTCCCGGCCTAAGTAATCCTTATTACGCTGGTCGATCTCTGGCCCTTTCTGTTTCCTGGAAATCGGTCGGTGGCTTGATTCCGAACTGTAAGTTTGTACTATAGAATTTTACACTGCACTTTTATATTAATAATTAATAGTCTCTTATTCACTTTTTGAATTTAATTTTTTTTTTTTTTTTTTTCGTTTTGATACTGAATAACTTTGCCGTAATCCACTTTAATATTCACTACTTAAATTAATGGTTCCTTAGTCTTTTTGCAAGATTTGGCCCAGCGTTTTATTAGACGTCCGCTCGGTACGATGGTCAATTTTAAACTGATGAATTTAGATGAGATCCCAGAAAATTTATCAAGTAAAGATCTGCTCAAATACATAATATTAGAGACTAGACAGCAAAAAGTAGAAATTCAAAGCTCCATAATTAATCTAACATCAATTGTCAATAAGGCTGAAGAAAAGGTGATCAAACTAGAGGAGGAAAATAAACATCTAAAAGAGAAGATAAAAGCTATAGAAAGGAAGTTTAAAAAGAACAACGTTATCATCTTTGGACTGCCACAGGAAGAAAATGAAGTGGTGATAAGTAAAATTAAAACAATATTTGATAGAATTGATGTAGATATCGCACTAAATCAAATCAATAATACTTATAGATTTGGAAAATCTGAACCGAAACCAATAGCTGTTGAATTAACTTCGTATATGTTGAAACAAGAAATACTCAAAAATGCATATAAATTAAAAAACACGAACATTGGAATTAGTAGCGATTTGATTCACGAAGATAGGGAGGATTATGTTATATTAAAGAGGCATATGATAAATGCCAGAAATAAAAAATTAACAGCAAGGATAAAAAATAATATCTTGTATGTGGGCGATGAAAAATTCACAGCAGATGAACTAAAACTTAGAGACCAACAAGACATAGGCGAAGAAGATAGCACCGGTTCCACACTGAAATTAGTTCCAAAAAGCTCCTCCACACCTAGTACTCCTTCATCATTAGATTGTTTTAATAACACTTCAAACACTATTAAACCACAACAGAAGCTGTTAAATAAAGTACAAGAGCCGACTACACCACAGGAAATACGCAACGTACAAGATAATAAAACTAATACGGCAAAACCCCGAACTCGAACTGGAAGCTCATCAGGAAATTATCAATTGAGAACCAAATAATGCTATTTTGAAAAAATCATAGTTTAATTGATTATTTAAATGTTTGTAAACTTTCTTTTTGTTTATACATATTGAATTTATGAAATAAAAATTTAAAAAAAAAAAAAAAAAAAAAAAAAAAAATGGATCCATACATACGCGAATACCAAAGTCAGTCCATAAATACTAATACAATTGATAATGTGTACTATTTTAACAAAAAATATTTGGAACTAAAAAATAATTTTAAAATTTTTCATATTAACGTTCGTAGTATTTATAGAAATATTGACGAACTGTCCATATTTTTGAGTTATTTCACAAATAAATTTGAAATAATTGTACTCACGGAAACTCATCAAATTCATGATATAAGTATTTTTTCTATGAAAGGCTATAATATACTATACAATGAGGGAAACTTAAATAAAAATGACGGAGTTGTCGTATTTGTAAAGAATGGCATTAACTATACACACACAACTGTTAATATGGGTGAAATAAAAGTTTCAAAACTCAATATTTCTTATAATCACAAAAAAATGATAATCACTAGTATTTACAGATCCCCCAGTACTTGCCCAAAAATGTTTAACCTCGAATTACTTAAATATTTAGATAAACAAGAAAAGACAGATATGCATATAATAACAGGGGATATCAATATAGATCTTTTGGACGATATAGATTACACAGAAGAATATAAAAACATATTATATTCATATGGATTTACGTCCTATATAAATAATTATACACGTTCTGCAAGTAGAACCTGCTTAGATCACTTCTTCGTAAAGAGCGATATTCATAGCAAGAAAGATGATATAAAATCGTTTATTTTTTGTTATGATATTACAGATCATTACCCGATAGCTATTATGTTTGATAGTGTTATAAAAACTGAAGGAAATATTCAACTTAGGTATAAGAAATATATTAACTACAGTAATTTAAAAAATGATTTAAAAAAAGAACGCTGGCATTGTATTTATAGTGAAAAGAATGCAGATTTAATCGCAGAAATATTTATTGGTCATTTGAAATTTTACATTGACAAGAATACAACAAAAATAAAATTAAACAACAAAAATTTCATTAAAAAACCATGGGTAACACCTGCCTTATTAAAATCTATAAATATAAAGAATGACCTATATAAAAAGCTAACAGTTAACCCTAATGATACACTATTGAACGAAAATTACAAAAAGTATAAAAATATGTTAAGCCGCTTAATACAAAAATCAAAAAAAGATTATTTTAAAACTCTCATTAATAAAAATAGAAATTCTTCTAAGTGTCTCTGGGAATGTGTAAACGACATCTGTAGTAAAGCCACACCTACAACAAAAATAGAAAAAATTAAGTTGGAGAATGGAGAAACAATAACAGACAAATTTGAAATATCCAATGGCTTTAATAATTACTATAGTGATTTAGGAGAAAAATACGCCAGTAAAATAATGACACCAGACAACTTCGCTGAAACTCTTGAGGCTTTGGAAAGCACAATGTATTTATACCATACTAATGAAACCGAGATTCAAAATATAATAAAACAGCTAAAAGTAAAAAAATCACCAGGAAACGATGATATACGCGCAGAAACATTAAAAGAAATTTCGAATGAGATAGCTGCGCCACTAACGTACCTAGTAAACACGTGTTTTGATACAGAGTGTTTTCCAAAGTCTTTGAAAATTGGTGTCATAAAGCCTCTCTATAAAAGCGGTGACAAATCGAAAATCATTAACTATCGGCCTATCTCTCTAATATCAAACATTGCTAAGATTATAGAAAAAGTCCTAAAAGTTAGAATTGTTAGTTTTATAAATAAATATAAGATACTTTCTGAACAACAATATGGGTTTAGAGAGGGGAGATCAACTGAAGATGCAATATATTGTTTAACCTCATATTTATATAATGCATTAGACAAAAAAATACCAACAATATGCATCTTCGTTGATCTCTCGAAGGCATTTGACACTGTCTGCCATGAAATGTTATTGGAAAAGTTGAAATGTTATGGGTTGAGGGGTAAAATACATAATATCTTAAAAAGCTATATATCAGATAGGCAGCAATTTGTTAAAATCGATAGCGTCGTCAGCGACCTGAGAACTGTTACATACGGCGTTCCCCAGGGCACAGTATTAGGTCCGTTACTGTTTACAATATATATAAATAGCCTGCTCACCTTGAAAACGGCGGGTCCAGTTCTTAGTTTTGCTGACGACACAGCAATATTATATCAAGCGAATTCTTGGGAAAATTTAAAAGCACGTGTAGAAGTCGATTTTAGAATTACAAGAGATTGGTTCCAACATAATAAACTTACATTAAACTGTGATAAGACAAAGTATTTATCCTTCACCTCATATGCAACTAACTTGCCAAATATGGGCCCCATAACTATTGACGCAGCAACACAAATTCCGGAAGCTGATTCCATAAAATATTTGGGTATAATAGTGGATCGACATTTGCGGTGGGACCTACAAGTACAAAATATTATTAAAAAAATTAGAGGCCTATTACCACGGTTCAAATATTTAAAACAGTATTTAGATATGTCTCACCTCAAAGTGCTATATTATGCACTCGTACAATCTCAACTTTCATATGGCATTTTAGGCTGGGGAGGGGTAAATGAATGTCACCTAAAACACTTAAATACAATGCAAAAATGGATTATGAGAATCATATACAACAGAAATATTAGATACCCTAGTGACTCATTATTTAAAGAAAGTCAATTATATGACATCAGACAATTATTCTGCCTTAATATATTAATTAACATAAAAAAACAAAAAATTCAGTTAGAGCCGGTTAATCACAGATATGAAACAAGACATAAGGCAAGTAATGTTAACGTACCCAGATGTGAAAAAACCATAGGTCAGCATAGCTGTGATTACATCGGGCATAAATTATACAGTAACTTACCTGAAATAATTAGAAATATAGACAGTTTAAACACATATAAAGTAAAAATAAAAAAATGGATTCTTGAGACTGATAGATCTCGGTTCAGCAATTTAATAAATTCAAATAGTTTTTAATGTATGTTGTTATTGTTTTTAATTTTAATGTATGTTGTGTGATATGTGTGTATATGTATGTATATATGTCACATGGAATAAACTCATCACAAACAAGCAGTACTACCGCTACTGCTTCAGTGATTACTGTTTATTTACGGTGATTATAGTTATAAGGACGCATTACGTAAATTAGAACTAAGTGCTAAGTGAAAAGCAAAAGACATACGTACATGTCAGACTTTGCATTGCGTGCTTTGTTTTGTGCCATACTTTACATTCGTTGATTATTATTTTTTAACCAATAGAGTAAAAAAGAAATACTATTGTTCCGGGTCCCGCTAAATGCTGTTTAGCAGCAGTTGTGATATATTATTATTTTAATTTTTCATTACTGTTATGTAGTAATTATGTGATGTGAGTAGGTATTGTCAACTTCTGAAGAAACTATTAGTAGGTAGTAAATATCCGTATTTGTTTGTTTTACGTCAAATGTAAGTGCGATTATCTTATCTTTTACTATATAATTTTACAATGATTGTAATGTGATGTATATATAAATATCAATATATAATGATGAAATTTGGACCGGAAGTCCGGTATCCAAGATGGCAACCAAAACTCTGTTGCCCTATATCTGCCTTGTCCGTTCGCTTAAAATAATGATCTAAACATCTGCTTAGCGGTTTTCTTGAATGCCAAACCCATTGTAATGCTCAAAATTGACTTACCTTAAGTTTGGTGTGCATGGGTTCCAAGATGGCGCCCAAGATGGCCGCCGAAACTTTGTTGTGTTTACGTGCGCTCCGTCCGTCTTGTTGTATTTGGAGTGTAAAATCTGTCAGATATATGGTTTTTAGTGATTGAATATGTACTACTGTGTGCGTGTTATATGTTTTTAAGTAATATTTTACACCTTCCGAAATACAATTTGGTAACAAAATTATGTTTCTGAAGCTGGGGGAGGCGCGTGTAATAATGGAAGATATGATGGCAAGCGGCGGCATACTGTGAGTAAAACCAGTTGCTTTTCGGCACTGTCAATTTAAAAAACGTTTTAGGTGAACGTATGGGAAAATGCTCATCTTGCCCGACCGGTCGTGGTGGATCCTGTGTTATATGGCTTCACCGAGACCAGTACATTCCCATCCTTATGACCTTATGACCCTTGAGCCCGTCCCCAAAGCCTGTAGAGATATCCTAGCCTGTAATTGTTCATCCCAGAGCCTGAGTACAATGTGCACGTGCAAAAAGAATTGACTGACTTGCACCAAGTTGTGCCACCGCTCTCGACAATGTTTGAACTCTTTAAATGTTGATTTTCTATGTTCCTTGCAACCTTGCCATATGCTCAAAACATTTGAATGATTGTTTTATCCACTTTGCAATCTTGCAATAAACAATATTTGAACTTTGAAGTGGTCGTTTTCTTATCTGCCTTGCTTCCTTGCTTACTTCCGAGCAACAAAGTTTCGGCGCCCATCTTGGGCGCCATCTTGGAATCCCATGCACTCCAAACTTAAGGTAAGCAAATTTTGAGCATTGCAATGTGTTTGGCATCCGAGAAAACCCCTAGCCAGACGTTTAGATCATTATTTCAAGCCAACGGACAAGGGAGATATAGGGCAACAGATTTTTGGTCGCCATCTTGGATACCGGACTTCCGGTCCAAATTTTGCTTTGGCAGCAGACAGATTCGTATTCAGCGGGATCGAAATACCTTAAAAACGTTGTTTTGCAAATTTTTTCATTAAATGCTTTTTGCAATGTTCTTTTTTGAAAACGTGCCTAGTCTATATAGGGTAAAAAGTATTAAGTTGTCCGGTCTGCGATCTTGTCAATCGATTGTTGGAGGGACCAGCAGAAAGAATAATTGGTTGTGGTTCTTCTACATCTGGAATTAAGGTGGGCTTTTATCTAGCTCTGTTACTCGCTCATTTCATTTTATGATTATTGGATTTATTACAAGATTCATTCTATTTGGTATTGTGGCTAATAAGTATTCTGATTTAATGATGAAGTTTCAAAATGTTTGTAGCCAAAGTTGGGTACCAATATTTGTTTTCTTTTTATCATTTACTACCCAAATAATTTCACGTATAAACAATATTATTATTTATATTGGTTTAAACAAAAATTATTCCAATCAAAAACATAAGCAGCATCACAACCAAGCCGCTTCGAGGAGGCCAATCGCAATCTTCTTGATGAAAACATTTTTCCTACACCATAACTTGCACCCATCACTAATATCACGGTTTGTTAAAATTACCTTCAAAAACATTTGATCTAGCTAAGAATTGAACTAAATATTACTATAGTGAACAAAAAGTATTGTTACGTTTAGCTTTAGAATAAATTTACCTCGGTCAGAAATTATTTTTAATCGTGAATCAAGCAGAACAATTCTCTTCACAAAGAAAAATACTAAAACTATTGAAGTATCTGTTTCTTATCAATGGTGCATATACACTATACAGTGTGGCCCATTTCAAGTGGAAACACCTTCGTAACTCGGTTATTGGTCATCCATGTCATACAATTTCAACCAAATTTGGATCGGTATCAAAGATCTTTACTATATCCTTTTTGAGTAAAATAACATTTATTTCAGTAATTGGCGTACATTTTTATTGAGAAAAAAAGGTCGATGTTTCGAGAAATTACATTAGGCATTTTTTTATTGAAAAACTAATGCAATATTATTGATCAGCATGCTATAGAACCGCTATATCCAGAATTTCACAAAATTTTGATTTTTGATTTTCGAATTACGGCCCACTTAAAATTACCTACTTTAAACATTAACTAATCAATAAGTTGGTAACGAATTTTTTTCGAAAGAAAGTAATTCTTTATTTTCTCTTTAAATTCATTTTTTCTACCACCCCATATCATCAATACTTTCAAATTCGGTAATCCTTAATGCCCGAATAATTTACATGATGACCCAAAATTTTTCAATGAAAATTCTTGGCCTTCAAAATTTGAAAGTTTTGATGATATGGGATAGTAGAAAAAGTGAATTTAAAGAGAAAATGAAGGATGACTTTTTTCTTAAAAAATTTCGTTACCAATTTTTTGGTTATTTATTGTTTAAAATAGGTAATTTCAAGGGGACCGTAATTCAAACCAAAAATGTTGTTAAATTCCGGATATACGGGTTCTACAGCATACTGATCAATAATATTGCATTGCAGATTTAAGCATTTTTTTGTTGAAAAACTATTTCAACAAAAAAATGCTTAAATCTGACTTCGAAAAATTGACCCCTGTTTTCTTAATAAAAATGCACACCAATGACTGAAATAAGTCTTGTTTTATTCAAGAAAGATATAGTAAAGGTCTTTGACACTATCCAAATTTGGCTGAAATTGGATGACATTGGCTGAAATTGGATGGAGTTACGAAGATATTTCCACTTGAAATGGGTCACACTGTATGTATATATGTAATTTAAATTCAGTGTTTGCTTTAAAATTCAACGTTATAATTTATATTGTATTTCGCAAGACACTCAAACATAAAAATACGTTTGAAATTAGAAATAAGTAAAAATTAAATAAAAACAATTTGTAGATTTTTGTAGTTTTCTATCAGAAAAAGGATTTATATCTGTGTTTGTGGAAGAACCTTACACACAGCATCTGATGGACGCGACACCAATTTATTTATTATGGGCGCCAGTCGCGTTTCCCCTTGATTATGTGTGGTTGTTTCCACTCCCAGTTGAGTTCTTTTATTTAAGAGATGTTTGATAGACGAGAAAGGTAAAAGCTGTACTTACCGTAGATTACTAACTGCTTTCTCTCCCAATCTGGCTTCTCTGACGATGCACTTTAGCTTATATATATCTAACACTGTAGTGGATCTTGTACTTAATCACTTTTATAGAAAATCCCTCTCGAGTTTTCGCGATCCGATCGGTGTGTTGAATTACAAACTTGCGAGATCAGGTGACGCCCGATATTCAACTCCGACCGCTGTGGGCCATCCCCCCCGCCCCCCGGACCTTCGGAGAACTTTACCCGTCACCACACGTAAATAATGATTAATAACACCGATCTATAAGAAAAGGTTTTGTCCTAAGGTTCTAATCTAACTTTTCTGAAGTATTTTGAGCCCCTGAAGCCAATTTTGGACAAGAAAAATTTCTATCACGTCAATTTTTCATCCCCTAAAAAGGGCAAAAAAAGATATTGTCCTAAAGGTAACATCTAATTTTTCTGAAGTATTTTAACGCGCCGAAGCTAATTTTGCTCTACCACCCCCTTTATCCCCTAAGAAACTGACATGATAGAAAAAAAAATTATTTTTGTTTTGTACGTATTGAATAAAGGTTATTTCTACAAATTTTACTTATTGTTAATTAACCAGTTTCTGACATTTAGGAAAAAAAAATAGTAAAAATTTAACACCCTGTATGTCAGAAACGAAAGCGTTTGGGTACACCATGTGCGCATAGTAGACAAAAAGTACCTATAATTTTCAACACAACTTACCATTTTTATAAACCATGTTCGCATTCAAAATTTTACCTTCACTTAAAGGGTTTGTTAAAATAGCGAATACGAGCTCCACAAGCGAGTTGGCAGGTGTCTTAATAAAAAGGTTTTTATATTAGCTTCATCACTGTTTTCAGTAATATCCTGTTTTTTATTCCTTCAAAATTATGGAAAATGTATATAATTTAATGTGTAAGTTTTCCAACAAAATGGCTATATTGCGACATCTAAGGTGCGGTAGTCAAACTTGGAGAGAAAATAGCCGACTACTCAGACTACTTAGAAATCCAGTTTGCTGTTATTTATCCAAATAATTGGATGGGAATATACAGATGGCGTGGACAGCAAAATTTCATTCTACTCTGTAATAATTATATTCTGAACATATACAAGTTGATTTCATTGCGCTGTTTATTGTCTCTCGTTTCTAGAGAAAAAGGGGACGTGGGTCGTGGGTTGATTGTTGGTGGGCTGTCTGTCTATACTTCTCCAAGCAATGTTATGTACGAACGTGAACTCTTAAGTTAGTTGATGATTCATTAAGAGTACACATTTACATTTTTTTTCTTACCTATAAGAAATTAAGTACCTAATACTTCTAAATTTCGTTTCAGTACTGATATATTTCATTATAAAATTGATCTTTAAAATACAGCACCGAAAGAACAATTAATTTAATTTCGCATATTTGCAACAAAGCAGTTGAATTAATTTACAGATTTAGATTATGATTGATTAGTAAACTTAGCCATGTGTACTTTAACTCATTGCGCAAACTCAATAAGACTCAGCCAATAAGAACAATCGATAATAATTCACACAGTGGTGTAACGCATGGGGTCAGCATTAAACCTTGAACAAATGAAATAAAACGTATCGAATAAAACATGTAATTAAGATTAAGACCATGCAAAATATGTTTTAATAATTGCCGTTAACTGTGTCAAAATGAATGGAATGGATTAAAGTGAACCAAAATAATTCAGTCAAAATTGAAAATTTTAAGTAGTATACCTACTTGCTCATTGTAACTTTCGTGCACTAGTAGGTTAAGCAAAATCTTGAGAAATCAGTTTTCGAAAAACCAATAAATAAAAAAAGGTAGGGCATATAGAACATTATAAAAGAATAAAAAATAATCCATTGTTGTCTAGATACCATATAGTGCACAGAAAAATCTATATAGACAACTTGAAAAGTATGTTAAGAATAAAAGTTTCATTTGCCGTCAAATTTCATTAAGAAAGTTTCCTCTAGTTGTTAAAATAAAAAAATTATCAGTGATTAAAGTTTTAGCATAGCTTTAGATTATTGGCTACAATTCGGTAAAGTTGTATGAAGTTATATAATGAATTTCAAATAAAAAACCATTTTGCACTAAACTGTTTTTGTCTAATAATCAAGACATTTTGAATTGGCTCTCCTCTGCTGCTAAGTTAAATACTAGCTTCAATATTTTTTTTATTCTAGTTAGGAAAAAATAGTCCAAAAACCATCATGAAAATCTTAAAAAAGAAATCGGTATGGAAAACTATGCATGCTTTCCATGTTCTGCAAAAGCGCTCATATTTTCAAAATCGTTAATGCGATCTCCACCAAAATAATCAATATATAGATTTTGATTCTTCGTTGAACGAACATTTAAAAAAATCAAAATCGATAGATTTTTGCAGAAGTTATCGTGAACGAAAAATGATCCACAGATAGACACACATACAGACGCTAAGCCGCCATACGGAAAATATTTTGAGCATAGTGCTCAAAATGTAAAGAAAAGTGGTTTTGTGTTGTACTGTGCAATCAGATCTGATCTGATGTCGGGCAATATTTACCGGTCCCATCACCAACGTTCCATTTCCTTCGAAACGTGGAAGTAAAAATATGTGTTAAATTTTTTCTGTGTAAAAAAACAGGTCAAAGCACTTACAATAAGGGTAAAAATCTAATTTGGTCATATCTATGCTACCAAAAAAGGTGTCATCCAAACAGACATTTCAATAATTGAATCATTTATGCTTTCCATTTCTGTTTTTCCGAAAGGTCGATAACGTTAAACTTTTTAAAAAACATAATCGTTTTATTACGACTCTTCATAAATATATATTCATTTTCGTTCTGCTTAAATATGTTAATTTTAATATGTGATCAGTCAACTTTATTATATTCCATATTTAATTACAGGATACGTATGGAAATCAAGCAAAAAACGGTATCGAAAGTAAAAATTGAATCAGGTATATCATATTCTCAAATTAGACGAGATACAGTGAAAGACAACAGATAGATAAATACCTGACCACAGTTTTTTTTTGTAAGAAAAGATTTAATTACTTGCTTTCCAATTTATCAAAAAAGGCAAAACTTTTTATGCCCAACCCGATGCTGGCAACAACTCGCTTTCCCCAAACCATCCTAACGAAAAATCTAGAAAATTTTGAAATGTTTCTTCAATATTACACTTTAGTTCAGTGTATTTGGATCAAAAAGGCGCTCATTATTACGGAAATACTCTGAATTTAAGGGATTTGAATGGAACTGTTTGCAACGTACTCAATTTAAAAACTTATCCATTAAAAAAGTGTACAAATAATTGTTTTTTTTTTTGAAAAAGCTCCAAAAAAATCAATTTTTATTTTTATCAAAAAAAAATATTTTTAAACTGTGATAACTGAAGCAATTTACACGATAAAATTACGAAAACATTCGTACAGGGGTTTTTGAGATCACTGATAATATAATATAATTCCAAAATCAAAATGGTGGATTCAAAATAAACACACCACATATAGTAGACAAATGGCTGACTTAAACGTGAAAATAAATTTAAAAAGATACATAAAAATGTTGTAAGGATCACATTTGTATTAAAATGAGAACACTGTTAAAATGGTAAGAGATATGAAGAAAAAATGTAGAACCATCTGTAGAGTATTTAACTCTCTATAAAAAAAGTCTATCTTTTATAGTATATGCAAAGGAAATGTACAAAATGTGACATCGTGCAGATTCATCAAATTTAAACGCATATATTTCCAAAACAATAAAAATATACAAATATGCCGTCACTCAATTTTTATATCAAATTTAATTTTCTAAAACTTTATTTCAATAGTTTTTTTTCCAGAGCTCTTACAATTTTGGCGGCGTCTTGTTGTTAATGTGGGTATTGCTTTTTATATATTACATATTGGCCACTATGTTGGAGCCGCTATCTATTGGCCACCATATTGGAGCCGCTATCTATTTTGAATTTTGCAACTTTTGGAACTTTCTGAGAGTTGGAAAGGTACTTCCTACTTTGATACCAAATACTAAGTTCGTATAACTCATGGGGAAGAACTAAACAATTCACCGGAACCGGACGGATAAATGTAGGCAAAAATAGACACACTCTGTTTTATATGTATATATAAAAGTAGAATGTAACTATGTACTGAGGTCTGTGAATTATTTGGATACTTCCCGATGAACTAGGAATTTGAAATTTGACATGAAGGTAGGAATAAGTACCTTGACGACTCCCAAATACTTGCAAAATTCAAAATGGCGCCTTCAATATTAACAACGTTAACGTCATTTGAAGTTTAACGTATGAGAGACAGAAATGATTTTTTTTTAAAATGTCATTTTACAAAATATTTGTTTACAATTTTCGTCGCTATATACGTCTTGTAACTTGTGTGTTTTGTGAGTACGTTTGTATAACATGAGGTCAATTAAGAAAAAATTATAAGAGTGACATGTGCTTAATTAAATTAAAATTATCCACCAATAACACAGGTCTACAAAAAAAAGGTCTTGTCCTAGGTTCTCATTTAACTTTTCTGAAGTATTTTGGCGCGCTGAAGCCAATTTTGGACAAAGAAAATGTTTCTATCGTGTCAGTTTTCATCTACCGTCCCCTAAAAAAGGGTAAAAGAAAAGGTCTTGTTTATCCTAAGGTTCTGATCTAACTTTTCTGAAGAATTTTGACGCAATTAAGCCAAATTTGGACAAAATAAATTCTATCGTGTCAGTTTTTCTCTACCACCCCTTTCATCCCCTAAAAAGGACAAAAAAATGTTTTGTTCTAGGTTCTGATCTAACATTTTTTGACGCGCTGACGCCAATTTTGGACAAACAAAATTATGTCGTGTCAGTTTCCCTCTGCCATCCCTACAGTGGGGTGGCTTATCGAAATTACCGTTACCTGGGGGATAAAAGCACCAAATTTGGTATGAAGGTACCTTAAGGTATACTAATAAATGTTAGCCCTAGGAGCCCTCTAGAATTTCTAAAAAGTTTCATGTACAGCACTAAAATCCAAAATGGCCGACAAATACGACAAAATATCACATGTGAGTCTTTCTTTTCGAGGCACTACTACTGCAAAAATCATGCACTCTTGCACTCTTCAAGGGACCAAAGCATGAAGCAATATCTCAGCACTACAGGGGAAGAAGCTGAAAGTGCTTCAGAACAATGTGGAACTATTTAGCCAACTATGCAGAATCGGGAATCTGATTTGGATGAGTTTTTTGCGCATGAGATACAGTCATTCCCTCCTTCCATTTCACACTTTGGTAAGCTTCATTTGCCAAAACCAACAAGGCTGGAATACTGCAATGTCTTAAGCAGCCAGGTCAATCAGAGCCTCCTTCAACCTATGACTGGACGGTGCCGTCATCGTTCACTGCCTGCCCACTACTAGTGTCGACACCTTCAATCAGTATGCTGAGAAGATATTTCTACCTTGCCTTCATAAGCAGCTGAAGAATGCCCAACGATTAGATATTGTTTGAGACACCTACATTCCAGACAGTTTAAGGGAGTCTACCCGGGAAAAAGAGGTGGGGGGATTCGAAGGAAAGTATCTGGCAACACCAAACTGCCACGAAATTAGATGGACTTTCTCCGTGACTCAATGAACAAAACAACTTTTTTACCAGGCAAAGAAGTATATGTCACAAGAGAGAAAGCAGTTGCACGAATCGGTTCGAACACACTCATGGAAAAATGCAATCATGAAGATGCAGACACGAGGCTTGTGGTTCATGTACTCTATTCACTACAGCGAGGGGCAAAGAGTATCCTAGTACTGTAGACACAGATGTGATATTGTCATCCTTTCTGGCACATTCTATGATCAAATAGTGACTCAACCTTTGGCCGATATCTGGGTGGCCTCTGGCAAGGGCAAGCAGTACAGGTTTTACCATATCAACGCCATCTGTGCAAGCCTGTGGGAGCCAAAATCACGAGCGCTCCCTGTGTTTCACTCATTCTCTGGTTGCGACACAACCTCCGCCTTCAAAAATAAAGTAAGAAGTCCATTTGGGAAGCATGGCAAGCATTTCAAGACGTTACTGATACATTTATGTATTTGGCCACTCATCCATTTCAACTGCTGAAAGCCGACTCCTTCAAGAAGCTGGAACGACTGACTATTGTTCTATATGATAAAACCACTCCTTTCAGCAGTATCAACCAGATAAGAAAGGAGCTTTTCTGTCAGAAGAACCGAGCAAAGGACAAACTTCCACCGACTGAGGATGCGCTTCTTCAATATATCCGAAGGGCAGTTTATGAATCAGGTGTATTTATACGACCAGCACACAAACACAGCAAGTCATTCCTTCTCCACAGGATTTTGCTTGAAATGTTTCAGAGTCACGGGTATCAGTTTGTATGACAATTCCATAGGTTTTCCAATCATGCAGGGAATTGATTAAAAGTTCCTGCAAAGGAGACTGCAAAAACTGCAGACGTGGGAAAACCAATCTGGACTGCTCACCACGTTGCAGGACATACAAGGGGGTGGTAGAGGGAAACTGACACGATAGAAGATAGAAATGTTTTTATTATCCAAAATTGGCTTCAGCGCGTCAAAACATTTCAGAATAGTTAGATCAGAACCTTAGGACAAACAAGACCTTTTCTCTTGTCCTTTTTAGGGGATGGTAGATGAAAACTGACACGCTAAAAAAATTTTCTTTGTTCAAAATTAGTTTCGGCGCGCCAAAATACTTCAGAAAACTTAGATGAGAACCTTAGGACAAGACCTGTTCTCTTTTTAGACCTGTGTAATTAATAATTTAAAAATGTTTTTTTGAGAAATAAATATATATACTAATTACATAGCAATGTCTACTTTAAAGTGCATTTTGATTTTTGTCATTTGATCTCGTCAGTCAAAAGTTATATAATTTTAGTGTAGCGCACGAGCTCTCACACTGTTGAAACGCGCTCGAGTAACGTGCCGCTGAGCTCCATTCCGAGTGTTAGTCTTGCTCAAATAAAAAAATTATAAATACATTTCTTTCTGCAAAATTTTCTTCTTTTCTTTTGACTTTTTAACATTTTCCAAGAAAAATCAAAGTAATAAAGTACCTAATTTACAAAAATTTCCCATGCATTTTTTGTAGCTAGTCCCTTGCGCGTTCAATTAGTTTGAGGTGGACATGGAAGGGAATGATAAATGTTAATGTCGGCATATTCAAGTGCTCCCCTCTTCTTATTCTTATCCACAACATCTTCCCAGAATTTTTTTGTGATTCATGAATTATTCTATTTCTAGTTGCCCCCCCGCTTGCAGTATAGCACGTCTGGCTGCATCAAGCCATACGTCATGGTTATCTGTTAGGCCAATGTTTTGGAAGGCGGCCTCTTCATTTCTTGCCATCAGATTTTTTCTATAAACCGTTTTATATTCTATATTGTCCTTTCTTCGGCCAAAAAATAAATTAGAGGATTCGAGAAAATACGATACTGGCAAGGCGCTTTTAAGGATATATTTCTTGAAGAAATAAGCTCTCGTACCAGTACGAGTGGCTGTCCAGGTAGTTCGTAGCAAATGTCTCTAGACCTATATCTCGTTTGTCTGCCTCCCTAACGATCCATGTCTCAGAGACGTAAAGAGAAATGAAAAAAACTAGAGCATTAGCAGGTTTAATCTCTGTGCATCTCATAATATTTCACCCCAAATTTTTCAAGCGCATTTAGGGAAAAAATGTATTTATTCACTTTCCAATTAAGCACAATCCTTATCTAGAAAGCAAAATTTGTATACCTTATCCATACCGTCCAATGAAAACTTGTCAATTTTCTCAATCCATTGATACGGAAAATTTGGAAAAATTTTAAACATGTTACTTTTTTATCGATAACGTAACAAATTTCCTTGACGGAATATTTTCGCCGTTTTCGCAATTTTGACTAAACTTAAAGCACTCTTATTAGTCGATCTAGATTTATGTTGTATTTTGATCCTTGATTATTTTCAATGTTAGGCAACAAGGTAACATTATATATTTCAAAACAAAGTATTATTTCCAAAATTATGGAAAAAGCTACATGAGAATAACCAAATTCTTACAGGCACATAAAATTTTTGCTTACAACCAACACGGATTCAAGGAAAGGTTCTCTACGGAAATCGCCACTCTAAATTTTGTCCAATGTATCATGAATAAATGGGGAAAAAAAGAATATATGTTAGGGTAATTTTTTTATTTATCCGCGCTTTTGATAGCCTTATCTTCAATTTTGTAACAGAAAAACTATCAAAATTTGGTATACAGGGCTCGCTGCAGCAATGGATATATTCATTTTTAAATAATCGTAAAATATTAGTCAGAGTTCATGGCAAAACGTCGGCAGAATTTAAAGTCAATTCAGGCATCCCCCAGGGGAGTGTCCTTGGACCTTTATCTTCTTTATGTTCATTAACGATCTTGCAGATTATATATTAGATGGTGAAGTTTTTATTTTTTGCTGATGATACGAACATCATAATTTCAGACCCAAGCATTCCAAAGGTAATTGAAAAAGTAAATAATGTTCTCATGCAATTTGATTATTGGTGTCAAACCTCACCGTAAATTATTCCAAACCTATGGCTACCGAGTTTCACAAACATTCAAGACCAAAAATAGCAGATTTAAATCTATGCATAAATAATCATCCCATTACAGTAAGTAGTCAATGTGAATCTCTTGGAACCATCATAGTTGAATATTTAAGGTATAATTATTGTGTTAACTGCATATATTCCAAAATAAATAAACAGTATGTTACCATACTAACCCTGATAAACTGCCTGAATGAACAAGGACTTTGCACTGCTTATTCATTATTCACTAATATATCCAACAATTAGCTACAACATAATTGTTTATGGACTAGCGGTCGAGAATAGCAGAGTATTCATTGCTCAAAAATGAATTATCTGGCCTATATAAAAATTTAGACTATATAGTCATGTAGACAAATTTTTAAAGAAGAAAAAATTCTGACGTTCACAAGTATTTTCTTGTTTAAAATATATCTATGTAAACAAAGACCAATTTAGAAAAAACTCAGATATTCGTGACCACCTAATCAGAAAAAATAATCAAATACGCCTGGAAAAATTTAACTATATAAGTTTTAAAAAATCACCTCAGTACGCTAGCTGTTACTTTTTTAATAAGCTGTCAGGAAATAAGTAGTGCTACCACACTGGCTAGCTTCAAATCAAAACGAAAGAAACTTTTACTCAAAAATGTATTCTATTCAGTTGAGGGGTTTATTTTATATTTTAATTTTATGTGACGTCCTCGGTAACATCCCAACCTTAGATTTTATGCTTTCTTTAATTTTTTGGTTTATATTTTCTCGCCTTCCTCGTAAGTATACTCTAACTTCATTGTTTTGTCGATCGTAAGTGACGCTTTATGTACCAAATACTGTTGCCATTGGCAACGGTCGTTATTTTTCATAACGTCTCTAGGGAAATAAAGTAAATTTGGGAAAATTTTCTCTTTTGCATAACAAGTATTAAATTATAGTTATTTATGTACCAAGGGTCGTAAGTGCACTTTTTTGGTCGAGAATACAGTTTGCAAGCCGAAGCCTGTAGAACGAGGTTTGCAAGTATTGGAGACCAACAAATCGCACTGCACGACCCGCGGTGCATATTATATTTTTCGTCATACTCATGAATCATTAAACTAGAAAAAAACTTGAGTAAAACTAGTGGAAAACTATAACTATTTGAGTAAGATTACATATTTACTAAGCAAATAGTAAAGGTAGCGATGCTTAGAATATTCATGGCAACCATCAATAAAATAAATTTATGACGCGGCTTCTATTCAAATGACAACTACTGTCAAGATAAATTAAATCATGTTATTGTAATAGCTCTGGACATTTTTGAAAATAATGTCGGATATACAAGGTACAACAAGTAAGGCTTGTCTGAATTTACTTCCAAAAAAGTTAAAGCATTTAATATTTGTTATATAAAAGAGAAAATTTTTCCAAATTTACTTTACTTCCCTAGGGACGTTATAAGAAATAACGACCCGTTGACAATGGCAACAAGTATTTACGATTGACAAAACAATGGAATTGGAGTATACTTACGAGGGAGATATGACGAAAAATGTTTTAACTTTTGTCGGACATAGAAGATATAGCAAGTAAGGATTTACTTCCAAAAAAGTTAAAACATTTTTCGTCATATCTCCCTCGTAAGTATACTCTAATTCCATTGTTTTGTCGATCGTAAATACTTGTTGCCATTGTCAATGGGTCGTTTTTTTTTTATAACGTCCCTAGGGAAGTAAAGTAAATTTGGAAAAATTTTCTCTTTTATATAACAAGTATTAAATGCTTTAACTTTTTTAGAAGTAAATCTAGACAAGCCTTATTTGTTAAATCTTCTATGTCCGACATTATTTTCAATAATGTCCAGAGCTATTACAATAATATGATTTAATTTATCTTGACAGAAGTAGTTGTCATTTGACCTAAATTTACTTTATTGACGGTTGTCAGGAATATTCCAAGCATCGCTACCTTTACTATTTGCTTAGCAAATATGAAATCTTACTCAAATAGTTATAGTTTTCTACTAGTTTTACTCAAGTTTTTTTCTAGTTTAATGATTCATTAGTATGACGAAAAATATAGTATGCACCGCGGTTTTTTGTTTTGTGGTTTATTTTTTTGTCTCGAATACTTACAAACCTCGACCCTACGGGCCTCGGATTCAAAAACTGTATTCTCGAGCAAAAAAGTGCACTTACGACCCTTGGTACATAAATAACTATTACCTACGATCACTACTGTAAATAGTAAAAAACACCCTACCTGCCATCTATGTAAGTTGAATTTTACATATTGTAAACAAATCGCACGGTAAGCAAAACGCACGGTAAACGCAATTATAGGTGGCTTATATCGCTAACGCGGGGTTTAAAAAAACAAATGAGCCTACGTAATTTTCAAACGCTGTCAAAACTGACATAATATTTGTCAAATAAAAATCGGCAGTTACTGGAAGCGGCTGTGTTTGGATATTACATCGGAAATCAGAGCACTGAGCAAACAGACAAATTACACGTTATTTCATGAGCAAATATCGAACGAACTGAAGTGAACTACAGGCAATCTGTTAAAACATAATCTTTCATGTTTGTTTATGTTGCATGTTAATCAATTTCCGGATATTATAAGGGTATTAACAGATAATATTTCGAAGATTTTGTAGCACACCGAATAGCGAATAAAAATAATAATACAGAATTTAGCCCAAATGACACTCTAACCTCAACAAGTCAATAACATTATGAACAGTTCAAGCAGACTACGCATGCGTCAAATTAAAATCTACCTGCTCGATCAAAAATGTCCGAGCAAGTGGAGCTTCGTCCGAGTCCTTTATTTTGTAATATTCGAACGTTTCAGATTTAGCTCGGTTAGCTCAATTTGCATTAAATGAACGATTGTGATGCGTCCCATAAATCAGACGTAATATCCGAACACGGCTATAAACAATTATTACCTTTAAAAAAAAACAACTAAAATAGGTTTTGACATTGTCATAAATATTTGGGTTGGTAACCTTTACGAATGTTGATTTTTAGGTTATGAAATATATTTAGGGACATATCTGCATCATGTTTAAGTTTTTCAAGTTTATTCTCATTTTTAATATTTGTACGCATTTTTAGCTTGGAGCCACAGTGGCTCCAACATTACACTGTACTAGATTTTAGTTGAAAGTACGGGAACCAGACAAATTTTAATACTAGCTACGTAATATTCTTAAATTTTAAGAAATATATATTTTTCAGGTTAGCTGTGACGTCACGTATCATAACATATATATCAACATTCACAAAGGTTATCAACACAAATATTTTTGACAGATGGCAAAATACATTTTCCCCTAACAATAATACCAAAAATATTTTTTGGATGCTGTCATGTGTGCACATATAACGAATTATTTTTAATTTTTTTAACGGAAACGAAATCGAAAGGGTGCAAGTGTGATATATCGTTGAAATTGGAATTTTTACTGCTTTTCAATTGTTCGATTACAGATTGTAAGTAATCATAAAATAAACAACTTGTTGTGCCAAAACGGTACTAAACGTAATCCGACCTCAACCAAAACCTTTTCAACAAACCCTCATGCAAAGTTTCATCCAAATCCGTTTAATAGCTTCGCCGCTATCGTGCTAACATACATACACACGCGCGCACACACACACACACACACACAGACATTTTTCACAAACCACTTTTTTGGGTTCCTGGTACCTCAAAACGTAAAGATTTGATGTTATCTGGATTTTCGATTTTGGACTAAATGTAGTAACCTCCCACAATTTCATTGTGGAGAGGTTAATTTTGTTGACTAGTAAACTAAATCCAGATTTTATTAAATAAATAAATAAATATGATCTTAGGTAAAGTATAGTACATAATTCGAGTTGTAAGCAATTACGCACTCATGAAAATACGCACTCGCCGCACTCGTATTATGCTTCTTACAACACTCATTACGTAATATACTATTATCCTCTGTGTTACCAATGTTACTATGTTGTTTGTTAAGGTACTTTATATACTGATAAGAGCGAATCTAGCGGTGGATTTAATCAATTAAAATGCGAGAGAGATAGAGTAAAAAGATTTGGCAACACTGTATTAAATACGACTGTCATATACTAATCTGCTTGTCACTTAATTTTTGCAAAATGCATTTTCAATTTAGATTAAGTTAGAAAAAATTGATAATAACCTTAAATAACAATACAACATATTTAAAAATGTCAGAACAACTAAGATATAAAGGTAAGTTTATTTAAAATAGTGTCCTAAAAAAACCATTAAGGCTTTGGTGAAGGAAATCCCATGATAAACGTAAAGGAGCTTGGTAAAATCTAAAATGTTTAGAATGCTCATTAATTCTTTCTTTGGAAGACATAAAAACTGAAAAACACTTTGGTTTACCTTTTAGTTTGGAATGTTTTTTTTTTAAATTGCTCGTTCGTTTTTGAAGTAAACGAATATAAACAAAATACTGCAACTCCAAAAACAAATAAAAAAAATTCAACACAGTAATGATATTACTACAATTAATTTTATACTTTAAAAAAATTTAAATATTCGCGCTCTCTTCGAAATATGCAGAGTTGCAAATTAATTTCAACAGCTGCTTTATTTATACAAAACAAATTTAACGAATTTAGGGCTTAAAATTGATTAAACTTCTAATAACTTTTATGCTAGATGGACGATTTTTTCAAGGTTTTAACAGAGTGTTAATAAGAAACTGCTTAATGTTATGCTAATTTTTGAAGCATGTTTCTAAAAAATTGTGGTATTTAGAGCGAAAATTAACTTAGCCTAGCGTGCATCCGAGCTTTACTAAGTCAAGTAAGGCATATTTGTCAAACTTTCCGAATCGATTACCCGAAACTGAACGGACGATTTTATTTTTATTGAAAATTCAGGTGTAAAATCACTTTATTTATTAGTGTACCAAATTATATACTTAACTGTAAAAGTTCTGGTATACAATGTACCTTAAGTAATATACAAAATGTTTGTGGTTTATAGGTATCTTTATGCAATTATATAGGTTTATTTGAATTATATACTTTTTTTTACTTATCTATCCGATGTAAATTAGCTTGAAGATCAATAAATGTCTATCTATCTATCTATTTTCCATGTACCTACAGGGGTATTATCTGTTTAATCTGGTAAATCGGCATCTGGTATAGATGTTTAGAGATTGATTGCAAATTTAAAATTACTGTTTTTGTTCAAAATAAATATAAACACTAATAAATATGACAAAGAATCTCCTGATATCGAAAAAAATATTTTAATTTTTTTTTAAGCATTCAGTTGTATATATTGTATTTACTACGCCTATGGATAAGCATTACGCAGCAACCCAGAAGATTCAGAATTTCCTTTATAAAATAAAACCAAATCTAACGGGGGTTCGTCACGCTCGCAGGCAGAAGGCTGTGTAGACGTAAATTATAAGCATATTTAAATGTCAAATAGTGAAAAGTGACGTATTAATTCGAAATTGTATTTGAATTAAATGAAATATTTGGAAAATAATTGCCTACTTGTGTGAAGTGTGTAACCTTGGAATAATTTAGGGTAAATTAGAGTGAAATTTTAATAAGAAAATGGAATTTAAATTTAATGTCAACGATATATTTAAAGAGCCTATCGTGGAAATTAATAATAATTTAATTCCTCCTGGTTTTAGTGGTGACAGAAGGGCGTTATGGTAAGTTAAATCAGAATTTTTTAATTAGACATGCATATTATTAGTATACATATAGTTAGGTGTGGGTACTTATATAGGTTTAAAATAAATAATAATTGAAATCAGTAATTTCTTGGGAAAAAATAATAGATATACCTGCCTATATACTTACATTTTTTTTAGTTTTTTATTAACAAATGCATCTGTATATTAAACATACAGACCTATTACCTACCTATAGTCTGTTCTTTTTTTCTCAGTAGGTAGGTACTTACCTACTAGGTAATTAAAGTAAAGGAAAGAACATGGTAAAAAAAGCTGTAAATGATTTAATTACTTAGTGGCAGATTAGTGCCACTATCTAAATAAATAATTAACAATTGGGTAGGTTATATATCTGTAGTTCTTCACCAATTATATTCAATTCTAATTATGAGCAGTAAAAATATAAATATATAGGTATACTGATGAGTTATTCACTATATTGTTCGAGCTGATGTCATGCGAATTAATTCAGAATCTTAAAAAAGACGGAAGGGGCTGAGGAATAAAGTAAAAACGATTTTGTAAAAATACATATTTAATTTACCATTTCGGATTTTCTAAAATGTAAAATTATCTGATCTAAATCTCGAAAGTACCTGTAACGATAAATAAAATATGGTGTGGGATGGTGTGTGTATGTGTGAAATATTTATTTATGAAGTAGGTATACCTCCACATACCTATATATACTTAAATACCTAATCACTTCAGCTACTGTTACTAAGTACAAAATATTCAGCTCTATATTCAAAAGTATCGTAACATATAAAAAAAACGAGAAAAAACACAGTATCTATTCTTGCCTAAAAAATAAGTAAAAGAAACCTTGGAATAGTAAACCAAAGGATTTTTCACATGGAATCTATACTTTTGGTTCTAAAGGCTAAAGCAAATAGGCCGGGAGCCCGCGTATAAAATGACTGACTATCCGGCAAACTTTGAAAATATGAAAAATGGATTGTTCTTATATAAGTTAGCAATGAATGGACCGTCAGCTGGTTGGGTAGCGGTGGGGGTGGCTGTCAAAGGGTTGAAAACACGTAAAAAAAATTGAGAAAAAAAACTATCCGGCGAACGCTGAAAGTTATATGAGGGGAAGATTATGTTGTATAATGAAAGTAGAATATAGTCAGCTGGACGGGGGGCGGTGGATTTACCGTCAGCTGATCGATCAAACAGGTCCAAAAACACGAAAAATTTAAATTATTCGGCGAACTTTAAAATTTGGATATAAGATAATATTTACACTGAGATTCACGAAAAACATAGTCAGCTGCAAGTATGTGGGTGGAAAAGTCGTCAGCTGGTACAGAACAGTGCTGAGTGTTGATCACCTGCGAGGCAGCGCTCATCACCTTTCTTGCATCAGCTGACGACTTTTCCACCCACATACTTGCAGCTGACTGTATCTATCGTTAATCTTAGTATGAATATTATCATATACCCGAATTTCAAAGTTCGCCATAAAGATTTAATTATTAATATCAATATTGATAACTTAATGTTAGAAAACGTGCGTGCAGCACTCTCGAGTTTCTTTTTTAAATTTGTCACTCGCATCTAAAAAAAATAAATATTTATAAAAAAATTCATTAAGATTATAACAGGATGAAAAGTGAAAAGCACAAAAAATGATATAATGCTTTCAGTATTTTCGGCATCTCGGATAATCATTTCCACTTATGGAGGTAATTGATCTCCATCAAACCACTTGCAAGTTAAATTTGTTTTCCTCACGCTGTCACCCATAACCAAGGGATCTAATGTAGATGGCACTTATTTGTGTGCGTTGTTCCAAATCGTATACATACATACACAGTTCTTAAAACGTGCTGTACAAGTTCCGATTTCGACAAAGGCGAGAGAGATGCATCAAAATTTTTGTGTGGTAACCGAAATTCGTTCTCATTTTCGCTAAATTTATACACCTTAATGAAGGTAGCTACACGAGCATCATTGACGTTTTTTATAGCTTTAAACCCATACATGGGGGCGAGCGTAGAGGCGACTTCATTGTGAATAGCAGTCGATATTCCGTTGAAGCAACGTCGAGCGCGGTTAGTACTTGGATGGGCTCCCATCTTGGGAAATACAGCGTTCTCGTCCCACCTTCTAGAGGCTTGTATATCAGTGTATACTCGGAAGTTACGTAATTTCAGACGAGGATTACTAGTGGATATACCATCCTTCGGAGGGGATGTAAAGCAGGCGGCCCCTTGTCTATTAAATGTTAGGCAAGTAAAAGATCCCTAATCTTCTTAAGGGAAGAGGTTCGGCAAAATTTCCAGGTTGGGGGTAGCTCGTCTCCTGGCGTCGGTGATAGGCCCTGTAGCGGAAATAGGCCGACGTTAAACTAACTAGATATAGGGTTTCATTACCTACGAACGGAACCATTTCATCACTTGCCCAATACATTGAAAGAAACTTGATTAGAGCTTCTAAAAGAAGTTATTGAAGCATTTAAAAGTTTGAATAATTTACCAGAGGAGAACCTAAATAATGTCGTTAATATAACATAGAAGTTTATTTGCACGATGTATGGGTTTAAAGCTATAAAAAAACGTCAATGATGGTCGTGTAGCTACTTTCACTAAGGTGTATAAATTTAGCGAAAATGATAACGAATTTCGGTTACCAGACAAAAATTTTGATGCATCTCTGTCGCCTCCGTCGAAATCGGAATTTGTACAGCACACTTTAAGAACTATTGTATGTATGTATACGATTTGGAACAACGCACACAAACAAGTGCCATCTACATACAACGAGTGACAAAGAGAAAAATGATCTTTCACCCACTGAGCATCAAGAGAGTGATGAGTTGAATGAAAATGAGAATGAGGAAGATCTGTTAGCGGAAGCAGAATAAATTTATTTTTATTTTCACCAAACTAAATAAATTTTCTGAGCAGATCATCCTGTATAATTTTGAAATGTACGAATGTATTAATTTGTATTCTCATAAAATAATGTATATTAATAATAAATTGAATATTTAATCAAATTAAAAAAAGAAACTCGGGAATGCCGCACGCACGTTTTCTAACATTAAGTTATCGATATCGATATTACTAATTAAAACTTTATGGCGAACTTTGAAATTCGGGTATATGATAATATTCATACTAAGATTAACGATAAACACAGTCAGCTGCAAGTATGTGGGTGGAAAAGTCGTCAGCTGATGCAAGAAAGGTGATGGGCGCTGCCTCGCAGGTGATCAACACTCAGCACTGTTCGGTACCAGCTGACGACTTTTCCACCCACATACTTGCAGCTGACTATGTTTTTCGTGAATCTCAGTGTAAATATTATCTTATACCCAAATTTTAAAGTTCGCCGAATAATTTAAATTTTTCGTGTTTTTGGACCTGTTTGATCGATCAGCTGACGGTAAATCCACCGCCCCACGTCCAGCTGACTATATTCTACTTTCATTATACAACATAATCTTCCCCTCATATTAGTTTCAGCGTTCGCAGGGTAGTTTTTTTTCTCAATTTTTTTTACGTGTTTTCAACCCTTTGACAGCCACCCCCACCGCTACCCAACCAGCTGACGGTCCATTCATTGCTAACTTATATAAGAACAATCCATTTTTCATATTTTCAAAGTTCGCCGGATAGTCAGCCATTTTATACGCGGGCTCCCGGCCTAAAATGGGATCTCTTCTACATTAATTGTTTTGAATGTCTGACTTTTCTACCACACTGACGTGGTCTTCTTCTAGACGCTTCAGGTGAAGATCACAAGATTACAGAAACGTCAGGTATTCAAAGCAATCAATGCGAAAGTGAACCCGGAAACCAGTTTAAAAATCTAAAATATACTTACCTACTTACTGTATGGAAATATGTAGATAGTCAATAAATAATAGCTCGCCGGCTCGAGACGCCATTTTGAAAAAACGCCCAAAAAATAAATTTTCTGCGAATATCTCAAAAAATATGGGAACCTATAAGTATAAGTAGGTATATCATTAGATGATTTTTAAAATCTTTCACGAACTATTTTCGTGAACGTCTTGAAAATGACTATAGCTACCTTTTAGTTTTCCTCGCTTACCGAAAGGAAGTAATAACTATTACTATTGTAATAGTGAAAAAATCTTCCAAAATTTCTTCGGATCTTCTTATATCAGACTACGTCGCGTCGGTCTGTTGGCGCTATATCTACAAAACCGCTTGTCGAAGAAAAATAATATTTGGTATGCACTTGAAGCTATTGCCATAAAATATATAGTTTTAGCGAAAAATATATAGGGTATATGCCTAAAAAAATTATTAATGAAAAAATTATGACGGAGCACAATAATATTTGGCATGTAGTTAACATAATTGTCGAGGAAGTAAAAAATATACAGGGTGGCCACCCTAAGAAAATAATTAAGAAACGACTGTGGAAAATAATATAATGATATGTAGTTGACACTATTACCAAGGAGAAAATCTAATAAAATTTTAGTGAAAAATATACAGGGTGTTCACTCTAAAAAAATAATTAAATAATCAAGGAACGACGGAGGAACATAATTTCTGGATTGTAGTTGCCACTATTACCAGGGAAAAATGATATGTATATACTTTTAGTGAAAATATAAAGGTGAACACTCTAACAAATATATTAATCAAGAAATGATGGAAGAAAATAATATACCTAATAATAAAAAAATAAAGAATATTAATGCTGGTAAGGGTTGGCGGTTATAGACCAGAAAGGTGTTGGGAAAATTTTTTTAAATAGTCGACGTTCCGTCACAATTTATTGACATCCTCAGGATTCTACAGTTGAACCTATTGATGTAGTTATTTGTAGGCCAATTAGTTCAGGAACGGCGTCATCGAAAGGGGGTGATAGTTACATTAAACGAGGTAGTAGATTTTTTTTTATCTTGTATGTAAGTATTGTAGAGAGTATATAGAATCCAAGTTTTAGACCTCCAAACCCTTGGCAAACTTTTGTACGGACGAAAAAACCACGAATTTTTGGCACTTTTTTCAGTTTGTGGCCTATAACTTAAAAACAATGCAATCGAAAAGTCATCTATTATCAAAATTAAAGAGCATTAAATTTCGCTTCGAATGAGTACCTCATAGTTGAAATTTCATCAAGAGGTATGGGCGTATTTTTTTTATTTTATTATTTTTATTTTTTTTATTTACTTATTTATTTTAAGGTAATCTATGAACTTGAAATTACACGCTCTACAACTTCGGCGTAATTGGCAGTCGAATAACAACAATTTTTACCAACTTGTAAAAAATTCACACTGGTAAATTTTTAAACGCCTTCAGCTCTGAAACGGCTAATCTAAATGAAAAAATCCATAGAATAAAAGTTGTAGAGCATGTAATTTCAAGTTCATAGATTACTTACCTTAAAAATAAATAAATAAAAAAAGTAAAAATAATGAAATAAAAAAAATACGCCCATACCTCTTGATGTAATTTCAACTTTGAGGTACTCACTCGAAGCGAAATGTAATGCTCTTTAATTTTGATAATAGATGACTTTTCGATTGGATGCATTGTTTTTAAGTTATAGGCCACAAACTGAAAAAAGTGCCAAAAATTCGTGGTTTTTTCGTCTGCACAAAAATTTGCCAAGGGTTTGGAGGTCTAAAACTTGGATTCTACATACTCTACAATACATACAAGATAAACAAAATCTGCTCGTTTATTGTAACTATAAAGTACCCCGTTATTGAACTAAATATCATATTGTGACGTGCTTACACCCTATTTGTAAACACCCTGTATCGTGGATCCGGAAATTATAACACCAGGGTAACACTAAACACTAATTTGTCAACTTACAAATTACTACAATTCCAACAATTAATTACTTTACTAATATTGCACTAATATTAGAAGTCTCAATAATTCAGTCACTTTGTTTACTTCTTAATGTTTCTCCAATCACTGTCTGTATTCAACTGAACTGCACAACCACTTACTCTTCTTTTATAGTCCTAGGTTATGTGTTCTGGATCTTTCCACTACATTCCAACACATTCTACAATGTTCCAGAGGATGTCTGTAATGTTCTAGATTTTTCTATATGTCTCTAGAGGGTTGAAACACATAACACTGCCCCCTCCTTAATCCTGAACGTCCCGGTCAGGCAATTCAGTCTCTTTCACATGCTTCGCCAGTCTATCCAAGTGTACAATTTTCATCTTTGACTTTTTACTTCTTTGTATTCGATAGACAACGTCATTGATTCGGGTGATGACGGAATATGGCCCTTCCCAAGGAGGTTGAAGCTTCGGGGACTTTCCCTTCTTCCGCTGCGGGTTATAGAGCCAAACCAGATCTCCTGCCTTGAATCCTCCTGAACTGGACTTGCGGTCATAACGAGCCTTCATTCGGTCACTGGCTATGGTGATTTGGCCTCGAATCAACTCATGGACATTTCTCAACCGTTCTCTAATTTCATCTGCATAATTGTTCACTAAGAGGGGTTCCCTGCCTGGTGTTCCAAACATCAGGTCACACGGCAGTCTGATTTCATCTCCAAATACCACACAAGCCGGTGTCTGTTTCGTAGTCTCATGAATGGCAGCCCTCTATGTCATGAGGAAGAACGGCAAGTGACTGACTCTCGCTGATTTTTATGAACCACCTTAGAAAGATGTTCCTTCATGGTTTTGTTATGCCGCTCCACCATTCCATACGATTGGGGATGAAGAGCTGTCGTCCGTGTCTTGTGGATTCCCAATAATTAGCTTCCCTTCATTGATCTGAATGTAACTCCAGGGGGTACACCAAATCGACATACCAGGTTATCCATCAACACCTTAGCTACAGTAACAGCCTCCTGATTTGGAATGGCATAGGCTTCCGGCCACTTACTAAAATAATTCGTGGCGACCAGGATGTACTTATTGCCATCAGTGGTCACTGGGAACGGGCCAGCAATATCGATTGCAGTTCTTTCAAAAGGAGCTCCGACGTTATATTGCTGCAACTGACCGTTACTCCTGTGGTCCCTTACTGGCCGCACAAATCTTGCATTTGCGACACCAAGCCTCCACATCCTGTCGACTATTAACCCAATAGAACCGTTCCCGTACTTTACTCAGGGTCTTATTGACACCAAAGTGTCCGCCAGATGTTCCATCATGCATCTCCTGAAGTACTTTTGGTACTCGACACCTTGGAATCACTAGACGCATAACAACTTCCTTGCCATCCGGGCTTTCCCACGCTCTCTTCCATAGCCCGTCTGTGACTCTAAGCGAATCCCATTGTGCCCATAAAGCCTTCAGCCCCGCTCCTTTGTCTGAAACATCTTTCCACTCTGGGTTCCACCTTCTTTTGCTCTCAATATAGGTCCAATTTCTGCATCATTCAATTGCTCTTGCCTTAGAGCATCCTTTGTCCAATCGTCTGGAAGGTCTATTTTGACAGTATTGAATACTACCATGCCCTGCAGTGTGCTTGCAATCTTCCTTGCATGGTCTTTTAAATAGGAAATCTGCATTTTTATGAAATCTGCCCGGTCGATGTTCGATTTTGAAATCGTACAGTTGCAACCTCTCTATCCAGCGAGCTAGTTGACCTTCTGGGGTTTTCATTTGTAATAACCATTTTAATGCAGCATGGTCGGTCCGAATCTTGAAATGTATTTATGGAAATGTTCCACGAATTTGACGATGGCTAATAGTTCTTTCCTTGTTACACAATAATTCCTTTCCGATTTAGACAGCACCTTGCTGAAGTACTCGATCACTTTCTCTCTTTCATAGAAGTTGCAACCCAGATCATACAGGAACTACCTCCATAAGCAACCCGCTCTTCAATGCAGCATTCTGCAAATCGTACTCTTGGTCTCCGGTACACTTTTCTTCTTCGGTCGCTACCATAGAGGCATATCCTGGTCTCATCTGAAAACAGAACAGAGCCCCACTGTTCCAATATCCAATTTAGATGATCTCGTGCAAAACGCAGGCGTGCTTGACGATGAGCTGGGGTAAGTTTTGGACCAGTCGCAGGTGTTTTAGGGATTAGGTTACTTTCGTGCAGTCTTCGTATTACTGTCCACTGACTAATAGCCCCTCCTCGTACTTCACGGAGCTGTTGTTGCACTTGAACCGCATTAAGGTGACGATTTCTTAATGTTGTTGACACAATAAAGCGGTCTTCACGATCCGTTGTAAATCGCTTTCTGCCTGATCCAGGTCGCCTATGGAAGGATCCAGTCTCCTCATAACACTCTTCGAACCGTTGCGCGTATCATATCCAGTTGTCGAGCAACAGCTCGCTGGCTAACTCCATTTTCGATTAATAGTCCACTCAAATTAAGAAAAAAAACGTCGTTTTAGAGGAAAATTTTGAACTGCAGTTTCTATACATAGATAGTAAGTACTTTTAGAACAATGTTTTGAGAAAAAAGAAATGATTTTTGAGATATATACCGCTTTCTCGTGTTTTTTTTTTCATTTAGACGTATATATCTCGAAAAGTACGCGTGTAGGTAGGTAAACATGTTCAGAATAAGACTTCCTACAAAACAGGTTCTATAAATTTTTTCGATTATCCTATTGGCTTTTCCGGAAAAGCGACTTGAAAATATATATATACAGGGTCATTCACGGAAAGCGGGTATTAGACGTTTCTTGGGATCTGTCGAGTTTAGAAATTTGAAAATTGGTATGAGGGGATTTTTGGATATGGCGGATCCAACGAAAATATTTTCATGCTTGTGCTACTTCCGCTTATACCGGATGTAGCACCTAACTTTGTTATTTTAAATGGAACACCCTGTATTTTATTGCATATTTCGATTCCTCATAAAATTTTAGCTTAGATTTATGTACCATAACGTACTCTTAAACATACCGGTTTTCGAGATAATTAATATTTTTGGAGATTTTTGACGGTTCCCACCCTTCGGAAAAAAAATCAATATCTTCTATCATGTAGCCGATTAGGAAATTTTCTTTTCAAACTCTTACGAGTATCCTATGACCTAACTAAAAGTTCTCTTATGTTTTCACAATATCATACAGAGTATTTTATTTTCACAGTCGAACATTGTTTTTGTTTAAACGTCAAAAAGTCATTTTTTTCAAATGGAACCCCCTGTATATTTTCACAGAATCTAATAGAGAATTGAATTCTGCATCGACTGATGTTACCATTCCCTATACCTATCTCTCTTTGTTTTCTTATTATGGACGAATATTTGTTAAACGTACAAACAAAATCAGCACTGTTTGTTAGTAGGCAATACAAGTCATAACTTGGTTCCTTTTTTATCATAAACGAGAATAATCATGTAGATAATTGATAATCATTTGTTTATTATCAAGATGACAGCTTCAAAAACGAGAGATTAGATTGATAACAAATACTTTGGGACAAAAATTTACAAAATTAATGAACACTTTGAATATAAATATTTAATGCAGCAACTGTTCAAAATGCTCTCCACTTGCACTTACAGTGGCTTGGCTAATTCATGGGGATTTGTTAAAATGTAGCCCGTTCTCTGTTCTTTGGATCTTCTTTGGTAGTAGCAGGGGTGGCATAAACAATATTTTTAATATCCCAAAGGTCCAAAGTCTAAGGGGGTCAAATCAGGGGACCTTGCTGGCCATCTCCAAGGTCCTCGGTAGCTAAACCACCTGTCTTCGAATACCGCTACTAATTCGTCATAAACTTCCCGTGGACCGCAACCATTCATTTGAAAATACATAGAATTATAAATATTTAGGGGGCAAATTATCAATAAAAGTTACTGTTCGCAAAATTTTCGCATATTTATTGCTATTTAAATTCTCCTCGTAGATATGATACTATCAAAAATATTGTTTATGCCACCACGGCTACTACCAAAGAAGATCCAAAGAAGATAATACGGACTGCATTTCAGTAAATAAATACCCACGAAATTCGCCGAGCCATTGTAAGTGCCGTAAATTCCAAGATTTGGAGCAGAATGGAGAGCATTTTGAACAGTTGCTGCATTAAATATTTATATTCAGTGTTCATTAGTTTTATAAATTTTTGTGCCAAAGTATTTGTTATAAATCTAATCTCTCGTTTTTGAAGCTGTCAAAAACAAATGATTATCAATTATCTACATGATTATTCTCGTTTATGATAAAAAAGGAATCGAGTTATGACTTGTATTGCCTACTAACAAACAGTGCTGATTTTGTTTGTACGTTTTATATATATATTCGTCCATAATAAGAAAACAAATAGAGATAGGTATAGGGAATGGTAATATCAATCGATGCAGAATTCAATCCTCTATTAGTTTCTGTGAAAATATACAGGATGTTCCATTTGAAAAAAATGACTTTTTGACGTTTGAATTAAAACAATATTCGACTGTGAAAATAAAATACTGTGTATGATATTGTGAAAACATAAGAGAACTTTTAGTTAGGTCATGGGATACTTGTAAAAGTTTGAAAAGAAAATTTCCTAATCGGCTACATGATGAGAAGATATTGATTTTTTTTCCGAAGGGTGGAAACCGTCAAATATCTCCAAAAATATTAATTATCTCGAAAACCGGAATGTTTAAGAGTATGTTATGGTACATAAACCTAAGCTAAAATTTTATGAGGAATCGAAATATGCAATAAAATACAGGGTGTTCCATTTAAAATAACAAAGTTAGGTGCTACATCCGGTATAAGCGGAAGTAGCACAAGCATGAAAATATTTTCGTTGGATCCGCCATATCTAAAAAACCCCTCATACCAATTTTCAAATTTCTAAACTCGACAGATCCCAAGAAACGTCTAATACCCGGTGAATGACCCTGTATATATATATATATATATATATATATATATATATATATACAGGGTGTTTCATCTAAAAGTCCCCGGGTCATTATCTCGTAAAATAATAAAGATACTTAAAAATTTGTAAATCGCAGATAATTGACACCAAAAAAAGGTCTTAAATAACTGCAGTTAGAATTGTTCCTTCGCAGTGCACAGAGATGGCGCTGCGGTGAGAAATTATTTTTCGATGGCTGGAACCTTGGAACAGGATTCATACGATTAATGAATAAATTGTGAATAATTTTGACTATGTCAAAAATTTTTTAAATACCAGCTATTTTGGAGCTACATGAATTTTATTCTCCATTTTTTTGTCTCTGTAAATTTTGAAAACTTCGGTAACTTTTCTGTTTATCATTTTAGAACACCAATTATTTAGAACTTTTATCTTATTATATTCCATACTTCTTATATTATTAGATATTTTGAAAATTTTTACTAATTTCAAATTTTAAAAATTAGTTGCATTTGAAAAATTCTGAAAATTATAAAAATTTTCAAAATATGTAGTAATATAAGAAGTATAGAATATAATAAGATAAAAGTTCTAAATAATTGGTGTTCTAAAATGATAAACAGAAAAGTTACAGAAGTTTTCAAAATTTACAGAGACAAAAAAATGGAGAAAAAAATTCATGTAGGTAGCTCCAAAACGGCTGGTATTTACAAAACTTTTTACATAGTCAAAATTATTCACAATTTATTCATTAATCGTATGAATCATGTTTCAAGGTTCCAGCCATCGAAAAATAATTTCTCACCGCAGCGCCATCTTTGAGCACTGCGAAGGAACAATTCTAACTGCAGTTATTTAAGATCTTCTTTATTACTTCCACATCCAGTGGAAGTATAGTAACGACAAAAAAATTTTTAAAAATTTTTATTGTTCAAATAGGCTTAGAATGTCATGAAACGTCGAGATTTCAAGTTTGAGCGAAAAAAAAATTTCTGTCTGTCGGTCTGTAACTTTTTTTGTGCGCACGTTTACTCTGGAACCGTTTGAGATATTGACTTGAAATTTGGTACACATATGTAGTTTAACGAGATCTAGAACTAGATTATATTTTCATCTTGTTCCGTCGAAAGGTTTGGGGGTAAATTGGGGTAAATTTGGAGTAAATAGGTAAATCAAGAAGGTAAGAGTTCATAAAATTGATATTTAGTATAGACAAGAGAAGCTAAGGTCTCAAAAAAAATTTGGGCATTAGCCACCCCCATTACCACCCCCACCCCATTATTAAAGGGGATGAAAAAAAAAATGTGATTTAGTGTGTGTACAAGAACCAGAAACCTCAAAATATTTTTTTACTTTATCCACCCCCCACTCCCACCCCCTGTCACCACCCCCACCCTACTACCGATGTGGGGTATCGTTTTATGGGTTTTTGGGGTAGAGGATTTCAAATATTATATTATTAATGTTCCATAAACAATTATTTCCAGATACAAAATTTTTTCATTGTGTGACTTGGATAGAAAATCCGGATGTGGAAGTAGTGATTCCTTGGGCAGCGGTTTTTTTCTCCGCTTTTTTTCCTAATTTGAGTGGACTATAAAGTAGTTTTGCGAAAATACTTTTACAGATTTTTTAACTTTTAAAAGAAAATTACTTTTACAAACTTAAAAGCTGATTAACTGTACAAGCTGTACAGATAGTACCTAGAGGATTTTTAGTCGATTTTTAGTATATTAAACTTTAATCCACTCAACAAATTAAATAGCAAGTGGAGATTTGGCACAATTTTTAATTAAACTGTATTAACGAAAATATCAAAATCCCCATAAATCCATTATACAGGGTGTCCGCTGTATATGCACAAATATTTTGCAGGATGACATGTTGGCCCAAAAGAAGTAAAAAATCCTTATAATTTTTTTTCCTAACATACTTATTTTTTATTGAAAATTAATTAGAAATAGGCAATGTTTTAAGATTAAACAGTACAACTATAAACAGAAGACGGAAGAAACAAGGTTATCGCGCTCACTTGTATCAATAACACGGGTTTTACAGCGTTGCAAGACTGTCATTTAAAAATAATAGAACAGTTTACTTTTACCTTGTTTAATCAGTTTTGAAATGAAAACACTGACATTTAATATTAATTTACTCATTACCATCTTAGCAATTTTTCACAAACCACAATTATTCCATAGAATTGATTAGAAAAACCGCTACCCATGGAACCACTACTTCCACATCCAGATTTCACTTACAACGAAAACATTTTGTATGTGGAAATAATTGCTTATGGAACTTTAATAATATAATAGGCCAGTGGAATTAGCAAATATGCATATTGTAATTCGTTTCAGGATGCCACGTGTATTAAACGATAGTTTTATTGATTACGAACATGACCCTGAATTTGGTCCACTTTTTGACCGCCGGAACATTGTTTATTTAACGATTTATTGTTGAAAAATTCCAAAAAATCGACTTTTTAAACATAACTCAAAGACCTTTGACGATAGGTTTTTCAATTTGTAGATACTGTTAGAACTTTGAAAAACGGTTAATTTGAGAGGTGTTTCGTTTAAAACGCTTGAAAATTTGTTTAAATAGTTGCAAAAAACCGCGAAAATTGCAAATGTTTTTCATTCTTTAACAAAAGTACTTTAGTGCTTGAAACTTTGATAAAATATGTCTTTTATCACCCCAAAGTTACCTCTAAAATTTCATCAAAAAATTTTAATTAGTTTAAGAGATTCAATTTGTTTATTGAAAACATGAATAATGTAAAATGCAAATTCATCCAGTTCCCGTTGTAGTAGAGGGTTAATCTGGACATCTTTTTTTTTTGTTGAGACTTAAACTTTATGTTTTCATTAATGGTAAATCAAATTTGCATTATTTTCAACTTCAAAATGGCGTTTGAAAAAGTGTCACATTTTAAGGTTAGGTTTTTTGCAAATAACTTTTAAACAAATGAAGATTTTGCAATATCGTTCTAATATCTTTATTGCTGAGGTTTTTTCACACATTTTCAAAAAAAAAAAATGACTGTAGCCTTACTAGAAGCCGAGATGATTTTTTTTTAATAAATTCGTAATTTGTTTATTAATAAACATTAACAGCTGAAACTTGGCGAACAACTAGTTTAATAGTCTATCTTTGTAATAGAGCTGAGTTTGGGGGAAAAAATTCAATTTGCAACGATAACAATAATCAATTTTAAATCAGCGTCAGAACAGGAGTGAGAAGCATGTAATACGTTCATAAAATGATCGAGACGAGTTCAAATCCGTCAACCAAAGATTTACGGTTTCTCCGATTTTGACTTTTTTTTTAATTTGGGGTAGCGTGATAATATCTGTCATGTCGATTTTTTCCTAATTATACAATAATTTGTTATAAACAATTATTTTTTGTTAAAAATTTTTTTACGAATTTATTAAAAAAAAATCATCGGCTTCTAATAAGGCTACAGAGTCATTTTTTTTTTTTGAAAATATGTGAAAAGACCGCAGCAACAAAGATATGAGAACGATATTGCAAAATCTTCATTTGTTTAAAAGTTGTTAGCAAAAAACTTAACCTCAAAATGTGACACTTTTTTAAACGCCATTTTGAAGTTGAAAATAATGCAAATTTGATTTGCCATTAATGAAAACATGAAGTTTAAGTCTCAACAAAAAAAAGGATGTCCAGATCAACCCTCTACGACAACGGGAACTGGGTGAATTTGCATTTTACATTATTTATGTTTTTAAAAAACAAATTGAATGTCTCTTAATTGTTTTTTTTCGCTCAAACTTAAAATCTCGACGTTTCATGACGTTCTAATCCTATTTGAATTATTATAAAAATTAAAAAAAATTTTTTGTTGTTACTATACTTCCACTGGATGTGGAGGTAAAAGTAGGACGTCCAGGTCGGTTTTTTGAAGCTCCTTGTGTCTTTATTGAGAAAATAGCACCGATCTCAGTAATTTACTCCTGTAGATAATGTATTTTAATGATGAGATTAAAAAATTACCATTTTTTTAAATCTATTATAGAAAATTCGTCAACCACTGTAATAATTAAATTAATAGTGGTTAATTTAATTTCAATAAATACTCAATTCATCACTTCGTTCATTACAACATTTTATTATTTTTGCTTTAAAACTAGATAAATCTAACATATTGACAAGACTGTATGATTGGAAGCGGCGGCCTTCTACGGCTAAATAACGAAGTATGAACATTTTCTTTGAACCGCAGATGCCGACAGCTTAGGATTCCTTTTATGAAACAGACACCGGCGTTTTTTTTAAGTTTTTTATGTCTCATTATCAATACAATAAACGTAATAAAAAGGGAGATGCAGGTCGCAAGATGGCATTGAACTGTACTGAAATACTGACCTACACAATATTTTATATAATATACCCGAATACTACCTGTCCTGAAATTATCGTTTTTTTTTTTTAGAAAATAATTTAATCAAAAATTATATAAGACTTTTTTGCTTTTTTGGGTCAATATACCTACTTATCCAGTCGAATTAGACATAATAAACAATTTTGCGTCCTGTGGACTTTTTTTTGTGGAAGTTGTTTAAGAGGGCATAATAAGCAAGCACATGATGATTTCAGACAAGCGTGAACCCTCAAATAGGGAGATGAGAACCCCCTATTCCGTCCGAGTCCCTTCATTTTTTCATTAGCAATGTCCCTCATAAACAGAAGAAGCAAGAAGCGACACATAGTTGCATTTTTTCGTAGTCAGCGGTGAGTATTTACTAGTCAGTCGATGAAAAGTATGATCTGAAGTAATTTTTTGCAAACAAGTGCGTTTTACTCGGTACGTCGCATTTTAACAAGAGACTCATTTTAACACCATATTATGTACCCTGTCCACGTGTATATTGCTTTCTGCCCTACTATGAACCATAAGGCCGAAAAAAAAAATTGTGAAAAAGTAGACTGGAGAACACATGACATAAGAATCGTTATTACACAATAAGTGTTGATCCTATTTAAATACAAAAACACATTTTCTATGCGCAATGAATTGGACTTTTAGGATAAACAATAATATTTACCAGAATTATACTGGTTTTGTTTTTTCTTTATGTAACAATACCAAAATAGCCATTTTTGGCATATTTTGCTGTCTAGCTCCTAAACCAATGAATGTGTAACGGTTGAAATTTGACTTGTCCTGTCATCCCGTGTGCTATGTCCCTTTTCAATTTAAAGCTTTAATTTCAAGGACCTGAAATGGAAACAAACAGGCTAGGTTATGACAAGTTCAAATTAATAAACAATGAGTTTCAAAATAAATTTAGGCAAGGGTTCTTAAAATGTTTCTGGCTTTACCTTCAGCTTATTTGAGGTAATTTGGACAAGTATATAATTTAAATAACTTTAGTGTTAAATTGCAACTTTGTTTTGATATTGATTTGACATTTTAAAACAGGGATTTTTAAAATCTAAAGTAGCATGTTATAAGTTTTTTTGAACAAAAAACCTGAGAAGAAAAAAAAAGGTAACCATTTTGAAATCTAGAATTTCCTGGCATTTCTCTCCTGATTTGTGAAGTGTTAGGACCTCATAAGAACTAGGGTGAGTTGGTTGCTACTGATTTTAATTTTCCTGCTAGATACTTACTGGAGAAACATTTAATTCCAGGTTCCTTTTCTACTCTCGAATTTAATTATTTCACCCATCTATAATTTTATGTCATTCAAATCAAGGCTAAGACAATTTTAAAATCCTTCCTGGTAGAGTCTTCTGGCATTGAGAGCCTGAGCTATCTAAGGATCCCGCTAGGCATTGTTTCATCCACTGCGTGGAAACATTGTAAGAACACATTAATATTGTGAGACGCCTCCACATGGAAAGTTACCTGGTCCAGTAAGGACTGTTCATAACCTGCCGTTGTTTCTGGGTCATGTCCAGCAGCTCAACCAAGAAGCGCAACCGAATAAAGTGCAAGTAGGATTAACTCGCTCGGCGAGACGACTGTAAGTCCATCTTTTTTATAATATCCGTCTCAGCCCAAGGGGCCCACCTAAGTTAACACAACAGTGAGAAGCACCAGCCCGCAGCGAAAACCTGTCAACTCGTTAAAAGTCTCTTATTTTCTGTCGGTGACTTATTTTTGTAAGACCTTGTAAACTCACTAAACAGCTGTTATTTGGGTATTAAATTTTTGTAGAAAACCTAAAACAAGACATAGTCTAGCTCTTATCAATGTTTAAGAATTGCACATTTATTTGACGTGCACTTTTGCATTTTTTTTAAAACTTTGGGTAGTCACACACATTTAGCTTGTGCATTATTTCATGTTATATTATTTTATTATTATAACCTACCTGTTGTTCAAGTGGGCAATCGCCAAAATAGCATGTAGCATTTCCAGATGAATTGAATTTATCATTTGCCATTATTAATTTCAAATTTCAACTATTGTCATCGAGTTGTCAAATTTCTTAAAAGTAAGGTTGCGGTCAAACAGTAAATTCCTAATAATAGGGACGCGTTCCGTATCTAATGTACGAAGACATTTAAATTTTCTTGGTAGGGCTGATGTAGCGATCACTTTAATTTTATTATCGTTCATTATTTATATTTACCTTTATGTGTTAATACTGCTCAGAATTTACTTAGTCATTGTTTGTCATTTATTTTGTACCACGTACATATATTTATTATTAAATTATTATTATGATTACTCCTTGTGTTTAAAATTATTTTGCTTGTTTTGTCACTCCCCTCCCTTGTCGATCCCTAGCGATCGGCTGGCGCCCGCAAAGAAAATAGCTCGTGCATTTTTGGTAACCAACAAACAAGAACCAACGAATAAGTACATCGCCAAAGCAAAATCTTCTTAAGCGAACCCACCCCCGGCTACGACTGTAAGAGCTGTCGCGCGTGGTTGCTATTTAAAATTTCTAATCTGAAAGTAAGCGCCACAAAATGGCGCCGCAACTATAGGGGCTGAAAATTAAATTGATTTTGCTTTAAAAAAAAATAATAGTTTTCCTGGTGTTGGGACATAATTAAAGTTTAGATAAAGCTTTTGCAAATTTGGTGTACTTATTTCAGCCGGTGTCTTTTATTGAGCTAATTTATTTTATCCCATTTCCTATCCTCGTCCTAGACAAGACAGACAAACTAATTTTCGGTAGAGCAGTATTATTTTAGTTTCGTTGATATACGACAGATGGCAAGACAAGTACGTATATTTGAATATTATAATGCATGAGTAGCATTTAAAACTTTTTTGGTGATTAACTATATATGTTTCATATTTATACGTCATTTTGAAAAGAAATTTTTGCGTACTGAATGTACAGGGTGGATATTTGAAAACGAATCAGGAGATTGTGTGTTGCATTGATTGTTGGTTGATATTTATACAGTGTGTACTTTAAACAGTTGTTTATTTTTTTAAATACGTAAATTAATATTCATTTGTATGCGATATTGTTTAAGTGTATACAGGGTGCGTATATTTACATTGTTTGTACTTTTACATTGTTGGTATTTTTATACGTACATTATTTAGGGTTGTGTACGAGAGGTGTTGTCGTATACTATAGGTGTACAGGTGTTAGTGAACTGCGTACATAGAATATATGTGGGGTATGCGATTTTGAGTTTCATATACAGAGGGTATATAGAAAAGTGAGAGATGTGCATACTTAGCATTCAAGTAGCTCAAATTATTTTTGTATTGTTAGTACGAGGTGTGTTATATATAAAATCTGTAACATTAAATTTGTGAATTTATACGAGCGTGATCAAAAGTGTCTACTTTTACAATAATACTTTATACAGGGGTTATAAAAAAAAAAAAAAAAAAAGTGTTTATTTCAAAATCTTGTTTCGCTTAGCGGTGTTTATAAAATTGTAAAGCTTTGCAGTGTCATATATACACGGTGTTTACAAAGTGAAACAGCGTTTATTTATCTATATACGTATAGGGGTGTCGATAAACGTGCCAAGTTATATAATTACTTACTAACAGTGTTGAGATACGTAATAATTTTTAAGTCATTGTGCCAGGTGGACTTACAAATTTTGCCAATTTTTAAATTTTTTTATAACATTTACACGTGGGGTTATACTTACAACCGAGTTAGCTTTTGCCTTACTATATACAGGGTGTGAATAAGGGGCACTGTTATCCCATTGTTTAAGAACAAAGTGCGTTTTTGGGTGGTGACTGCGATAAATTACATTTGTCATCATGGCCGATTACAGTATGGATCCACTTCATCTGAGGACACATGAAATGAATTATGAGTTGAGAATTCGTGGAATTGCTACTACTAATGCGGACATGCCTCAAAAGAGGAGATTTTTGCGAAGGGAGTTACAAAAAGATATGGCTAGACCTGGGGTACACGTTTACGAGGTACCAAATTTTTCGTTTGACACTGAGAAGAAGGAACTAGATGAGAGCATCAAATCGGTCACAGCACTAGTAGATGATTTTGATGGTACAAATAAAGATGTCTTCGAGAGAATTCGGAGTAGACTGGTTCACATCGGTGGTAGAATAAGACGCATTCCAGAAAATATCGGTGAAGAAATTTGTGGTTACCGAGGAGATACCTTGATTATGGCTAGCACTTTGGAAGACGAACTAGAAGAAATTATGGAAAGACATAGACAGGGTGATGCGAACCATGCTCGCACTGCTACTCCTTCTAACGCCACAACCACTAGCAAGTCGTTTCCAGTTCACAAGTGGAACCTCACTTTTGATGGTACAACGACTAAGTGTTCTGTAAATTCATTCTTGGAACAAGTCGAAGAATTGAGCTTCGCTAGAAATGTTTCTGAAGATGAACTGTTTAGGGCAGCCATTGAATTATTTGAAGGTCCAGCAAAAGTGTGGTATCGTTCTGTACGATCAAAGATCAATTCTTGGAAGGAATTGGTGGCATGTCTGAGGAAAGACTTTTTGCCCAAAGACGCAGATGACGACCTCTGGGAAGTAATTCGTAACCGCAGACAAAAGAAGGATGAACGGGTGATTATTTACATTGCTGCTATGGAAAACCTGTTCAGTCGCTTGATTCTCAAGGCTACCAGGGCAGAAAAGCTCAAGGTGATTAGGAAAAACCTATTAGAGGAATTTCATGTCCACTTAGCACTCAAAGAAATTGGATCGGTGGAAGAACTTGGCGATATTTGTCGTGTCTTGGAGGACGCCGGTGTTGTTAAGCAACAGCCTTGCACTTCCAATACCGCCCGAAAAACTGTTTCGTCCTTGGAACCCGACTTGGCTTATCTACCTACACAGAGTTGGCAGCGTAGTGGGGGTACTACAAAACAGGTTAAGGCCGTTTCAGAACTGAGATGTTTCCAATGCAAGCAAACGGGCCATGTGAGACGTGATTGTGGAGCTGGTGTGCAGCGTGGCGCAAATCAGAATAGGCGAGTTCCTACCTGTCATGGATGTGGCAGAGAAGGTGTTATAAAGCCCAACTGCACAAATTGCACAAAAAAACGCAAGGGCAGGAGATGCACGGTAGACCGGCACTTCTCCTGTAAATCCCACAACAGCCGTCAGGTCTACAGAAAATCGAGTAAAAGTGATATGTTTACCGCAAATACTGTTACAGTGCGTAATTCATTGAATAGCCTTTATCTGGGAAAGACTTCTTTGACAGAATGGGAGGTTTGGAAAGAATTTGTCAAGAATTTTTACATCCAATCATCAAACTTTAGGGCTCCGGAAACTGCAAGCAGGGCCACGTTATCTGATGCTGGTGAGAGTCTCGCTGTAAAGACAGGTGCTGATGGTGTCAAGACTACCGAAGCAAACATGTTTTTGGTGCAGCGAAGGTATGACAATAGGCCTTATGTCTCGGTTAAAGTACTTGACAAGAAGGTGATAGCTCTTCTGGATACTGGAGCAAGTCATTCCGTTTTTGGTGGAAAAAGCCTGGATCTTCTTGACAAGGTTGGTTTGGAAATTTTGCACTATGGTGAACCCAATATTACTACAGCTGATGGTGTTTCTCAGAAAATTACTGGCTATGTCAACTTACCGGTACAAATTGGTGGTCATTTTAAAGTGCTTAAAGTGTTAATTGTGCCCTCTATATCACATGGCCTGATCTTGGGGAGTGATTTTTTGTAAACTTTTTAATGTAATTTTGGATTATGGTAAAAATTCATATTTTATCGGTGGTGAAAGGGAGCAATTAATATGTTCAACTCAGGATTATGCGATCCATGAAGTCAACGAAGTTAATGCTGTACAATCAAGATCGGAGTTAACCGAACAACAGAACATTGAGTTGGAATCTGTTATAGATGAATTTAAGGATCTGTCGTGGTTGGCCGGTACGAAATTGGGCCGTACTAATGCTATTGTCCATAAGATTGATACAGGTGCCGCGGAACCAGTCAAGCAACGGCACCATAACATGTCGCCTTACATGTTGCAGCATCTGCATAGGGAATTGGATAACATGTTGAAACTAGGAGTGGTTCGTCCTTCGTCCAGTCCCTGGGCTTCTCCGGTACTTCTGGTGAAAAAATCTAACGGAGAGATGCGATTTTGTTTTGACGGAAGGAAAATTAATAGCTTGACGAAAAAGGACGCTTATCCTCTTCCACGTGTGGACAATATTTTGAGTAAGCTCACGGGTGCTCGCTACCTGTCCAGCATTGATTTGAAGTGTGCTTATTGGCAAATTCCGTTGGAGGAGAGTTCGTGTGAGAAAACAGCATTTGTCATACCGTCACGAGGTTTATTTGAATTTGTAGTGATGCCCTTTGGTCTCAACAATGCTTCGCAAACTCAACAAAGATTGATGGATACCATACTAGGTTACTCGTTAGAGCCATATGTCTTCGTCTATTTGGACGATATCATCATCGCTACGCCCACGTTTGAAAAACACCTGGAAGTGCTTCGCGAAGTGATGAAGCGTTTGAAAACGGCACAGCTCACCATCAATCTAGAAAAGTGTGAGTTTTGTCTACCATCACTTCGATACTTAGGATTTTTATTAGATGGCGAAGGTCTCAGGACTGATCCTGACAAGGTTACTGCTATGTTGAATTACCCTCGTCCAGAGACTGTAACAGAATTGAAAAGATTTATTGGATTAGTTGGATGGTATCGTAGATTCTTACCTTTCTTTTCAAATTTGACGGCACCCATGACATCTCTTATGAAGGGGAAAAGAAAATCTCAGAAACTTGTGTGGTCTGATGAAGCTGACGAATCATTCAGGAAAATAAAAGAGTCCTTGGTATCGGCTCCTATTCTTGTTGCACCCAATTTTACCAAGATGTTCACGATACAGTGTGACGCTAGCGACTTAGGCGTAGGCTGCGTATTGACACAATTGAATGATCAAGGTCACGAAGTGGTGATAGCTTTTGCTAGTCGCACGCTTACACAGGCAGAGAGAAAGTACACAGTTACCGAAAAGGAACTAATTTCTCTTTTGTTCGGAACGGAAAAATTCCGATGTTATGTTGAAGGAACAACCTTCAAGGTCATCACTGACCATTATAGTCTGCTGTGGTTAAATCGCCTCAAGGACCCTTCCGGTCGACTTGCTCGGTGGGCGGTCAAACTACAACAGTATGACATGATCATTGAGCACCGTAAAGGTTCTCTGAATGTCGTTCCTGATGCACTCTCCAGAGCACCTGTGGCAGAGGTATCAGTTTTGTCATTAGTTGCTGAAGAATGTGTCAAGGACAAATGGTACCAAAAGATGGTTCTCAAGGTACGCTCCACACCTAACAAATACCCCAATTGGATGTTGAAGGATGATTTGTTGTATAAGCACATTTCCATTGAGAGGGAAGTGATTCTGAATGAGCCGGAGTGGAAAATAGTTGTTCCCAAGATGTATCGTAAAGATGTCTTACGAGAGTGCCATGATGATCCCACATCTGCTCATCTTGGAAAGTTTAAGACTGGCGCTAGGGTGAAAACTTTGTACTACTGGCCTAAAATGCGGACCTACATAAGTAATTATGTGAAGCACTGCCGAGTCTGTGCGGCGCAGAAGTCCAGTAATACTGCTCGACCTGGTTTCATGGGTCAACAAAAGCAAGTTTCTTACCCTTGGCAGGTAATATCAGTGGATATATGGGGACCTCTACCTAGGTCTACCCGTGGTTTCTCTTATTTGTTGGCCGTTTCTGACTATTTCTCTAAGTTTGTCTTGCTGCACCCCATGCGCCAAGCCAAGGCTAATAATATAGTGAAGTTTGTCGAGAATGAGGTTTTCTTAATGTTCGGAGCTCCTCAAGTTGTCACGTGTGACAATGGCACGCAATTTACTAGTAAGGAATTTAAGGCACTGTGTGAGAAGTATGGTGCGAGAATATGGTTCAATGCTAAGTACTGTGCTCAAGTCAATCAAGTAGAACGGGTGAATCGTGTGCTTGGTTCTGCTGTGCGTTCGTATATCGAGAATGATAACCACAAGAATTGGGATCTGGAGATTGCGAAGATTGGTTATGCACTCAGAACAGCAGTACACGAGTCAACTGGATTTAGTCCTACATATCTTAACTTCGGACGATACGTGCCTATTGATGGCAAATTTTATGGAAACCTGACTTCGGTCAATGATTATAATCTTAATCCCTTCGATCGAGAAAAGTATGCTGAGAGCATTGGACAGTTACCTCAGATTTTCACTGATGTACAAAAGGAATTGAAGAGGGCCTATGATAAGTGTGCTCACACTTATAATTTAAGGAAGCGTCCGACAGAAAAGTACGCTGTGGGAGAACGCGTATGGAAGAAAAACTATGTGTTGTCTAGTGCTGTGCAAAGTTTTGCGGCCAAATTAGCACCCAAAAACGTACTTTGTCGCGTGAAAAAAGTAATAAGTCCCCTAGTATATGAACTCGTAGATGATGCCGACAATAAAAACTTAGGAAAATGGCATGTAAAGGACTTAAAACCTTTCCTGGATGGTGTTGAAGAATCCTAGATTGCAAGTCGTATGAATGTGAACGGATGCTGATGTATGAGAGGGATTCTGTTTATTATTATAGTTTAAGTTACTGATTTAGACAATTTTTTTCTTGTCAAGGTGACGACCTTGGTTCCCGGATGTGACATTTAAGCGCTTACCGATTTTGACATTTAGCATAATTTTTTTGTATATATGTAGTCCATAATATGGGAATTTTTTTATTTAGGTGTGATTTTAGAAAAATATTTTATCTGAGAAAAATATTTTTCTGCCAGCAAAAGGGGGTGTGTAACGGTTGAAATTTGACTTGTCCTGTCATCCCGTGTGCTATGTCCCTTTTCAATTTAAAGCTTTAATTTCAAGGACCTGAAATGGAAACAAACAGGCTAGGTTATGACAAGTTCAAATTAATAAACAATGAGTTTCAAAATAAATTTAGGCAAGGGTTCTTAAAATGTTTCTGGCTTTACCTTCAGCTTATTTGAGGTAATTTGGACAAGTATATAATTTAAATAACTTTAGTGTTAAATTGCAACTTTGTTTTGATATTGATTTGACATTTTAAAACAGGGATTTTTAAAATCTAAAGTAGCATGTTATAAGTTTTTTTGAACAAAAAACCTGAGAAGAAAAAAAAAGGTAACCATTTTGAAATCTAGAATTTCCTGGCATTTCTCTCCTGATTTGTGAAGTGTTAGGACCTCATAAGAACTAGGGTGAGTTGGTTGCTACTGATTTTAATTTTCCTGCTAGATACTTACTGGAGAAACATTTAATTCCAGGTTCCTTTTCTACTCTCGAATTTAATTATTTCACCCATCTATAATTTTATGTCATTCAAATCAAGGCTAAGACAATTTTAAAATCCTCCCTGGTAGAGTCTTCTGGCATTGAGAGCCTGAGCTATCTAAGGATCCCGCTAGGCATTGTTTCATCCACTGCGTGGAAACATTGTAAGAACACATTAATATTGTGAGACGCCTCCACATGGAAAGTTACCTGGTCCAGTAAGGACTGTTCATAACCTGCCGTTGTTTCTGGGTCATGTCCAGCAGCTCAACCAAGAAGCGCAACCGAATAAAGTGCAAGTAGGATTAACTCGCTCGGCGAGACGACTGTAAGTCCATCTTTTTTATAATATCCGTCTCAGCCCAAGGGGCCCACCTAAGTTAACACAACAGTGAGAAGCACCAGCCCGCAGCGAAAACCTGTCAACTCGTTAAAAGTCTCTTATTTTCTGTCGGTGACTTATTTTTGTAAGACCTTGTAAACTCACTAAACAGCTGTTATTTGGGTATTAAATTTTTGTAGAAAACCTAAAACAAGACATAGTCTAGCTCTTATCAATGTTTAAGAATTGCACATTTATTTGACGTGCACTTTTGCATTTTTTTTAAAACTTTGGGTAGTCACACACATTTAGCTTGTGCATTATTTCATGTTATATTATTTTATTATTATAACCTACCTGTTGTTCAAGTGGGCAATCGCCAAAATAGCATGTAGCATTTCCAGATGAATTGAATTTATCATTTGCCATTATTAATTTCAAATTTCAACTATTGTCATCGAGTTGTCAAATTTCTTAAAAGTAAGGTTGCGGTCAAACAGTAAATTCCTAATAATAGGGACGCGTTCCGTATCTAATGTACGAAGACATTTAAATTTTCTTGGTAGGGCTGATGTAGCGATCACTTTAATTTTATTATCGTTCATTATTTATATTTACCTTTATGTGTTAATACTGCTCAGAATTTACTTAGTCATTGTTTGTCATTTATTTTGTACCACGTACATATATTTATTATTAAATTATTATTATGATTACTCCTTGTGTTTAGAATTATTTTGCTTGTTTTGTCACTCCCCTCCCTTGTCGATCCCTAGCGATCGGCTGGCGCCCGCAAAGAAAATAGCTCGTGCATTTTTGGTAACCAACAAACAAGAACCAACGAATAAGTACATCGCCAAAGCAAAATCTTCTTAAGCGAACCCACCCCCGGCTACGACTGTAAGAGCTGTCGCGCGTGGTTGCTATTTAAAATTTCTAATCTGAAAGTAAGCGCCACAAATGTATAAAATGAAACCAACGTAAATTTTCTTATATTACATACATGAAAGAAAAAATGAACGAAGAAAGTAGGTTCACTTTTTTTAAAAAAGGGGTTTTCAAAATTTCAACATCCCGTTCATGGAAACCGCGCGGTATTCGATGAAAGTTTTTTCACAAATCATCATCCCTCCTTAAGGGCATTAGTACGTGTAGTATTGTAGATTGGAAATAATAGCCGTTTGTCCTGTACAGAAGACCCCCAAATTCGGACAGCGCGACCTTTCCGGCCTCGTACAGCCAAAATCTGTTGTCCTACGGCAAATGTGTAATATGTATATTATGTAGAGGAGGGATGAATCTTCAAAAAGTGTAACTTGGTAAAGGGCCCTACGGGCAATAGGGAAAAAGATATGGACACATAAGTAAAATTTCAAAGTTTCAACCCCTAAAAATAGAGGAGGCACATGGTGTAGCAGGGTGTTTTCTGTACTTGCTTATTATGCCCTCTTAAACAACTTCCACAAAAAAAAGTCCACAGGAAGCAAAATTTTTTATTATGTCTAATTCGACTGGTCTAACTATCAAGCAAAATATTTGTACAATCAACGTCTGCTTAAACTCACCGCTGTTGGAGATGCTTTCTTTCTAACACGCGCCACTACAGATCAGGTTAGAAATGGAGCATCTCTAACGGTGGGAAGTTTAAGGTGACGGCGATCGTACGTATACGCCCTGAATATATGGTCAAACCGCAATCGTTTAGTTTTTTTCGCACTTCGCAGCTTTCTACTAAAAATAGGTACAATATCCATAAAAAAAACAAATATTGTTTGTATGAAATTCGAGGTGAAACTTTTTTCTGGAATTAAAAATAAAAATTGCTTAATAAATACTTACGTAGGTATATTTAAAAAGTAAAATTGTACGTCCAGGTAGTTGATTTGAATTAAGTTTATTGGCGTGGTTTATGCCATTGTTTATTTCTTGGACTTATATGTAGTATAATACTTATGTAGCAAATACACCAAACACTACCCCACTACCAAATTCTCTAGCAAACAGAAACAAAAGAAAATAGTTCTGATTGGATAATATATCCTGTGCCATATATGAAACCGAGGGTTATTCAATTCTACGAGCCAAGAGCGACACCTTTATCGTCTCGACTGCTCTAGATCAATCCAACGTAAAATTTAACTGTCATCGTGTCATCTCACACCTTAGCATCTTTAACATCCAAGTAGAGAAAGAGACTTTGTGAAGACTCATGTTTTACTGTTTGCTCACGCTATGATTGGATGCAATACGCCAACACTGTATAGTAAAGGCCAAAGTAGAACTAAGTTATTCAAAATTACGAGAAGTTGAGTAAAGAAATGACATTATTCAACCAAAAGATGCTAGTAGAAAAACTATCAAAGCTACCGGGGAAAGGTTCCTTCTAAATCAAAGTCCTTAGATGAGTTAAGATGTTGCTTTTATAATCGTATAGTGGCAAAAATAAGTCTGATATATCTTTGCAACTGGCACGCCTGCCATCGTCCAATTCAGCTAAAGAACAACAAAGTGTAAACTTACAGGGTCCAGGAGTGGCTTGGAAAACTGCTTAGAGTCGACGGAGTACTTCTGTTATAAGGGATCCCTGAAAACTCCCTACTAGCAAGAAAGCAGCCACACCAGAACTTCTTTACCTTATTTCCTGTAACTGCAAAGTAGGATACACCAAGAGATACAAGGATGTGTAGCCTGATATGCTGTGTCCAGCGATGTGTGGAGGTGTTAACTACGTGAACTCGCTACTCGAATTAGATGACTTTAAGGACATTGAGGACCATATGAGTCTAGCATAGACATTAATATCTTAAATCACCTTTAGCACCACATAATTTATTAAAACCTAGTTGCACATTGTATATCGCATTGAAATCGAGGTTAAATATAGGATTATAATCCTGTGTTACTTTTACTTCTGCATGCACGTAGTGGAGTAGAAGTATGGTAACCGAAAAAAAAATGATTTTTTTTTTGTTCAAATACGCTTATAATGTCATGAAATGCCGAGATTTTAAGTTTGACCAAGACAAATTTCTGTCTGTCTGTCGGTCTGTACTTTTTTTGTGCTCACGATTACTCTGAAACGGTTTATGATATCGACCTATCTATTATAATGAGATATGAAACTAGGTTATATTTTTATCCTATTCCATTTAAAGGTTGGGAGATGAAGTAAAAATGAAATTTTGAGGCCTTTGGTTCTTGTAGACACACTAACTAAATCAAAATTTTATTTTTCTCACCTCCTTTAATAATGGGGTGGTAATGAGGGCGGCTAATGTCAAAAATTTTTTTAAGACTTTAGCTTCTCTTATATATATATATATTAAATACCAATTTTAGGGACTCTTACTTGCTTGAGTTACCTATTTACCCCCCCCCCCCCCCAACCCTTCAACAGATATAATCTAGTTCCAGATCTCGTTAAAATACTAGGGATTGCATTACCGGTTAACCGGTAAACAGAACAAAAAACACATGACGATAATTACCGGTTATTTTAATTTTTTTACCGGTTATTTCGGTAAATTCTGAACTTACGATATGTCACGTATTCAACGTTTCTATTTATGTCAGTGACTAGTATTCACTAAATATAGAGTGACTGTCCCAACACTGACCACTTTTAGCAATAAATAAATAATATTATAAAAAGTAAAACCCAAACACCAAGCCCCAAGAAATACAAGTAAGAGAGACATTGACAATATCTTGCGACAGGAAATTGAATATTTCACTGCCTAGAATATCCGTGTAAAACATTTAGAAGAATGTTATTACCAATTCTTATTAACTTGTCGACCTACCAATATCGATAGAGGAAGGGCATTTTCAGTTGGTGGTATTCTATGTACAAATATCAGACGACTAACAGATACAGCTTTGAAAAACTAGCCCTTTTAACGGGCTATTTTTAAAAAATATTGTATTTTTAGATTAGGTATTCAGTAAATGCCCTATTTGAGTTTATGTTTGTTATTTTTGTTATTTACAGAATAATTATTTATTTAAATTTATTTCATTTATATTTTTTCCTTTTGATAAAAAAACCTTTTGTTTGTTCATTATAATAATAATAATACATTTATTTTACTCAAAGTAAAAATGTTACAAATTGAACTGTAGAGCTCTTCTTCCATTTGCCCAAATACAAATAACCTAAATCTAAGATTATAAAAAGATTATAAAAAAATATTAATACGTATAAATCTAAAATTTCAAGAAAAAAATAATAATTATTTTATTTGTTAATATTCAGTAATGAATTGTAATCATCTAACAAATGTTATATTTTATAATAATAATAACAATAATAACAACAGCAGCACTCAGACATGCGAGCAGATAAGGGGAACGGGTAGACCCCTCGAAGCGAAGCAAAAAGATTCGGAAAAAGAAAAAGAAATATACGCGCATCCACAACGCAGCATCAAGTCTCCTGCTTCTGATCAGCCAAAATGTAATTTTTGTCAACTTTAATAAAATAAAATTTTGATTTATATTGTTTATATTCATTTGGAAGTTCATTCCAAAGATGAGATGCAAAATACGTAAATGATCTTTGAAAAATCGCAGTTTCATGCTGAGGCACCAAAAAATTTTGTATGTATCTTGTATTATGCAAGTAATCTCGTGAAATTAACTTATTTCTTAAGTACTGAGGTACGTCATTATGAATTATTCACCAAATAAGTGTGAGCATGTGTAAACGTCTGCGGTTTTCCATGTTTAATATGCCAGGTTTATTTAGATGTGGTGATATATGTTGTCTATATGGGATACTGTAAATATAACGCATACATGAATTTTGCAGTTTTTGAATTTTCTTTTTTGCTGTCGCCGATAATAACTTTCCATATACAACATCACCATAATCAACTAAAGATAATACGAGTGAATCACAAAATTTTGATTTACACTCTCTAGATATGTCTTTCGCAAAACTGTATAATTTTTTCAATCGACTATAAGCGAATTTCAATTTGGAAAAAATATGTTTCTTAAAGCCTAATTATATTAATTATACGTGTATAAAAATGTTTTTTATTAAATTTAGGTAATTTTGTACATAGAAAAAGACAATTGCCATTTTCGCCACCCTAATCATTCATTCTAAAAATTACCGGTAAATACCGGTTAACCGGTTATTTACATTTTTATTTACCGATTTACCGGTTATTAAAACTTCCGGTAAATTGCAATCCCTATAAAATACATATGTGTGCCAAATTTCAGGTCTATATCTTACGCGGTTCCAGAGTAATCGTGCGCACAAAAAAAAGTTCCAGACAGACCGACATACAGACGGACCGGTGTGTAATAGATGTGTGTCTTGGCCTTATATTTGGGGTTTGTCTAATGTGTGTGGTGTTTATGTTATATTTTATGTTATTATTAGTAATATTGAAGTCGATGTAAAAATATCGAACACGGAAACAACAATGCGTTTAATTTGTTACATCCGCACAACCATGGTATTTTACTTCCACGTCCAGTGGAAATATAGTAACGACAAAAAAATTTTTTAAATTTTTTATTGTCCAAATAGGCTTAAAATGTCATGAAACGTCGAGATTTTAAGTTTGAGCGAAAAAAAAATTTCTGTCTGTCGGTCTGTCTGTCTGTCGGTCTGTCTGTAACTTTTTTTTGTGCGCACGTTTACTCTGGAACCGTTTAAGATATTGACTTGAAATTTGGTACACATATGTACTTTAACGAGATCTAGAACCAGATTATATTTTCATCTTGTTCCGTCGAAGGGTTGGGGGGTAAATTGGGGTAAATTTGGGGTAAATGGGTAAATCAAGCAGGTAAGAGTTCATGAAATTGGTATTTAGTATATACAAGAGAAGCTAAGGTCTCAAAAAAATTTTTGGCATTAGCCACCCCCATTACCACTCCCACCTCCTTATTAAAGGGGATGAAAAAAAATTGTGATTTAGTATATGTACAGGAACCAGAAACCTCAAAATATTTTTTTACTTCATCCACCCCCACTACCACCCCCCTACCACCACCCCCACCCCACTACCGATGTGGGGTATCGCTTTATGGGTTTTTGGGGTAGAGGATTTCAAATATTATATTATTAAAGTTCCATAAACAATTATTTTCACATACAAAGTTTTTTCGTTGTGAGTGACTTGGATAGAGAATCTGGATGTGGAAGTAGTGATTCCTTGGGCAGCGGTTTTTTTACTTAGTTCTATTTTGAGCACACGTTTAAACTGTTCACTTTTGTATTATTGTACATACGTACATCAACTGTAGTTCTGGACAAGATACTCCTTTATTTTTTTCCACTTTTCACTAAACAAAACTCATATTTCTGTGCCCCCTTCAAAAAAAGATGGAAATAATGTACCTTCAGTCGAATTTTTAAAATAGCTGTTAAGCTCCGTATAAAAATATTTAAGCTCGCATTTAAGTTTAATCTAGGATTGAAATGTTTAAAATCAACTTAATAGACATACAGCGTCATTAACATTAACCAACAGGAGAAAAGGCGGGTTACTGTACTACAAATTATGTATCATCGGAATATAAGCAACAAGTGTCCGCTAATATTCGCCTACGACTTTAGAAGTCTTAAATATTCTAGTTTTTTATATGGAATTGAATTACGTCGGCACGTGGAACGTGAAACATTACATACGTCTTAAATAAGGCGTGCACCAAAGAAACATGCGTCAAAATTTGAGAAACATGGAACAAAAATATATTAAATTTCGGATAATCTCTTATTTTTAACCGATTTCATAAAATTTTCAAAATGAGGGGGTTCTCAATTCAACCCGTTTTTAATCATGTTTGTACAATCATTATCTATAGATTCGCTTAAGCGATTTCTATGAAATCTTTTCACAGAAATGGCTCGACGGTGCGGTGGTCCCATATTAACTTTATCAAACTATGTCTAGTATAACGTGAGCAAAAATTGGAAACAAGATTTTTTAGTCGAAAATATTCGAGAATATGGCGAAGTCGCCAGTGCTAATTTGATTTCATCAAAAATTTTGTGAAAAAAAAATAAAATTCCGTCGGATTTGCATTAAAATTGGGAGTTAAGTATTTTAGAAGTAACTGCTAATAATTCTGTTGTCAAAAATTGAGAATTCAAAATGACGAAAACAATATGGCTACGATAAATGCAATATTTCTGCATATTTACATGAAATTTGATACATATTGATTTCAGAACTCTCTGATAATGAGCCTAAAGCCGCATTCTCACTATCTGACATGTTTTAAAACATAGTTTTATAACTAGTTGCATTGTTCCCGTGCTGTGTCGGTAAACATGTAAGAAAACATGTTGCATTTCTGTATAGAAACTGTAACACGTTATAAATCACGCACTCAGCACCACACAAATTGCAGCTACCACAAATAACGAAATCAAACGTATTTTTAACCTACTTCAATATTGATTTAGGAAGGGATTATCTTTGGATATTACGTAATATGGTTCAATTAACTGGGCGACGGACAGTGAAATTTTTAGCGACCTTCCAATGTTTTTCAATTTATAATTTAGTAAACCATGTTAGAAACATTTCTAAGTAATATATTTTGCACAAAAATAAGTTTATAATAATAAGGTACAAAAATTGTTGATACTTTATACTAGTATGGTCGATAGTTGAACAGACCTTGCACTTTTGATGCAAGCATGAAACTTGGCAGAGTCGTAGAATAGACCCCAAAGAGTGATTTAAGGCCCGGCAGACACACGCGTTGTTTTGCCGTGCGGTGCCGTAGCGGTACCGGAGCGGCTGCCGCAAAATCATATACACACTAGGCGGCGAGATGACGCTAGTACGCATTCTATCATCAGAGATGGATGTTGTCCGCAAAAAACGTGCAATTTTTGCTTTTCTTGTGTACAAAATGTATATTTGGAAGATAAACAGATGCTATTGGATACACCCATATACAGACTTACAGCTCACAATCCTCCAATGCGGCATTCCAAATTTGAGGATGCTTTTCCACTGCACCAATAAACAATTCTATGTCTAAATCCTCTAAATTGCCGGCCATTTCGCTTTTTCCGGCGACAAAAAAACGCACGTGTGTACCGTTCTATTAACAACAATGTACTGAAAAGCGTACTTGCGTGTGCGACGCCTGTGCGTTCCCGGGGGGGGGGGGGGGGCGAAAAATGCACGCAAGACGAACGCGCGTTGCCGCAACGTCGCCGGAGGCACGTGTGCATTGCGCCATTTATTTTATAGTATCACAGACCGCAATTGCGGTACCGCTGCGGCACCGCGCGGTAAAACAACGCGTGTGTGTACCGGGCCTAAGAGTTCTAGACAAGTCCGGAATCCGCGACGAGCCATGTAATGCGGGTTGCCTACTGGGGATAAGAATTTTTCTCAGCTTCGCTGTATTAAGGCCATTTTTATGGGGATTTCAATGGGAAATATTTAAACAGTTCTTATTTAGTCTCTCTCTCGGTACAGAGATCCCACCGGACCATAAGTAGACACGTCTATGTATTCTGTCTATCTTCCAGGGGCGTTTCCTTTAAATAAACATCCAGTATATTTAGCCTGAGGTAGTGCATCGGGTTTCTTTGCGGTTTTAGCAAACAAAATAAATAAAAATGATTAGAACGCTTTCGAAATGGCTTATTAAACTTAGGTTTCAGAGAGGAAGCCCCTAGAAGGGATTGTTACAATCAGATGTAAACACTACTATGCGCTGTGCGCGACCGACATGCACTAGCTTAGGCTGAATAGACTGTAATTGTTAGTTTAAGGGTCGATTCAGGAGCAAATTATAAAGCTGAAGTCATGTGTTTCAACGAAGCTCAGATTTAATATTTTCTAATAATTCTCAATTAAGAACGACAAAATCGTGAACAATCATATTAAGAACAAAAGAAGGAAAAGAAAATTTTTACACAAACATATATTTCTTTAAATCTATATACACTCGTCTTCACAAAGATACAAACTTGAACATTTGATTTCCCTTTTGTGAGATTGGCATCGGCCCTTTGTGCAGCCCTTTTTGCACTTACATCTCACAAATTCCAGGCAGGCCTTTGAAGCAATAGATTGGGTTGGCCACACAGCTACCCAATCGTTGTCATTTTTCTTCCATTCATAGTTTGGTGTTCTTGGCAGATCTGGCATAAGTTCCAAACTGTGCCCCCAAACATGTGCCCCCTGAAAAGGGCCCTCATTGTGTGCAGTTTTAAGGCGTCGTAGGTGGGAGGAAGGTTTTCTATCTGCCGCTTCGTATGTGTAAATAGTTTTTTTCGGCACTCATTGACTTTGTCACAAGCCATAAATCTGTAACAAACCAGATTATTTACGTTAAGAAAATTTTTATTTTGGAAGCCAAAATTTACATACTTTTATTTTGGAACTTACTTGTCATAGAGTGTGACAACAAATTTTTCAATGCGATCCATAGCATTTTCTAAATCTCCGCTTGCCGCCACCGGAAACCATTAGTGATTTCTGGATACATTTTGCGGACTTGGAGAGCCGTTTTCTTGCCTCTACCCGGAAACGATGAGACTGAATCGCATCCGGTGAACGCATAACCTGGAAACAATAAAACATAATATTCAGCAACTGGTCACTAGCAGAGATCTTTTATCATTCTCTAACGTTTTTCTCACCTAGGCTGTCTGCTAGAATATGTGCAGCAATATATTGGTGGCTCGAGTTGTTAATATGAACCCAAAGCTCTTCAAGTTGTGGGATTTTGCGGACACAACTGATAGCTATTATTAGGACGTCAGTGTCTACAGTCCGAAGCAGCACCTTCGTGTATCCTTGTTGAACGGCATCTAAGACATGTACCATGATCCTGGTGTCTGCCTCTTCATGGCTACAGGGATACAAAACGCCGTTCGTGTCTCGGTTTGAGTTTGAAATGACCAAGTCTTCGATAGTCGAGTAAACCTCATTTCTATCTTGATTTATTTAAATGCAACTTGTTGCAAGAAGTTTGAATAGTTCCTCCTTGTTAGTGGCGTCGCGAAGAAACAAAGGCCATCTTTTCGGGATTCTCGTGGACAAACTAACACGGGTACGTTCACCGATACCCTTTTTTCCGGGTGTGGTTCGAGCTGTCCTGATAGTACCTATCCCAAACAAGACCTATTCGCGAAATGGCTGACAATTCTTTTTTTATATGTGGAACAAATATGTTCTGGATATAATCTTGAAAATCGCGGCTCTGACCAGGCTGAAGTATGTTTACCATACCCGCCCCGTCCAAAACTTTGCAAAGGATATGGGGCTCTGTCGCCGCAGTGCTGTTAGGAATGTCTTCTACCAGGCACGTATTTAACATTGCCTTATTACGCGATCGCATCTTCTGTCTAATCGAGAGTGATAGCGGGAAAAGCTGGTTTTCATGGGCAAAGAAAAAATCTACATTACCGTTCCGATGCTTACATGATACTTTTGCTAGATCGGGTCTGTAAACTTTTTAGTTTTTTGTTTTCAGTCTTTCCTCTACAAACGAGATGTACAGAGATTCGCCTTCCTTTTCAATGTTATAACAGTATTAATTACACACGCTGAAGAACCCTTTTGGGAAAAGATATTGAATGATTCGGTGCTTTCTTCGAGAAATAGAGTACTTATGTCAATAGCTTCTTGTGGAAGTTTATTATACTTACAGTTCAAACAAAGAAAAGCCAATTTAACACTTATCACTTATATATCATTATATAGATGTCTTCCATATAATGCATTAAAACTCGAGAACACAATATAGAACGATGTTTACATTTTCTTCACAACAACAATGAAGCAGACCATTTACGTGCCCATCAGCGCATCACTGCTAACTTAACACTCGCAGCAGTAGCCAACTGAACCTTCCACCACATATTTTGAAAAGAAACGGATATTCATTGTACTTTTGGAGTCTTTTTGGAGGACGTGGTAAAACATATAACAAAAAGTATAAAACAACGTTTTCTCAAAACAATAACTTTCTTTAATTTATTTTTAAGTTAAATGCAAAATACATAAACGTATCTACTTAGTCCGAAGGGATATCTGTACCGACAGAGAGCTAAATAAGAATTGTGTAAGTATTTCCCATTGAAATACCCATCAAAATGGCCTTAATACAGCGATGTTGAGAAAAATTCGTATCCTCAGTAGGCAACCCGCATTACGTGGCTCGTCGGGGGTTTCGGATCTGTCTACAACTCTTAAATCACTCTACCCTACGACTCTGCCAAGTTTCGTGCTTGCATCAAAAAATGCAAGGTGCCCCCCAAATATTGCAACTAACGACGGTACAATACCGGCAATCTTAAGTATAAGCCTGTAAACTTAGTTTTTTGAATTCTGTAACAATTCGCTTTTGTGACTATAATCATTTTCCCCTGTGCTCTTCAAATCAAATTCCAAAATTGCTACCCCAAATTTTACTCCTATTGCATCTAAATATATTTATTAATACATATAAAACAAAATGAGAGAAAATATCACCTCATAATGCAACGATCTGTAATTATTATTGATATTTATATATATATTTTTTTTTTCAGGGACACTGTGGGAAAAGTATCGGAAGTCGTAAATGCCATGGGAGAAGCTTCTGCCGCTGCACAGAATCTTACGAAACCTATTACAACCGCAGAACGTCTAAGAAACTCAGAGCATAGATTGTACTTTCTCATCGACCAAGCTGCTCATAAGTAAGTGCCATCCTGTCTAAGGACTTTTTAGATTCGATTGATTTAATAAATCGCATACTAGAAGGTATAAGAAACAATATCGATTCTAATTAAATTTTTATCAGTTAATTGTCTTCGTAGATATAGCATTGATATTGTTAAATCAATCACATCAAATATTTATTTAATATTATATAATGTATAGGATATTGTAATATTTTCCCAGGTCGTAAAATTAATATTACAATCAAGCCGATAATGCAAAACTTGTAGTTGTGTTAAATACGAATTTAATTATTTTTAACCGAACTCTAAAGGACAGGGAAGTTCTCAATTCAATCCATGTTTGTTTTTTTTTAATTTATTCCTCATCACTCTACATTAACTAATAGTACAGTAACTAATGTTGTGATATAATATCCAAATACAGCTGATAAGGATCCACCGTGTGGGGAGGTTCCAGCCGCTTCCAGTAGCTGCCGATTTTTTATTATATAGTGCGTCCCACTTTCGTAGCTCAGTTATTAGCCATCCAATTTCAACCATATTTGAATCGATATCAAGATTTTTGAGTAAAACAACTTATTCAGTCATTGGCGTGTATTTTTATTAACGCAAAACGGTCGATTTTTCGAGAATCATATTAAGCATTTTTTTATTGAAAAACGAATACAATATTATTGATCAACGTGGTTCTAAACCACGTTGAACCCCTATAGCCAAAATTTAGCGACATATTTTGGTGTGTTGTTTTCCAGTTACGGTCCCCTTTAAAATTAAATTTTTCAAATATTAAATTTATATATTTAAAACACAAGCCGTTTTCTTTTCTGGCTTCGCCAGCGGCCTCCACTGGACCCCGATTTTGATGTTTCTTTTTTAAAAATAATCCACAGATGTGTCATGACTAATTTTTATTTTATTTAATTGTTATTTTCCTACACATAAACTAAATAGAAGTTGAAATAAGTAAATAAATGAACCTCGACGCTCGAACTATAACGTACCGATGGTCCCTACTACATCAAACTAGACATGTAGAGGCCGCAATTGACAGAAGAATCCGAGTAAATCAGTCGGAGTTTTCATCATGAATCGGCATGTTATTCCCATTTTAGGTGACGGCAATTGCTTATTTGTTAATGTGTTTATATTTTAATATTATGAAGGTATTTTGTTGTTTGTGACCCATTTTATACACAGCCCATTAGTAATTTAACATGAAAATTTGCTATCGTTATATGGTGCATACGTTGGTCATGTTGAATTGCATTGCGTTGCATTAGTTAATTATTTTCTAATTATTTATTTACGGTATATGGAGACAATAACAACGAATACAGTTTTTACTAGGGTTCCGAAAATATTATTTGTAAAATAATATTTGACAGTTAGTTCACGTTATTTCCAAGAAGGAGACCTGACAACTCTTAATAAAAAAATATACAGGTTGGATACTTTAAAGAAATAAAACGACAGGAAAATAATATCTGGAACGTGGTTGACGAGGATGAAAATCTGATAAAATTTTGATAGAAAAAATATACAAAGTGATGACCAAAAGGAATAAGATAATTAATTAATAGAAGGTGTCAAATAGAGAAGGGAGATTTTTGCAAATAATTTTACAAATTCTTTATATTCCTTACTACCAAAGAGAAGTATTTTAATCGTGAAAAAATCACTATTCCAGATTACTTAGGATGTTCACATTTCAGATTTAGATTATGAAAATTTTGGTATTTCAATTCAGTTATTCAGTCCGTCTGTCGGTCGGTCTCTTGGCTCTATATCTAAAAAAATATTTGACTGAAAAAAATAAGATTCGGCAGGTAAATGAAAAAAATCTGGTATATTTTGATCGAAAAATTAGAGGCTGAACACCACAAAAAAATAATTAAGGAAAAAATGTTATGGAAATATTTGACATGTGTCATGTAGTTAACACAATTGCTAAGGAAGAAACCTATTTTAGTTTTAGTAAAAAATATACACGGAGTTAAAATAATAAAATACTTAACTGGTCTAAACACGTGACGGGGGATGTATGGAGTAGTCTATTTTGTTTTTATGAACTACTTTAGAAAAAAAATGAGATCATTACGTTGAGGGAGGAATTTCGACGGGCTCAGCTAATAATTTAATATTAACGTGGAAACGAATTGTTTTCGAGAAAAAGTAATTCTTCATTTTCTATTTAATTTCACTTTTTCTAGTGTCATCGATACATTCAAATTCGGCAATCCTTAATGCCCGAATAATTCACATTGGTTCAAAATTTCTGGTAATTTTTCAATGAAAATTCTTGGCCTACGATTCCCCTGAAACCCCTCAAATAGCGTGACGTTATGGAAAAGGTCGCGTGGCACGGAGATTTCAAGCATATCACAGTCATAACAGGAATCCGCATTTGCACCTCAGTATTTGCAAATTTAAGTACAGCGGCAAGGGTTTGACATAAGAGAAAAACTGCACGAAAGTGACGCGTGCGCAGTTTGCATCAGCAGACCCTGTATGTTTGCATCATACATATACAGTTTCATTAGTTAGGTACATTGAGTTAGAAGGACGGGAGAAGCAGTCACGTGATCAAAAGCGGCATCACTTGGCCGCCATGTTACTACTTTTCCGTCAAATAGTGACAGCTTGTTTTCCGTGCGATTTATTGTGGTTTTTACTGATACTTTGTTAAATTTTGGACAATAAACATTAAAAGGACTATGGTGTCGTGTGCCAAAAGAAGTTGCTCTTCTAGAGATGGTGTTGACAAGAAGAAATTAACGGGAATAACATTTCATAGGTAGTCTAAACAACAATCAGACGTATTAAAAAAAAACAGCTAGTTTAATGTAATAAAATTTTATTATTTAGAGGTCAATAAATATATATTAATTTTTTTATTTTGTGTTTTATTTGAATATGTTTGTTCTTATTGTTTTTGCTAAAAATCTTGAATTTATTGAATTCAACATTTTTTTTTGCGTTATTCAGATAGGCCGTCTCGTCGGGGTACAAAGTTCTTACAGTTTTAAATAGTCCGAGTCTGGCAAAACCACCATCTTGTTCCAACGTTTAGCCACGCCTACCGGTGCCGTTTCTATATAGGAAATTTGTACAGCATGGCATCTCCTTACATTCTAACTCAATGGTTAGGTACAATGAAAAAGTTTTTATGCAGTTAATAAACTGTTTTCATTAAAGTGAGAATTATAATGCACATTAATGTTGTTAATATATGACTCACATATTATTATATACATTATTATATATGACATAAATATTTTTTAAATATTGCACGAAAATTTTGTGGGAATATACAAACATTTTTCAAACATTCACTATACCTTAGCCGGAAAGGAGGATAGTGATAAATTGAACTGTCAATATAGTGTCAAGCGGCCCGTCATTGAGGGACGTTAATTTGTTAACATGTTAACCCTTTGTAAATATTATTTTGAATTACACTCCCTCCAAATTTAAACGCCAATAGGATCTATTTCACGCACTGATCACGTGCATTATTACTATCCTCCTTTCCCGGCTAATGTATAGAGAGATACATTTGATTGCCTATATGATATTCAAAAAATATTAATTTGAATACAGTATTGAATAAATATTGCGTTACTTCAAGATAATGTTTATACAATGTGGGAAAAAATATTTTATTGCTGCGTAGAAACCTGTAATTTGTTTTGATAAAATAAACGCTGAATCAACACTTTTTTCAATATTTGACCTATTTATTCCTTTTCACGATAATTGTTACCCAATAAAATATACATATAGTATATTCGTAAACAAACTACATACACATAAATGCCTTAAGAGCATGTAAGTGAAGAAAAGGACCAAAATGTCATCACTTGGAAATGAGATAGTTGTGGCAGAGTGCATTTAGACAAGAAAAGTAAGTTAGGAAATCGACTGGACCTGAATTGATTTGTCTAACAACTTTTTTAATGGCTCTGTATTAATCATAAATGAAGTTTTCTACCTCTTTTCATTGCCTGCTATTTTTTTTGTTAGAATTTCACAAAATAGATTTTTTTATGAAAATGATGCTGAAAATAATAATTGGAAAAATTTATTTCGGTTGAAAATATTCACCTACGGGTCTTCGAGATCGTTAATTACGAATTTGGCGTTTAAAGAATTAATAAAGAAAATAGCGACTCCAGAATGGCCGATTTAAAGGCCAAAATCATGCAAAATTCTATACGTAATTAATAAATATCTTCTATCAAAGCTTAAATATTATTCCATAGTAGGCGAGCCATTTTAGGTGAATAAAAGGTTAAACAACAAACTAATTGTAAAATAAATAAACTAAGGTTTTTTAGACTTGGAATATTATCCGCAACAACATATCAAAAGTCTAGCCACCATATTGGCCGACATCTTGAATTTACTGTCGAAATCTATAAAATGCATATATTGTTCCGATTAACTTCAAATATGTACCAAACAGAAAGTTTTTGAACCAGGAATCATATAAACACTACGGGAGCCCAACTATCCTTGGGGACGATGTTTTTAATAAAGATTAAAGCCTAAGGAACAATTTTAGACATGTCCAAAAAAAAAATTGGCTGCACTTTCAAAATGGCGTCCGTTTGAAAAAAAAAAGATGGAGAAAAAGTTTCTACACAAAAAACAAAGCGCATAAAACTTTCTACAATTTCGTTCCTATGCAGTATTTGGATAGGAGTTACCATTTTCCAGATAAATGTTTCAGCTCTTAAAATAAAATATAAAATTCAATATAAAACGTAATACTATGGGAGCCCACCCTAACTGTCCGTGCACCCCCCCGATTCTTGGGGACAATGTTTTTCATAAAGATTAAAGCCGAAGGAACAATTTAAGACATGTCCCCAAAAAAAAGAAAAACTGGCTGTACTTTCAAAATGGCAAAAAAATTGCAAATATTGTTTTTGTCATTTAACAGAAAAACTAATAAAATTAAATTACAAATTTAAAAAAAAACTCGACACAAAAATATCGACTAAATAACTAGTATAAAAAAATAATTTAACACACAAAAATACTCTTTCAAATAAAAAAAGTGCATCAAAATCGGATCACCCGTTGAAGAGATATAAAGCCACAGACAGACAGATAGACAAACATACGCGTCAAACTTATAACGCCCCTGTTTTTTGGGTCGGGGGTTAAAAATTAACTAACTTCAAACTTTTGATTATATTTTTCTTGGAGAAGTGTATATTCATTGCGTAGTTCCTATCCGATATAAAACTTATAGTTTAAACCGAATCCTTCACCATTTCTTAGAATGCAACGTATGAGCGAATACACTGTACGATCAAATTATAGTGTTAAAACTAAAAAAATTTGTCCGCCATATCATGGGGGTGCATAAAAAATAACTGGTCCGCCATATTGGATTTGGAATGACGTCACTTAGCTAACCATGCATTGTCATCCAAACTGAACGTGTATGCAAAATTTCAGCTCAATCGGTTGGGGATAACTGTTTTAAAATTCAGGTGCGTCCGCCATATTGAATTTAGTGTGACGTCATTTTATTTTCATATTCTTCTTTCATTTGATACCCATATCATGGGGTGCATAAAAAATAACTGGTCCGCCATCTTTGGGAGTCCGCCATATTAGATTTTGAATCACGTCACGTAGCTAACCATGCATTGTCATCCAAACTAAACGTGTAAGCAAAATTTCAGCTCAATCGGTTGGGGATAACTGTTTTAAAATTCAGTTGCGTCCGCCATATTGAATTTAGTGTGACATCATTTTATTTTCGTATTCTACTCAGCAAACCCTTTCATTTGATACCCATATCATGGGGGGTGCATAAAAAAAACTGGTCCGCCATCTTTGGGAGTCCGCCATATTGGATTTGGAATGACGTCACTTAGCTAACCATGCATTGTCATCCAAACTGAACGTGTATGCAAAATTTCAGCTCAATCGGTTGGGGATAACTGTTTTAAAATTCAGGTGCGTCCGCCATATTGAATTTAGTGTGACGTCATTTTATTTTCATATTCTTCTTTCATTTGATACCCATATCATGGGGTGCATAAAGAATAACTGGTCCGCCATCTTTGGGAGTCCGCCATATTAGATTTTGAATCACGTCACGTAGCTAACCATGCATTGTCATCCAAACTAAACGTGTAAGCAAAATTTCAGCTCAATCGGTTGGGGATAACTGTTTTAAAATTTAGTTGCGTCCGCCATATTGAATTTAGTGTGACATCATTTTATTTTCGTATTCTACTCAGCAAACCCTTTCATTTGATACCCATATCATGGGGGGTGCATAAAAAAAACTGGTCCGCCATCTTTGGGAGTCCGCCATATTGGATTTGGAATGACGTCACTTAGCTAACCATGCTTTGTCATCCAAACTAAACGTGTATGCAAAATTTCAGCTCGATCGGTTGGGGATAACTATTTTAAAATTCAGTTGCAAGATTTAACCCACAAGAACAGGGCAAGTTAAATAAAAGCTTGTAATCAAGATGGCGACCAAACATCAAAATCTAATATGGCAAAAACTTTCTCGACAAAATACTCTTTCAAATAAAAAAACGTGCATTAAAATCGGATCACCCGTTGAAGAGATATGAAGCCACAGACAGACAGACAGACATACAAACATACGCGTCAAACTCTTTTTGGGTCGGGGGTTAAAAAGCATGGCGAAAAACTTTCTGGACAAAAAACAAAGTACATAAAATTTTCTACAATTTTGTTAATAGTATATTATATTACTAGGAGTAGAACGCACTCTTTTTTTGTGTTGAGCCCAGGATTTGCGGCTGAGGCGAAGCCGAAGCCGCAAACTGGGCGAAACACAAAAAAAGGCGTTCTACTCCGTGTAATATATACTATTTTTTCTTCAAGCGTATTAAAATGCAAAAATTCATTTATTTATCATAAATGTACAAATATTCAAACTACAATCTTACATGTGGACACAATATGACAAGTGGCTAGTGGATAGCGCGCCACCGGTGGCTTTCGGTATTAACATTATGTTACTAGTAAAACAATGTCCACTACGGTGGCGTTCGGTACTAACATTTTGTTACTAGTAAAACAATGTCCTACTTCTACTTCTGTTTTTGGTGACATAATTTAAACATTTTAATACGCTTGAAGAAAAAGTTATATTATACGCCTTAAAATAATTGTCAGTTATTTCCTCTAAGTAATTTACCGATATATGAATTTCCATGTTTTCTTAGTTTTGGACTAATTTAGCTGGAAAATGGTATAGGAACAAAATTGTAGAAAATTTTATGCACGTTGATTTTTGTGCAAAATGTTTTTGTCCATCTTTTTTAGTTTTTGTGTTAAATGACAAAAACAACATTGGTAACAGTTTTTTTAACATACGGCCGCAATTTTGAAAGTACAGCCAGTTATTTTTTAGGGCACGTCTTAAATTGTTCCTTAGGCTTTAAGACTTTATCTAATTTTGTTTCTATCATGTTCCATTTATTACAAAATGTTAATAATAAAGGAAGTAATTTATGAACATTATAATGATACGGTATAAGTTTTTAAATAAACTTTATTAAACTTGTACAAAAATTGTTTAAATTACTGTACACTCTTTGAAAAAACTACTAACACCACTACTGTCATTTCCGACATGTATCACTCTCCATCAGAAACACCATCGTCGTATACATTTTCTATATTTGAGTTACTGCAGAGTATACCTTGACATTCACGGCAAGCTGATAAACATTCCAAACCATGTTTTCTGAATGAGTACCTTGAAGTATTACAATCTGTCTTGCATTTACATCTTATGATATCGAGTAGAACTGGTGATGCTGGTTGAAGGTCAATAAGTACTGGTAGGAGTTGACCACCCTGTAATTGCCACCCCAATCCTCAGATAGAAGAGATGTATTTCCTTTCCAATCCTGAACTTGGTAGTAGACCCGTAAATGATGGAATTTAGTAGCAGCTGAAGTCGATGGAAGTGACTGGGCTTGAACAGCTTGAACCATATTTTGTTAGCCACCTTTGTACTGAAACATCTGTATCGTAGTTCATCCAAAGTATCAATTGTCTTTTCTCCATACATATGGCAGCAATAGCATTTTCCCCGGCAGTAATTATGTCTTCTTTCAGGCTGTTTGCATTGTTGAATACTTCAGCATACTCCATAAATGATGTATTTTTCATGATCTTCGTTAGACCGTTGCCTTTGCCAATCCCAAACAACTGTGACGTGGTGTCACACCCCAAAATGGCGTGAATAAATACCAAGTTGTTGCAGACATTTAATCCCAATGACGATTTTGTAGTTTGAATGTTCCACTGTCGGATGTTGGTTGCACCACGTTTTGGTTCTGGTTTGAATATTATTTTTTTATTTTCCATTTTAACATAGAAACACAAAAGTATCAGGACATCAATGTCGTCTGCAATGACAACAACATCTCTTTGTTCAGACGCACCAACTGCTGTCTGGGTGATCAGAAGGTCTGCATCTCCACGTGCATGTATTGTCTGACATCCAACAGTTTCAAATCTTTCACTAAGCATCACCAAAAAACGCTGCTTATTCGTATTGTTTGACAGAAAAATATTCTTCTTCATTGTCAGTTTCATATCCATAGAGAATAAAACGTTAGGGGAGCTTTTACCTTCACGACTTCTAATGTGAGTGGCATCCTTTATGGAAGGACCATCCAAATATCCATCAAACACAATCACAACCGATTTACCATACCTTGTAAAAACGTAGTTTGTATAGCTATTACAGATGTCTGAGAACAGCATTCCAACCGACCATGATAATATATACAGGGTGTCCCGAAACTCCCGCCTTCCCCTTTAGGTGCTAATTCTCCATGCAAAAATAGTAAGAAAAGTTCCTATAAACATGTGTCCGGAAATGCTTCCTAAGGGAGCTACGGCCCTCTAAGGATGGTGCAAAAATAGGTGTTTTTACTAATTATCTCGGAAATGATTTGGGACAACTTTATGAAACTTGGTTACGTTTTTTCGATTATTAAAGGTTATTGTTTTACAGTATTAGCCAAAATTAATTTTATCCAGGGGCGGAGAAACGAGAGGTCGGTGTTCTTTGTTTCTACATATTAATTTTCCATTTGACATTTTTAGTACTTTAATCCCTGATTATGATTCCCTGGTTAATTCTGCATAAAAAGAGGCCTCTTTACAATTAGCCATATGGCAAGCCGTTTTGGAGTAAAAGCGGTCTAAACGAAATATTGCGTATTCGTTTGCTAAATGCGCATTATTTATTTTTTAAAGTAGGCGTAAAACAATAACTTTTATTAATCGAAAAAAGTTAACCAAGTTTCATAAAGTTGTCCCAAATCATTTCCGAGATAATTAGTACACCTATTTTTGTGCCATCCTTAGAGGGCCGTAGCTCCCTTAGGAAGCATTTCCTGACACATGTTTATAGGAACTTTTCTTACTATTTTTGCATGCAGAATTAACACCTAAAGGGAAAGGCGGGAGTTTCGGGACACCCTGTATATATATATATAAAGTACATCTCAAATTATTTTAATTTCCTTGCTTGATGATTTTCTTGATAAATATATACAGTGTGTTTCAATTCTCGTGAAGACACCCCTGTATCTTTTTTATCAGCCATACAACTCCATAAGACGACTGTATTCAACACATCATTGCCGCCTAGATCTAAAACGCCAGCCTACTGCGATAAAAAGAAAATCGCAATTTTCGAGAAATCATAGTAGGCTTAGAGATAGACAAAAATTTTGTTAATAAAAGTTGTTCGGAACAATTTATATGCCCCCCTGTCAAATTTTGTGAAAATCGGAATATTGTCAAAGGTGTTCTAAAAAATCTATCGATCAATTACTTCCACATCCAGTGGTAGTAACGACAAAAAAAATTTTAAAAATTTTAATTGTTCAAATGGGCTTAGAATGTCATGAAACGTCGAGATTCTAAGTTTGAGCGAAAAAAAATTTTCTGTCTGTCGGTCTGTCTGTAACTTTTTCTGTGCGCACGTTTACTCTGGAACCTTTTGAGATATTGACTTGAAATTTGGTGCACGTATGTACTTTAACGAGATCTAGAACTAGATTATATTTTCATCTTGTTCCGTCGAAGGGTTGAGGGGTAAATTGGGGTAAATTTGGGGAAAATAGGTAAATCAAGCAGGTAAGAGTCCATAAAATTGGTATTTAGTATATACAAGAGAAGCTAAGGTCTCAAAGAAAATTTTGGCATTAGCCATCCCCATTACCACCCCCACCCTATTATTAAAGGGGATGAAAACAAATTGTGATTTAGTGTGTACAAGAACCAGAAACCTCAAAATATTTTTTTACTTCATCCACCCCCACTACCACCCCCTTATCACCACCCCCACGCCACTACCGATGTGGGGTATCGTTTTCTGGGTTTTTGGGGTAGAGGATTTCAAATATTATATTATTAAAGTTTCATTAACAATTATTTCCACATACAAAATTTTTTCGTTGTGAGTGACTTAGATAGAAAATCTGGATGTGGAAGTAGTGATTCCTTGAGCAGTGGTTTTTTTATCGTACAGAGACGAGAAAAACGAATTAAAGTGATTTTAAGGTCTTTAAAAGAGTATCTTGGTATTTTTCGCTAAAAGCAATAATTTTGCGATATGTTTAAAAAACTATTTTTTAAAGTTTATTTGTTTAATAAACCATGTGTAAGATGATTGCGTGAACGTTAGAGCCTCATTTATCTTCGTGATTTTTGGAGTTACGTAAAAAAGTTCAAAAATAAAAGTTACAGAAAATCACATGTATTTTGCAAAAATTTATTTCAGAAAACAATTGTAAGTTGCATTTCGGAGATGTTAACTTAACCTTGTTTTTTTTTTAATGAAATACGCCCTATATTTTTACACCATCTGAAAGGTCATAAAAAAACTTTTTAATGATATATAAAACATAGTATTTCTCTTAAAAACTGTACTATACATTAGCCGGGAAAGGAGGATAGCGATGAATTGAACTGTCAATAGTGTTAAGGGGAACATGTTATTAAGCGACGTTGATTTGATAAGCCCTTGTAACAATTATTTTGAATTACATCCCCTCCAAATTTAAACACCGATAGGATCTTGCCACACACACTGATAACGTTCTCATACACTATCGGCTAAAGTATAGATATTATATTTTGTATTTTGTTACCAGTACGTCATGGTAGCCCGAAAAATATCTGAAATTTGTGTCTAAAACAAAGTGAAATTAGTTATAGTTGACTTCAAATTTATTCTGCGAATAAAAAAAGTCGGCGCAGTTAAGATTAAAAACGCGGACATTTTTATAAGCAGAATAAATCTGAAGTCAACTATACCAACAAATATCTTGACAATGTTAACGCACTGTTTGCTTTAAAAAGGCGCGTTTGGACACATCCAGTAATTTAGTTGAGTCGCTTAGTAATTTAGTATTCGACCAATACGGGCAGCGTGTTTTAGTCAAGTAATTTAGTGGAAAGCAATGGAAAGCAATTACTAAATTACTTGACCGTCTCTCTACTCGACTAAATTACTGGATGCGTGCAACGTGCAAACGCGCCGTCAGTTACATGCTTTCGTTTTCCACAGCTAATTTGATAAATTTGATAAATTGTAAATTTATAGTAAATTAGACAAATTGTTTTAAAATTAAATAGTATGTTTTATATACCATTAAAAAACTTTTTTTGTGACATATTAGAAGGTGCAAAAATAAAAACAAAATCAAAGTTAAGTTAATATCTCCGAAATGCGACTTTCAATAATTGTTTTTCTGAAATGATATTTGTATAATACACGTGATTTTCTATAACTTTTATTTTTGAACTTTTTTACGTAAGTCCAAAAATAACGAAGATAAATGAAGTTCTAATGTTCTCGCGACCACTGTGTACATAAATGCATACTTAGAACTTTTAAAATTTGTTTTTTTTTTTTTTTTGTTTTTGTCATCAGAAAAAGATCCTTCAGACGAGGCACGTTCGACCTCAAGTGCCATTTAAAATAATAACTACTTAACACTTAATAGAAATAAATATTTTGTAAACAATTTAATTGTGCTCAATTTTGTTTATTGTCTTGTGAATTGGAAAATAATTATACATTAAACGAATCGTCTCGGCTAAATGCACTTCGTGAGTAGAGGTACTTTCTCGCATTCCTTATCTTATTCTTTTTTTTTTTTTTGATAGGACGCAATATTAAATTTAGTACCATTTTTATCGGAAATGAGTGATTTTGTAAGGGACTTTTTCAGTAAGATTTCTCCACTGAACAGTTTTTATTTTGAAATATTTTTATTCGACGAAATTTTCTTTGGCCGTCGCGTCGTCTTGTTTTTTTTTTTTTTTTGTTAAAAGATTAATTGCCATCAAACTTTTCTCTAAAAAATGTATACCAAAATGTCCATATGTTACTGATTTTGAAAAGATAATATGCAGAGTATATCAAAGGATCATGTTAACGAGAAATCAAACGATTTCTCGTTATTTTTCGTCATTCTCGTTATGTTTTAACTACGAGCGCAACGTTGATACACTTTTATCTAATATATAAAAAACCGCTGCCCAAGGAATCACTACTTCCACATCCAGATTTTTTATCCAAGTCACTCACAACGAAACAAATTTGTGTGTGGAAATAATTGTTTATGGAACTTTAATAATATAATATTTTAAACCCATAAAACGATACCTCACATCGGTAGCGGGGTGGGGGTGGTGATGGGGGGTGGTAGTGGGGGTGGATGCAGTAAAAAAACATTTTGAGGTTTCTGGTTCTTGTACACACACAAAATCACAATTTTGTTTCATCCCCTTTAATAATGGGGTGGGGGTGGTAATGGGGGGTGGCTAATGCCATTTTTTTTGAGACCTTAGCTTCTCTTATATATACTAAATATCAATTTTATGGACTCTTACCTGCTTGATTTACCTATTTTTTCCAAATTTACCCCAATTTACCCCCCAACCCTTCGACGAAACAAGATGAAAATATAATCTAGTTCTAGATCTTGTTAAAGTACATATGTGTACCAAATTTGAAGTCAATATCTAAAACGGTTCCAGAGTAAACGTGCGCACAAAAAAAGTTACAGACCGACAGACAGAAATTTTTTTTTCGCTCAAACTTAAAATCTCGACGTTTCGTGACATTCTAAGCCTATTTGAACAATAAAAATTTTTAAAAATTTTTTTGTCGTTACTATACTTCTACGCCAGGCGACAGGTCAAAAAAAAGCCTCAATAAGGAAATAATTAGTGCAAAGCTGGAAATTGCTTTAATCGCTTTATTTGGACCCAGATATTACTCTCCCAAGTTTTCCTCCTCGAGCGAAGTCGGCGTTGGCCCTTCTGGCCCTAAGAAGGTACCATTTTTCGTTTTATTGCAAATATCTCCCAAACCATCAACTTTATCAACAAAATACCAATTATAAAAAATATAAGTAAATTTGCTACAAAAAAGTTCTTTACAGTTTGTCTCTAAAGTGAACCGTTACGATGCTACGACCATTCAAAGTGGAGCCCTTTTTGATTCTTGCGGAAAAGTTATCGAAATCATATGCCATATCAAAGTTTCTACATATATTGTAACGTGCTTACACCCTTTTTGTAAACACCCTGTATCGTGGGTTCGGAAATTATAACAGCAGGGTAACACTAAACACTAATTTATTAACTTACTTAATTACAACAATAACTACTTGGCTAATAATACACTGTGTACTACAATTCAGTTATTCAGTCACTTTATCACTGTGTTTACTCTCTGACCATTTCAACTGACAATTAGTACTGCACTAACTTAACTTTTTTGGTTTACTCCGTGCCTTATATACCTAAAGATGACAGATTTAGAAGCTTCTCTGATGACGTCACCATACTCTAGACAGTTCCAGAACAGATATGTCATCACTCTAGACCTTCTAGTATGTTCTTTCTCTGGTAGGTGCAAATCTCTATATTTAGGCAGACATCCAATCAATTAATCGAATTCTGTGTTGCCTACATTCTAGGGGTTGAAATACATTACAATATTATAAATATTTGTCAGCATTCCAGGTGCACAAGCTGTTAACTTGTTACGAGTATAACAGCTTTTCAATGTAAACAGCTGTGGCAAAGTACCTACGATTAGTATTATTATTGACTAGTATTGACATAAAATCACTCTTTTCCACACCACCTGGCGGTAGAGTAAATGGCGCGTTTTTACTTCCACATCCAGTGGAAGTATAGTAACGACAAAAAAATTTTTAAAAATTTTTATTGTTCAAATAGGCTTAGAATGTCATGAAACGTCGAGATTTTAAGTTTGAGCAAAAAAAATTTCTGTCTGTCTGTCGGTCTGTCTGTCGGTCTGTCTGTCGGTCTGTAACTTTTTTTGTGCGCACGTTTACTCTGGAACCGTTTGAGATATTGACTTGAAATTTGGTACACATATGTACTTTAACGAGATCTAGAACTAGATTATATTTTCATCTTGTTCCACCGAAGGGTTGGGGGGTCAGTTGGGGTAAATTTGGCGTAAATAGGTAAATCAAGCAGGTAAGAGTTCATAAAATTGTTATTTAGTATTTATTTAGTATATACAAGAGAAGCTAAGGTCTCAAAAAAAACTTTGGCATTAGCCACCCCCTTTATCACCCCCACCCCATTATTAAAGGGGATGAAAAAAAATTGTGATTTAGTGTGTGTACAAGAACCAGAAACCTCAAAATATTTTTTTACTTTATCCACCCCCACTACTACCCCCTATCACCACCCCCACCCCACTACCGATGTGGGGTATCGTTTTATGGGTTTTTAAGGTAGAGGATTTCAAATATTATATTATTAAAGTTCCATAAACAATTATTTCTACATACAAAATTTTTTCGTTGTGAGTGGCAGAAAATCTGGATGTGGAAGTAGTGATTCTTTGGGCAGCGGTTTTTTGTAAGTGGTGTCCCCAGGAGGCCTAATCCACTGTTCAAATGTCAAAGTTAGTCGATTTTCAACCGTTTTGATGAAGGCTGGCAGTCTCAGTCTTCAGCGGACTTGGTACTACGAGCTGCTGGGTCGTCAGGATACCCATCGAAAATGATGACACTGTTTTTGAAGTATCTTTTGACGTAATTCAAATCAATCAAATTTGCTGAATGTCTCAGCAGAGGTTCTGAGGAAGGAATATCATTCAAGAATATAAAAAGTGGTCACAAGATAATCAAATGGAGACGTCTCCTTCAAAGTGGCGACAGTAAAAATGAACTAACAAAATTTCTTGTTGAAAGTTGGCAAGAAGAAAACAGGAAGACAAAGATTGGTGATAAGGATTTATTTGCTACTTATGGTTGTAAATGTATCAAAATAACTGCTAATGGCGTCCACGAAGAAGAAAATCTTTTTTCATCCCAAGAAGAAGCAGATACTAGGATGATGCTACATATAAAGGATGCTGCAGTAAAATACTCGAATGTTATTTGCGTGTCTGACGACACAGATGTGTTGATTTTAGCTCTTTATATATCATCTCAAATTAACAAATGGAACAAGCGGTCAAGTTAGGTTAATTTGACAATAAGAAACTTGCATGTGCAGTTGGTAGTGAAATCATATCAGCATTACCTGGTTTACATGCATGGACAGGTTGCGATACAGTCAGCGCGTTTTCGGGACAAGGGAAATTGAAAGCTCTGAAACTTTTACAAAAACGTGAAGAATTTATTTCATTGTTTTCATTGCTGGGAAGCCAGTTTGGATTATCTAACAATGACCACTATTTGATCCAAAAGTTTACATGTCAGTTGTATTCAAGAAATACACCAAAACAGAGCATAAATGATCTAAGATACCAAATTTGCCGAAATAGACAAGGTGATGTTGAATCAACACTACTTCCTCCATAAGAAGACTGTCTTTGCCAACATTCTACGCGCGCAAACTATCAAGCAGCAATTTGGAAAATTATCCTCAAGTTCCAGAAGCAGAAGATCATGGATGGATGATAGACAATGATGGAATACTCTGAATCAACTGAATGACGGGAGCACCCGCACCTGAAGCAGTTTTGGAACTTTTGAGTTTTTCTTGTGCAAGGCCATGCCAACTACCATCGTGCATTTGTATGATGAATCAGTTGAAATGTACCAGCGCGTGTAAGCTGACTAAATGTGAAAATATGCATGACCCCGGGGAAACTCAAAAGATGTATTTTTTGATGAACTATATGAATGTAGTGATAGCAAAGATGATTTGTGAAAGTTGGTTAAGAAATATTTCAAAAGGAATAATAAACAATTGTTTATAAAATCTATATAATTTGCATGAATAAAAATTTAATTATTAAAAATTACAAAACTTATATCGGTATTAATTATTGTCGGTCATATATTTTTCTTATATTATTCTTATCACACAGCATTGTTCCAGTGCACATTGTCCAAACACACAAGTGTAATACACCAAATTAAAGATAATCGTTTGTGCTACAATATTTGTTGGAAACATTTTTTTCTAAAACGTCTATGTTTTAAAAAAATTTATGATAAACAAATAAATTATCTGTAAAAAATAATGTATTTTTCACTAATCAGCGATTTACTAACTAATGGTTGCTCATATGGAAAAAAATAATGGGAACTTAGAAAAAGTTCAATTTACGCTGTCATTTTAAAAAAAGAACACTGAAATCAGACAATAACTTATAGAGATACGGTCGTTTTTTTAAACGTCTACATCAGCCATCTTGGATTGGCCACCATTTTTATTAGCTACCACTTTCAGATGGCAATCATAGTTTTACTTCCATATCCAGTCGAAGTATTTATAGTAACGACAAAAAAATTTTTAAAAATTTTTATTGTTCAAATAGGCTTAGAATGTCATGAAACGTCGAGATTATAAGTTTGAGCGAAAAAAAAAAATTCTGTCTGTCGGTCTGTCTGTAACTTTTTTTTGTGAGCACGTTTACTCTGGAACCGTTTGAGATATTGACTTGAACGCGGGCGGCTTCGGACGCGCTACACTAAATTTGTTGTAACTTTTGAACTAATTAATGAAATTGACCTCACGAAAGCTTAAATGAAAGAAGAAACATGTAGCTATTGGATTATTATATTTTCAAATCTAAAGATGAATGTATGTAGGAATAGTACATTTATGAAGTCGGAACATAAAGAGATTTGCGATGAAATAGGTAAAAGCTCTAAAAATTTAAAGATTAAAACTTGGGTCTTTCACATTTTATTCTTGAAGTAATGTATAAAAAGATGCGATAAGTGAAAACAATCTCAAAAATTTATTTTTGAAGATGTACAGGGTTATTCATTATATTTAGGCCGCCCTTCTTTATGGTCATTATTAGGGATTGCATTACCGGTTAACCGGTTAACCGGTAAACAGAACAAAAAACACATGACGATAATTACCGATTATTTTAATTTGTTTACCGGTTATTTCGGTAAATTCTGAACTTACGATATGTCACGTATTCAACGTTTCTATTTATGTCAGTGACTAGTATTCACTAAATATAGAGTGACTGTCCCAACACTGAGCACTTTTAGCAATAAATAAATAATATTGTAAAAAGTAAAACCCAAACATCAACCCTAAGAAATACAAGTAAGAGAGACATTGACAATATCTTGTGACAGGAAATTGAATATTTCACTGCCTAGCTTATCCGTGGAAAATATTTAGAAGAATGTTATTACCAATTCTTATTAACTTATCGACCTACCAATATCTATAGAGGAAGGGCATTTTCAGTTGGTGGTATTCTATGTACAAATATCAGACGACTAACAGATACAGCTTTGAAAAACTAGCCCTTTTAACGGGCTATTTTTAAAAAATATTGTATTTTTAGATTAGGTATTCAGTAAATGCCCTGTTTGAGTTTATGTTTGTAATTTTTGTTATTTACAGAATAATTATTTATTTAAATTTATTTTTTCCTTTTGATAAAAAAACCTTTTGTTTGTTCATAATAATAATAATAATAATAATAATAATACATTTATTTTACTCAAAGTAAAAATGGTACAAATTGAACTGTAGAGCTCCTCTTCCATTTGCCCAAATACAAATAACCTAAATCTAAGATTATAAAAAGATTATAAAAAAATATTAATACATATAAATCTAAAATTTCAAGAAAAAAATAATAATTATTTTATTTGTTAATATTCAGTAATGAATTGTAATCATCTAACAAATGTTATATTTTATAATAATAATAACAATAATAACAGCAGCACTCAGACATGCGAGCAGACAAGGGGAACGGGCAGACCCCGCGAAGCGAAGCAAAAAGGTTCGGAAAAAGAAAAAGAAATATACGCGCATCCACAACGCAGCATCAAGTCTGCTGCTTCTGATCAGCCAAAATGTAATTTTTGACAACTTTAATAAAAAAAAATTTTGATTTATATTGTTTATATTCATTTGGAAGTTCATTCCAAAGATGAGATGCAAAATACGTAAATGATATTTGAAAAATCGCAGTTTCATGTTGAGGCACCAAAAAATTTTGTATGTATCTTGTATTATGCAAGTGATCTCGTGAAATTAACTTATTTCTTAAGTACTGAGGTTTGTCATTATGAATTATTCGCCAAATAAGTGTGAGCATGTGTAAACGTCTGCGGTTTTCCATGTTTAATATGCTAGGTTTATTTAGATGTGGTGATATATGTTGTCTATATGGGATACTGTAAATATAACGCATACATGAATTTTGAAGATTTTGAATTTTCTTTTTTGCTGTCGCCGATAATAACTTTCCATATACAACATCACCATAATCAACTAAAGATAATACGAGTGAATCACAAAATTTTGATTTACACTCTCTAGATATGTCCTTCGCAAAACTGTATAATTTTTTCAATCGACTGTAAGCGAATTTCAATTTGGAAAAAATATGTTTCTCAAAGCCTAATTATATTAATTATACGTGTATAAAAATGTTTTTTATTAAATTTAGGTAATTTTGTACATGGAAAAAGACAATTGCCATTTTCGCCACCCTAATCATTCATTCATTCTAAAACCGGCTATTTACATTTTTATTTACCGATTTACCGGTTATTAAAACTTCCGGTAAATTGCAATCCCTAGTTATTATTGGAGATAGAAAAAAAAGTTGTAGGGCTGTAACAGAACCCCTTTAATAAGTTAATGGAAGCACAGTGGTGTGCATAAACTGAGAGGTACAAGAAGCAATAATATAATAATATTTGTTAAATTTTTGAATTATTATTTTTTTCTTATTTCAAAAATATGACACATGATAGTTCTACCTTTAATCGTTTTCGAGTTATGGAACATTGAAAATCGTATTTAAGCTATTTATTATACGAACGGAAATTACAATTATTAAAGTAGTCTATGAAAATGACAACTACTATTCTATTATTAAATCTGTCAGCGTTTCATATAATAACAGAATACTTGTCATTTTCATAGATTACTTTAATAATTATTATAATTTCTCTTTGTATAATAAATAGCTTAAATATTTAAATGTTCAAATACTCAATTTCTGCACGCCACTGTGCGTCCATTAACTTATTAAAGGTTGCAGCCCTGCAACTTTCGTTCGAAACTTTTTATTCTATCTCCAATAATAACGATAGTAACGGGTGGCCTAAATATAATGAATAACCCTGTACACTTCCAAAATTTCAAAAGTTTGAAAAAATGATAAAATTTGATATATATCGGGTGCAACAGGCTAGGGTGGCTCCCCCCTATATTTCCTTTATTTTTTACCTTATCCATTTGAAATTTGGGATGCATAAACTACCTGTAAAATGGATTTTTGGACATAAAAAACGGTATGATACCATTTCCGGTTTACCCGGAAATGACCGCAACTTTCGATTTCGTATATTTTTACATATTTAGCTTCAAGACAACTTTCTGAGTATACCATGAGATTTTCGCGAATTTTTGAGTCGATGTTCAGTTTTTTTAAGCATTTTAATACATTCGTCTAGAGTGCTTTGGAATCCCAAAATTTGTTCTACGGCAGGTAAAGTCAAAGGGAAAAATATAATTTTTCGTTTAATTTCATTAATAACTATTTACGAAGCCTCCAAAATTGAACAAATCACTTTTTTATTTCATAATTTATGAGCGGGGGGACATTTTTAGTGAAACCACGCGAATGGGGGACACTCACATTGGAGGACAGCTCCATCAAAAAGGGGACTGTCCCCCCTAATGGAGGACGAATGGTCACTTTACAGTGATAGCGGTGTTTACTATCTTGGTATCGGCGTCTTATTCAACCTGTGTGGCTCATATGTTGTTCTGGTTCAAGTATTTCAGAAGTATTTTTATAAATTTATCCTTGTTTTTTCATTGGTTAAAAACTTTTCTTGTTTTCTCGCCCTTCATAGTCATTCGGAAGATTTTTTTTTTTCTAATTTTATTTTTGATCGATTTCCATGACACAGAAAAAACAGCTTCGAAAATTCGACTATTCACTCCGAAAAGTAGCTATCGCCTAAGTAAAATATCAAAAAAATCATGCCGCATTCTATACCAATTGTATTGTACAGTGACTGTACAATTAATGTAAAGCATTTCTTCTTTACGGTAGTCACGCTGACATGCAGACGTTTGCGGTGCGCTGTAGTGCAAACTATTGTTCGAAAATAAAAATTAAAAAAGCGAATCTGTCTACAAATTCAGATAGAACAATTTTGTCGTAGGAGTTGCCCATATCGAGAAGAATGCGAGAAACCGCGAGCCGCTCCCTCATTTCAAATTTTCTTTCGCAATAAACAAAAAGCTATCAGTCCTACGAAAAAAATGTTTAGCACATAACACATGGGAAATTACGCCCCTTTTACGCCGTATTTGTTTTTATGTAGCCTCAGCAGAAGCCGAGATATTTGAAAAAATAAGGTTTTTAACCATTTTTCAAGGTGGCGGAAAACCCCGGTCGTGTAACATACCGACGATTCACCAATACATTCACTAAGTTGCAAACTGTGTAAACTTTTTTTTAATGAGTTCGTGAAAGTGTGTAGAATAATATCCTGAAAAGTTTCCATTTCGCTCGGCTGCAGAACATAAAAGAAATTAAAGAAAAAAAAATTTTTATCCATTTTTTCAAAAATTTGAAATTAAGTCAAGCTAGGAAAAACTAAAAAATGCATCTATATGAGTGTTGGTTCATTTAAAAGATGGAAATTGTAGCTTTCTGATGCTTTTTTGTTTTAAACAAAACAAGCAAAGGATGGATGGGAAAAATATACTTATATATATTATCACGCCCGAACTCAATCGTGGCAATAATAAATATAGAAAAAAAAATCGGCAGCTACTGGAAGCGGCTAGAACCTCCCCACCCGGTGAATCTTTGAAGCTGAAAAGAGCACTAAAAAATATGAACGATCTCATTTAATATATTTATTAAGTTGAAATATTTTTTTCATATTAAAACAGAAAAAAGGCTTACGTTCGGTGGGATTTGGACATAAGAACTTGAGTGTTAAATTTATAGTCTGCACAAGATTCATATTTTATTCAGTGTTTTAATACAAATATATGCCTCATCGGATCCTAGCCCAGAGCCAACCAGACAATCACGGCGAGCACCGCCGCGCCGAGACGAGTGTGAAGCTGGACGGGGTAGGTCCGGTTTGGCTTGGAGAAAAATAGAAATGAGATAGTAGCTTCTGTCTTCTGTAGGCAGGCTTAAAAACTAGGTTAAAATTATAATGTGTCCACATGGACCTAAATTTAATATAAAAATAACCACAACACTATAAAAACTAAGTTCGTAGGCAAGAGCACTTAATAATTTTGATTATTGATACGGAAAACACAACTAAACGAAAAAATCCGTTCGTTGGTAATGGGTGGTAATGATAATGGCCATGTTTGAGAAAAACCATATAACTCTTGGTGGACAGCTTCCCTGTCAGATGTGGCCGGGGTAGTGTTCATGGTGGATCATTTAAGTTTGAGATGATATATTTTGTTTTATCTTCTGGCCTCGACCGATCTTTCACTAAATCGGTCGGGGAAGTGAGATGTCAAATTTTTGGTTCCAATGTTTTTCTGGGGGAATTTGGTTTTTTTACAGTTTTATGTTTTTAAGTCATGTAGCACTATTTTTAGGTTATGTTGCCGGAAGAATTTCCGGCAGGATGCTGGAAGTAGCGGAAATAGTTTTTAAAATATAATGTCACTGTCACTGTTAAAGTTTTATGGGTCGCGTGCGCCGACGTCACAGATTTTGAGACCTTAGGAAAAACAAACAGCTGTCAGTGAGAAATCCGCCGATTAAACGTGTTTCTTTAAAGTGAATTTTGCAGTGTTTGTACCATTTAAGAACTTATTGTTGGATTATTTAACATCTACAACTATTCTTAATACTGTTATATAAACAATTTTGTTCGTCAGGATGACGGTTAGTTCGTATTTTGCAGAATTGTCTCCTGATGTAGAGGTTAGGTATACGGCTGCCATCGAATTAAATCCTTATATTTTGAGAAAAAAATACTTTAGTACAAATATTGATGTATTTCCAAATGTTACACATAGGGATGTTGCAAATTACTTGATTTTTGAAAGAATTACGTAGACAGAAGGACAAATTCAAGGCATTGAGAAGTCTTGAAGCTGTTTGTGGTTAGGTGAAAGAAGTACTCTGCAAGAAATTTGCAGGATAAAAGCTTGTTACAACGGTAAGAATTAGTTATCAACCATTTTTTTCATATATGCTTGCTTAATTAAATGTTGTTTTATAAATAATTATTAATGCAGAAATTAATTTTTCAGGATATGAACTCTTAGGCATCATGAATAAAAGCCATTGACTCCTTGGACTATTGCAGATTCAGATGGTTCCCTAATGATCACTGGGATTGTGTTGCCAGTCTACACAAAACATGTTCACCACTTAACACGAAATCTTTCCTTTTAGTTTTTTAACAATGAACATGGCTATGGTTGGAGATTAACTGCTGTAAATTTTGTGAAAAAGACACTTTATAAAATAAACAATGAAAGACTGACGTACCTACTGTAAACCGTTTGAAGTATGTAATAAGATGTACACACTTTCTTCCAGCGATTAACCCCTCGTCTATACCTTATATACCTATAGATTGGACTACGCAAACCGTTGTAATTTTTATAAATTTTTATTATAATATATAAAATGTTTAACATGTATTTTACTATTTTATGTAGGTCAATTGTTAATTATGACTTGTATTCTCTTAAATATATTCTCCCTCCGTTGCAGTTCATGCTTCGCTTAATTAAAATTTAAATAAGAAATATTATTATAATATTATTATTATTAAAAATAGAGACAAACCAATATAAAATGTTAATTTTCTTTACCATGGATTGTTTATTGCTTGTCTGAGCAGCAGTTATTACTATCACAATCATTCTTATGCATTAACTTAAAGCATTTCTTTTAAATGCCTGGAATTGTTTAACCTAACCTCTTCTGACTGTAAATCGACGTTATTTTACAAAAACTGATGTTGTCTCGGATTGCCACACTTCCACAATTAATAATACAATAAAAACTAGTCATTTTGTATGATATAATATCGATAAAAACTCTAGGATTACGAAAAATTTAATTCTGAGGTTCAGTCAGTCGCCATTTGACAGCTAATGACAGCGGTTTGTTTTTCCTAAGGTCTGGGACCTGTGACGTCACGCGCACGCGATCCATTAGAAAAAACTCACCGAAAGCGTTCCGGTGAGATTGCTTATTCTTGTAGGGCTTATGAGCGGGTCACGAAGGCCTCTCATACCTTATTCCGTGGGCATTATGAACGTCGAAAAAGCTTGTAATCTCTCGATGCACTTGACACTCAAAATTACTCGGCATACAGCCTGCACGCTTTAACACACTAGTCTATTGAACGTTAGGTTAGACCATAGAGTGCAGTAACTATACAGAGGCGAAGGCAAACCTTCCCGCCAAAACCAAATTTGTATACTCATTGCCATTTTTAACAATCAACCTCACTTTTATGTTGACACTGTTGACGTTTGTCGTGTTAAGTTTGGATTTGTGAATATTATTTCCACTCATTTTGGGAGATTGAAACCATTAACCGAGAATTAAAATTCTTATAAATAAAACCTAGTGTACAACTCATTGAAAATAGGCGCCTATTATAAACAATTCAAATGGTAATATTTTTCAATCCAACTCGAAATACACTGTTTTTTCAGTGTATCCTTAAATGGGAATCTGTACGTGACGTCATAGCTAACCTCAAAAATATATATATTTCTTAAAATTCAAAAGTATTACGTAGCTATTATTAAAATTTCTGCCTGGTTCCCATACTTTCGACCAAAATCTAGTTCAATGTAATGTTTATAAAGTTTTAACTAGTTTGTCACAATAAAATAAAACGCATTTTGCAGGTTAAAAATCTAACCTATTAAAATAAATAAATTAACAACATATTTCTCTCAGTGTAGACGCAACTGGTACGCAAGGTCACAGAAAACGAGCCATCAAAACTTAAAGGAACCGCCAAAGCCTTCGCCTCTGTGTAGTTACTGTACTCTGTGGTTAGATTATAAAATATATCTTACACAAGAAGCGTGTTATTTGGTTTTTAATTTTTTTCACCGAAACCAAATCGAAAGAGTGCAAGTGTGATATATCGTTGAAATCGGAATTTTAACTGCTTTTTAATGGTTCGATAACAAATTGTAAGTAATCATAAAATAAACAACTTGTTGTGCCAAACGTAATCCGATCTCAACCAAAACCTTTTCGGATCTTTTGGAGCACTAAAGAAGAGCAAAGTTTCATCCAAATCCGTTTAGTAGCTTCGCCGCTATCGTGCTAACATACATACACACACACACAGACGTTTTTCAAAAACATCTTTTTTGGGTTCCTGGGACCTCAAAACGTAAAGATTTGAAGTTATCTCAATTTTCGATTTTGGACTAATTGTAATAACCTCCCACAATTTTATTGTGGGGAGGTTAATAAAAGCCCTTCAAAAAAATTCTTTCTTCGTTGAGAACTGTAAAAAAGTATGTACACTTCATGATTATTATGGTTTATTAAGTTGTAGTAACGGGATTCAAAAAATAATACATCTCAAATCATTTTAATTTAATTGCTTGATGAGTTTCTTGATAAATATATATATATTGGAGGCTGTAACTTGCCGAGAAATTGACCCATTGGAAAAAATAAAATATCACTATTTCGGAAAAAATGTATAGTTTTCGAATGTTCAAACACAAATTCGTTTACTTTTATTCATTTTTTCGAAAATATGATTAATCATATCATATCATATCATGATAAGAAATTGCGATTGTCACGATCTTATCCTTATAACTATGAAAATATCTTTGATTGTTTTGAATATAAATTCTGGAACTTTTCCAATACATTAACAAATGTATAAGGAATTCAATGGATATAGCTGAAATGTGAATAGGTATATCTGTAATAAATACAATACAGTAAAGGCACGTAAAAATTCATGCGAGCGATTCAGCGGCTATGTGTGGCGTCTGTGTATGCGTTCATAATTATATATTTTCCCTCCAGACTCACTATGTATCCTCTTACTCACTAAGAAAAATGTTAAAAATGTGTAATCAGAAAGAGAAAAAAGCTTTATTTTACTTGTTAGAACTGCTAAGAATTTTTAGATTCCGTAGTATGCATTTAACCGTGCGCTTGGCCGAGCAGAGCGACTAAGTTACTTCACTATTTTTTTCCGGGAAAACCGTGGCTTTAGCGATAAATTTTATTAGAAACACGTGGTCTACCCACCTGTATTTTTTGTTTTTTTCTAGCCTGACAATTAAAAAATTTTGAAAAAATTGATAAAAAAAATTTTTTTTCTTCAAGCGTATTAAAATGTTTAAATTATGTCACCAAAAACAGAAGTGGAAGTAGGGCATTGTTTTACTAGTAACAAAATGTTAGTACCGAACGCCACCGTAGTGGACATTGTTTTACTAGTAACATAATGTTAGTTCCGAAAGCGCCACCGCAGTGGGTATTGTTTTACTAGTAACATAATGTTAATATCGAAAGCCACCGGTGGCGCGCTATCCACTAGCCACTTGTCATATTGTGTCAACATGTAAGACTGTAGTTTGAATATTTGTACATTTATGATAAATAAATGAATTTTTGCATTTTAATACGCTTGAAGAAAAAATAGTATATATTACACGGAGTAGAACGCCTTTTTTTGTGTTGAGCCCAGGATTTGCGGCTGAGGCGAAAAGAGTGCGTTCTACTCCTAGTAATATAATATACTATTTTCACTTTTTTTATGTTCTGCATCCGAACGGAATGTAAACTTTTCAGGATATTCTATACACTTTCACGAACTCATTAAAAAAAAAATTATTCAGTTTGCAACTTTTTGTGGGTTTCACTATAAAATGATCTCTGTCGTCTGAGCTAATTGAGGTCGGTGTAAAAATAAACAAAAAACTAATTCAAACATATTTTTTATTTAAAAAGAAGAGGGTAAAACCGAAGTAATGTCTACAAATACCAAAATACTGTTAATTGTATACTTACTGACATACATTTCGCTAATTACAAATAAATAAAAATAAAAAATATATAGCCTATTTATAAATTAAAACATAAAACTAATATACCTATTTGTATTATATCTCTGACTGATTCATTTGTAGTCGCTCTTAGGTATTATTGGAAAGCATTTTAATTTATAAAATTATTTTAAAAAATTACGAAGAGTATGATGTGCTACAATTACATAAAGTGCAATAAGTTTGCTGCCTGCAAAACGTATATGTTCATATCTAGTTTAAAATATATTTAAAAAGAAGTTTAACTAGGTACTTTATTTATTTAGGTCAAGCAGTGGGTACAAAAAAAGGTATTCTATTCGCAAAAGGTTCTAAAGAAATGAAATTTGATGGGATGGTAGACATAGTGCACCTGAGTTTGCGACCTGGGTTGCCGCTCGAGGGTGGAGGGATGAAAACTCTGCATCGAAACGAAATAGCGCCATTGTGGTAAGTGCTATCGAAAAAAGTTCAAATGAAATATGTAGAGAACAAAATTTTGCACAATTTTGGTCTTTGTATTTTTCATCTACGACTAATAGTTTCCGCTCTACGGCGCGCCTAAGTTGATTTGGCAAAGTTGATTTGCAATTTTCAGCAAAATCAGAATTTCATCGCGGATTAAGACCAAGATCGCTATCAAACAATTCTGTAATATTTTTTTCTGAAAGAGTAATGTTTTCTGAGTCTGCAGATGCCGCGATGAAATTCTGATTTTGTTGAAAATTGCAAATCAACCCCCAACTTTGGCGCGCCGTAGAGCAAAAAATATTGGTCGTAGACGAAAAATATAACGACCAAAATTGTGCACAATTTTGTTCTCTACATATTTCATTTGAACTTTTTTCGATAGCACTTTTCACAACAACGGCGCTATTTCTCCGAAAAGCGTCGCGACGCAGAGTTTTCACCCCCTCATCCCTCGAGCGGCAACCCCCCGAGGTCGCAAACTTAGGTGTACTATCAGGGGACCTATGTCTACCATCCCACCAAATTTCATTTCTTTCCGACCTTTTGCGAATAGAAACCCCCCATTGCTTGGCTTAATTTTAATACAGTAAAAGTAGACCTTCTCTATCACAAATAATTCCCGGCAAGCTGATTTTTTCAGGGTCGATGGAGGGGTGTCTCCCGAGTATCCGACCAAAAAGTCACAGTCCGCACCTCTTGGGGGGGGGGGGTGCAATAGGGGTGGTTTCTTATTTATATATTTTTTTAAATGTTCTTTTTCCAGTTTGTACATAATAATATTCTCTACAACTTTGCCTAATAAAATTTTTTTGTAACTTTCATTTTTGACGGTCCAGCGCCCATTATATGGGAAAACATTCACCATATTTATTTATTATGGTTCAGGAAATATACAAACAAAAGGCTGAATAGCTGGTTTTTGCAGGGTTATTTGAGAACTGTCTCCTGAGTCTCCAACCAATTTTTTTTTTTTTTTTTGAGACTATGGAGACAGTTCTCAATCAACCCTGCAAAAACCAGCTATTCAGCTACCATAATAAATAAATATATGGTGAATGTTTTCCCATATATAATTGGCGCTGGACCGTCAAAAATAAAAGTTATAAAAAAATTTTATTAGGCAAAGTTCTAGAGAATATTATTATGTACAAACTGGAAATAGAAAATTTCAAAAAAAAAATAAGAAACCACCCCTATTGCAACTCCCCCCAAGGGATGCGGACTGTGACTTTTTGGTCGGATACTCGGGAGACTCCATCGACCCTGAAAAAATCAGCTTGCCGGGAGAAATTTTTTTGAAAAATGATATCTTTATTGGACTATTTATCATTTGCCAAAATTGAATTTGAGAGATTTGCAATAACAAGAAACAACAAAAATGTCATGAGCATTAAATTCATTGACAGCCGATTATTTGCAATTCTCGATTTCAAATTCGTCGGTTTCTCCTCTCAATACTAACCCTGGCATATGCAACATGATTTACTTCACAAACCATGGAAATATATTAATACATCACTGACCTATACTGGGCTGATGTAGATAAACATACAATGTAATAATATCGTCAAAAGGCAACTTTGCCTTATGAACGTACATGTAAATAACATATTCTATCCCCATAGTGACGTCATCACGATGGGGAAATCGTAGTTCCCAGCTTAACGTCAGGGGCGTGACGCTTAGCTGGAATCGCCAATCTTTATCTGTTTTGACCACCTATAAAAATAGACTGAAATATATGTTTCATTTCAGTGGGAAGGGAGCCATTACAGGAATGTTGAAAACAGGCACAAAAGGACTTTATGTTTTTGATAGAGAAGGACAGCATTACCAGGTTTCGCCTTCATGTGTATTAGATTTTTATGTTCACGAATCGCGCCAGAGGAATGGTTTGGGTAAACAATTATTTGAACATATGTTGAAGGTAAGCATATGGTAATAGGTGTTAGTGAGAATTAAATCAATATTACCATGCCGGCTAAACATGATTTTTCTGTACTCTTTTTGGACGACACTATACTGAGTATTTCGTGATTGACTGGCAATACGCTAGTGAGGAGTACAGTACCCTGAGACGATTCCAAAATGGAATTTATTATATAATTTCTGATACACAGAGTGTTTTCTATTTTTTTCCAAAATTTAGATCGGCCATATTTTTGATTGGCATCACCAAATCGAATCAGTAGACATGTTTTACTAATAGAGGTCTTCACAATTCAGTACCGCAAACGAAAAAAATATCAGGAACGGGCTCAGTTTTTTTTCTTTTGGCATTTGCCTAAAAATATCACCTTGTATGTGGATTTTTACTTTCAATACCAAATTTAAAAATACTCTAATAATGTATTTGAACCATGTAATTAGTTTATTTGACACACTTTTAATGCTTCGAGAATTAACAACTGGGCTTCATAATAAATCAATTTCAAAAATATTTGGGAGCCTTCCGGCTACAAAAACATCAATAATTACATAGGTGACTTTAATTTTGCGGTAAAAATTTGAATTTTGCTCTGTCAAAATTTGTCACAGTGATATTATATTGTTTGCCAAAATAGTAAAAGGGTCAAAATGCCAACAAACATTAAAGAAAATCAAATTTATTACAACAAATACAAAAGAGTAACAATTATACAGAAGTGAAGTAACTGAGGAAATAACGCACCTAATATTTAGTTTAATTGATTAAAAATGATTTTATCAAAAACAATTACACAAAATTGTTATGAACAAAAATAATAAAAAAAAAACACAATTTTTTTTTCAAAATGTCTGCCTCCAACAGTATCCTAATGATGTAATTGAACCTTAGTTAGTTTTTTGGCACATCTTTAATAGTTCTAGAATTAACAGCAAAAGACCCCGCAGAAACCTTATTGGCTGTCAGTAAAATTGTCTGAAATTGAAATATGTCATAATTTATGAGCTTCTGATCAAAAATCCTCGTGAATGGAAGACCGAATAATGGACAGTGTTTGCAATAAGCGGGATGGAATGTCACCATTTCTGAGGCAACTAGACATGCATGAAGAATAGATGTCTGTGTGTTTGTCTATGCATGCGTGCTTGAACAAATCGATTTTTATTTTCAATGATTACTCAGCTTTTGATAAAATTTATAATTTTTGTTTTACACATCCCCAGCCACCCCAACTTTTTTTCTTAAATAGGGGCCATCCATAAATGACGTCACGCTCCAGGGGGGGGGGGGAGGGGGTTCGTAATTACGTGACTAAGTGTGATAAGGGGAGGGAGAGGGGGTCTGACTCAGTGTGATATGACGAATGGTGAACGAATCAAGAAAAGAAAAATATCGTAAATTTTTTTTTTTTGATTTTTAGTAGCATTGCGCCCATGAGGCGGTAAAAAATTTTCTTTTGGACTTCTACCAGCACCCCCCCATGAAGCGGTAAAAAAATTTGTTTGGACTTCTACTAGCACCCTCCCCATGAGGCGGTTTTGGATTTTTATTAGCACCTCCCCCTCCCCCATGAGGCGAAAAATATCGTGACTAATAAATAACGGAATCGAAAAAAACATAAGGGAGGGATCTCTATAAGCGTGACGTTATTTTTTTAGTGGGGGCGTGACGTCATTTATGGATGGCCCTATAGCAAAGGCAAAAATAGGCTATTCAACGGCATAAAGATAATCGAAATCCGTCAATGTGATATGGTTTCCATACGCATGCAATAAAAAAAATTTTTTTATGGAAAAAGAATGTTAATAAACTTCATTATTGAAAGAAAAAACAGATGTAAATAGGATGTTCAACTGAGTTCCATTAACAGCTAAGCAATGTGCAAGTCGCTGTTGAAAATGTCGTAAATAGTTATGGAATGTCGTTTGGGGTATTGGACCAATCTCCGCCCGTATTTTATCTTTCAGATCATCCAAATTATTTGGCCTATGGTTATCGACACAATCCTTTAAGTGACTCCATAAAAAAAGTTGGGGTGTAATTCGATTGACAGATTTCGATTTTCTTTATGCCGTTGAATAGCCTATTAAAATATCTTTCTTTTGAGATGTCACAAAGGGTAGGGTAGGTAGGGCTTGAAAAAATTAATTGAGGTGTCTGGGGATGAGGGTGTGTGTGTGTGTGTGTGTGTGTGTGTGTGTGTGTGTGTGTGTGTGTGTGTGTGTGTGTGTGTGTGTGTGTGTGTGTGTGTGTGTGTGTGTAAAGCTAAACGTTATAAATTGAACCAAAAATTGCGTAATTGAAAATAAAAATCGACTTGTCCAAGCACGCACGCATAACAAATACACACAGACATCTATTCTTCATGCATGTCTAGTTGCCTCAGAAAAGGCGATTGGAGACCTTCCATCCAGCTTATTGCAAAAACCATCCATTTCCTCGGTCCTTTGATCAGGAGCTCATAAACTATAACATGTCTCAATTTTAGACAATTTGACTTAGAGCCAATTTCCTTGAGGTTTCTGCGAGGACCTTTTAGGCTGGTCAATCAGGGTGTCAGGGTGGAAAAAATTAGTAACAAGCTGATCTCAACGGGATTGAGTAGATAATAATCTGCTATTTAACCTTCAAAAGTCCCATTTGATCCAAGTGGGGGAAGGTAAAAAAAATGGCCGCCATCTTAGATTTTTTGTTTTTTTTTTAACATCTCCATTCGGATAGGTTTTTTTCAAAAAAACTCAAGGGGTATTTTTTGTAGAGAATAGAATTATGAATATTTTATTTTTCAAGACTTTTTCTCTAAAGTGAATGGTAAAAGCAATAGAGATATTTTTTAGTATATGTTTTATACATTTCACGTTTTTATATATGATTTTTGAATAAATTGTAATATATTTACTACTACATAACTCAATACTACTATTCAATATTAATCATGCCACACTATTCGAAAATTTCTGCAATGAGGTCCTCCTCGTCCTCCCCCTCCTCCCCCTCCGTCTCCTCCAAAAAACTGTGCAACTGATTCCATAACACTGGCCACACACTTAGAGGAACATTTAAGCCCCAGTTTTCTACAGGAACTTATTTTCAAAAATTCTTTATGTTTTTACAAATAAAATTACCCGAAAGTATGTCCTGAGTAGATGTTGCTGTACAGAGTCTTCAGTTGGGGCAAAGTCGCTAAATTGAATGTAGACTTAAGTCCTTGCCTTGACGCTATCCTGTTATATAGAGGATACCTCAAATGGTGGATATCTTTAATATGTCGTGGACAGCGATATAGCTTCAAAAGATAATTTAATCCCGACTGAAATAAGTCATCCATTTCTGCTTTATTATTCAAAAAAACTTTGACAAAAATCGTTGTCTTTTTGTAGTAGCGAGAGAGATATTTTTTTTTATTTATTAAATAAAAAGTGTAGTGTAGTATCACATCCTGATATAGCATGTAAAAACAATATTTGTTTTGTTACATGTCCTAGTTTATCCTGTATGTCAAATATTTTTGATATCTTATCAGCTTTTGCCCGGACGAAGCATTCAAATGTTTTTATTTTTTGAATGATGTATAAGCAAAACCATTATATCAGTATCCTCTGATACAACTGTGAACTGTTTTGCTGAAACGGATAGTTCTACAGCTGTTAAGGTGATAAACAAATCTGTATCCCTTGGGGCTTGATGCACAGTTATACCTAAGTCTTCGAAATAGGTTCGAAGGATCCTTATGAATTGCTGTTTATTGTGATTGTTCTTTAGAAAAACCTCTGTGGTGTAATTACTGAAATGGAAATTTCTATGCTTCCCTTTGATCTACATCTTTGGTAGATATTGCCTCCTGATTGTAGCCATCGAAGACAATTACACAATTTTTAATATAGTTGTGAATTACATAATTACATAATATGGGGTTAAAACAAGAAATTTAATTATGTAGGTATGCGCATCTTTACCTCGTTTTCTTTAAAAATATATAACGACGAATAAATTTTTTAATTGCATAATTTTAGTCAATAGTCTAGTGATAATATGTTTTAAACATAGTAAATTAAAACAAATACTTCAAAGAAAAAACTCATATATCGTTTATTTTTCACTAAAAAAAAGTTATTTCAATCAAATGTCCATAATTCCGTTCTCTATAAAAAATGCCTCTTAAGTCTTTTTGGAAAAATTAATGCATATGGAGAAATTTGAAAAAAAAAACGATAATCCAACATGGCGGCCATTTTATTCAATCTTCCCCGACTAGGACCAAATTGGACTTTTGACTGCTTAAACAGGAGATTATTATCTACTCAATCCTGTTGAGATCAGCTTGTTACTAATTTTTCCTACCTCCCACCTGTAACATTCAGCTAAGTTTATTGGCCTATTCCATAATAAATTCATTTCAAAAATCTTGTAAGCCTTGATAAACATTTGCCACAGACACCATTTAGAGTAGGTACCTGTCAATTAGTTATTGTTTGAAACAGCACAGAAAGTACTTTTTTAAAATTATTCTAATGAAGAGTACGTTGATATTAGTTATGTTTACGGTTTTTGTAAATGCAACTCCAGAGCTGCCGTTAGAGAATATTGTCGACGTTTTCCTAATTCAAGAATTTCCAATAAATCAACATTTTCTTCTGTTTATAACAATGCAACGCAACATGGGAAGTTTCCTTCAGCTCCATTGCAGCGTGAACGGCATGACATGACTAGAATAGTGCAACAAAAGTAAGTGTAGCTTTAGGAATATCTCATGTAAGAGTTGCGAAAACTTTAAAAAACGAAGGTTTGTATCTTTTCATTTACAAATCGTTCAAAGACTTGAAGCAGGAGTTACAGAAGATCAATTTCTAGAGTTTTATTTACTGATAATCTCAGTTTACTAGAGACGGTATTAAGAAATTCTCATTTATGGGCAAAGGAAAATCCTCATGGCATCTCACAAAAAAATACACAATACAAATTTTCTATAATTGTTTGGTGTGGGCTATTAGATAATAATTTAATTGGCCCCCATTTCTTTGATGGTACATTGAATAGCAAAATGCAATTTTTTGCGAGATTATACAGTTACTTCACTTCTGTATAATAGTTGTTGTTAAGCTTGTAGCATGTTGTTGCCGTAGTTACTTTTTATTTTTATATGTTAAGATTTTTGTTCCCTTTAGTCCAATAAACCTGTTAAATAATTACCATCAGACCACCATACTTCTAACATCCTGCATAGGCATACAACTTCTGCTTTATCAATTAGGTAACTCATTTTTTTCTGAGAGCCGTCTAACTATTATTTCTGCTTGGTCTTATTATGATATTCTCACTGCGCGCTGTTCCCCCATTGGTCAAGACACCCATCCAAGTCCTCACCATGCGCGACGTTGCTTTACTTCGGTAATCTAGTCTAGCTCTGAATGAATATTTTGCTCACTTATCACCTTTAACTCATTTTAAAAAATGTATATTTATTCGCCTTTAAGGCAAGCACAGACTAGAGCAGTGGCTCTGAAAGGACAAATTTGTGTGTAACATTTCAATCCAATGTGAATATTTATTTTTGTATTTTGGTCTCAAATACTATTACAATATTACAATTTACATATAGGACTATATCATCTACATTCAGAAAATTTATACATCAGTTTAACAAAATAAAAAGTAAGGATTGAAATTTGGAACATCCCATAATATATTTAAAAAACGTCAGTTTTTGACATATAAGTTTTTTTTCTCACTTCTGATTTCACTACTACTGTATACCAATACTAAATTATGTGATTTATGAGCAAATATAGTTCATAAAAATGGTTTTTGGTACAAAATAATTTTTTTTTCAAATGGAACCATATTGGTACCATTCAATACTACCATTAATGAAGAATCTTTTGATATAGGTATTCGAGGGTGGATAGGGTCAGTCCAACTGGCCCTGACAATTTTAGGGAATCGGCCCAATCAAATTTGAGTGGGTTAGGGAACAATAATTTTTTTTTGGCTGAAGACCTAAGGGTAAAAATGCGCTGCAGGCGAAAATTTTGTATTTTTCAAGGTCAAACGCTCTAAAATGAAAAGTTAGAAATTCGAGTAGCAAAAACATTTTCTTCGAAAAATAGGTTTTGTCAAATGAATTTTCCTCTTTTTCATGCAATTGCAAAAATTGCTTAAAGGTTCAAAGTACTAACACGTAGTCTGACTTAACCACGGTATAAAGCAGACTGCCACCGTCTTAGTAACATTTTTAAAAACGCCACTAAACATCCATACTCTTTATTAACATTTATTGACATTGAAAAACAAAGAACGAAAGAAAAAATTTAAACATTTTAGCAGTATAACAATAAATAATAAATCAATAATAATTATATTGTCTACATAAACATCTCGAAACGTCACAAAAAAAAAACAAAAAAATAATTCTACAGTTTCAGCAGTCAAAAAAAAAGAGAAAGAAGACCTCTTAATACATCAGAACTTTCTTAAGCAAACTTGCAAAATTTGGGACGAACATGCAAAATTAGGTTATTAAGTTAATAACTTTTTATAAATGACATCTGGCATTTACGTCAGTGGCTGAGTTTTTAAGGTAGCAGCCTGAAAATCACATCTGAGACTTCTTTCGTTCTAAGTAAGGATTAAGGAGAGAAAAGAGCTGCCTATTTACCTGGGACCGGCCCTGCCCGGCCCCAGAGCCACCGGCCCGATGGGCATTTACTCGTTTGCTCCCCCTTCCTTCCCTTCCCTTGGTACTCACTTTGTATCTGAAACAAATACAACTGAAATTACACGTCATCAATATTCGGTGAAAACTTCATTGCAACAAATGGTCCCGTATTATGGCTTCCAAGGTCGCCCAACCTAACTTCTCTGGATTTTTTCCTTTAGCCTTATTTAAAAAATACAACGAATGGTCCTGTCTGATGGCCTCCAAGGTCACCCGACCTAACTTCTCTGGATTTTTCCTTTAGCCTTATTTAAAAAATACTGTTTACGCAACTGCCATTACAACCCACAAAAACCAGAGCTATAAGTAAAACGTGCAGTAAATAATATAATTAGCAGCCTAGCTATTGGTATTAGTTATTCAAAATACAGCTATGCGAGTGCAGAAGTGCATTGCATGACGTCAATGGATAACATTTTGAACAACTATTATAATTCTTTGTTTCTTTTTTGTCTATCATTTTAATTGTATTAGTTGCACATTTAAATAAGACATTGGGGTAGATACCTTATTAATGGTGGTATTGAATAGCATCTTGGTTCCATTTGAAAAAACTTTACTTCATCCGCAAAACCATTTTGAAGATTTTTGTTTGCTCATAAATCACATAATTTAGTATTTTCGACGTAATTTCAATTTTTTTAGCATTACGTGGGTTGATTAGAATAAATCGGAACAGTCGTAGCACACTTGAACGAAAAACTTAATTAAAAAAAAGTTTGACATTTGAAATATCACTTATATGGTACCATTATATTCAGAAAATCATGCAGAATCAAAAAATGTAATAATATACAGGGTGTTCCATTTGAAAATGAAAAGTTAGTGTCACTTCCGGTTTAGTGGAAAAAAAAAAAAACATTTATATGTCAAGAAGTGATGTTTATTAAGTAATAGGATGTTCCAAATTGCATTCGTTTATCTTTAAAACTAAAGGAAAAAGGGGGGTGTACCATGATCCTGTTACACGCGGTTTACATATAGTAACAGAATAAGATAAAATGGGTATCACATGGATGAAGTATATTAATTACAACAATATTTGCTTACATATACATATGCAATTATATATATAACTTCACAGGGAATGTTTTTTTTTATTTACAATAAAAAATTAATATTCTTCTAACATTTGGTAACATGTTATATAGAGAAACACCAGAATAATAGATTGTTGTTAAATCTGATTTCATATCTATGAATTTCATTTCTTCTGGGAGTGTTTTGTGCATATTTGGTCTGAAAATTCAAAGAGCTGTATCTCTGCAATGTAATCGAATGAAATATACCAGTAACATTCCTCAGCTGGGACTTGTCAGAATGGTTTTGAAAAATCCAGAGCCAGACTCGGAAAACATCTACTCTCCTCGTTTTTGACAAAAAAGTACATTTTTCTATTAGTACAGTAACTAGAGGTTTTAACTTCGGAATAATCTCATATTAAACGGATTTCGTTCATTTTTGGCAGTATAATAGTAAATGCTTCACAGAAAAGTTTCTATATTGTGCGGGGGCTTGCTAATTTATAGGGGGTGGATGCCACCCCTCTCAGGGGGTGGCACTTAAAAAATATATGTATTTATTGGATCTGAAATAAAATCAAATTTTAAGAAGAAAAGGTTCTATGCAATTTTTCATATAAATTGATAGTTTTTAAGTTATAACGACTTCAAAATTGCGATTTTAGCTTAAAAAAAAAAAAAGTATTTCCAAACGGCTTTCGTCAAGTATCTCAAAAAGTATTACTTTATTGAAAAAATGTTACAGACCAATGACAGAAAGTACAAACTGGGAATTTAGCGCATCATGACTAACACTTTGACCAGGCATTATTTGAAGACCTAAGTGGATAAAGGTGTTATGTCACACTTTTAAAGTTTTGAGTAAATTAAACAAAACGGTTTTGAGTTGGAACTTATTTATTTTGTCTTCGATTCAAATGAATAATACCTCATAAAATAGATAATTTTGGGTTATGTTCTTTTGTTTACACTAATATTAAAGAAAGATATCAAGCTCTTATGAAACTAGATTTTTCTGTCCAAAACTGTGTACATCCACTAAAATTACTGGTTGTGTATGACATGGCGCCTTTATAATTAAAAAATTTCTATAAAATATTACAAATTTAGAATTCTCCGTTTATTGGGTGTTAAATCTATATCGGGGGTGTTCAAAAATTGCATAAAGTAATTTTTTTTAAAAATGCGACATAACACCTTTATCCACTTAGGTCTTCATTTATGGAACAGTTTGATAGAATCTATTCAAATGCTTCAGATCCATATTAACCCGGTCAAAATAGACATACAAGGTTACAATAATTTGTATAGAGCTGAAAATTGGTACGAATGTTGGGAACACCATTATGAAATGAAATGTGAAAAGTCCTCATCGATCCTACATCTGCAAAAAAATTATTCAAGGTCAAAGTTCGAAAATATGGGTTTTTTGCATTTTTCAGCCAAATGGTAAGTTTTATCATAAAAATAAGTCAGACAAAAATTATCTATAAAAATTGTTCTTACACTTTTTTTCCTAAGAATCACCATTTCTGAGATATAGCAATTCAAAAAGTTGAAAAAGTTGTGTTCTCCATAATATGCATGAGTACGCGTAAGTAATACAAGTAAAAATATTGGTCTGTGTAACTTATACATACAAATTGTACAATTCTGGAAATATAAACACAAAAGAAACCCAGTCCCTCATTTTATATGCCCGTATAACCTTGAGCAACATCTGTCTGCTATTCAGTTGTCCACGTGGCAGCGCTCATATACCTGCTCCTTTTTCAAAGGCCTAAACGAAATACTATTAGTCTTGAACATTCCTTCGTAGTGAAAACACGTGGTTATTGCTAATATTTTCTAACAAAATTTGTGCCGTTTTTAGTTTTTAAAATAAAATGTCGCAATTTTGCTTCATTTGTAGTAAACCTTTGACTGAAAGTGAAATTGTTATTGTTGATCGTGGCATGAAGATGTTGATTGATGCAAGTGTTAGAAGAGGTGATGAATTTTCGGAATACCTGAAAGACCAGAAATCTGTGACAATTCATGTGCAGTGTCGTAAAAAGTACACTCGAAAGAGTACTATTGCTCCAGTTAAAAGACAACACAAAGAAGAACAAGCCAGCACATCTAAAATAAGTCCTCCTCGTACTATAGTACCTGTAAGAGAATCAGCTTTTTGTTTTAAACAATGTGGCTTATTTTGCGGCAATGAATTGAATGAAGAGTATGAAAAGAAAAAAGCACTGGATTCTCGGCATAAAATTTTTAAAGTAACTACACTTTTATTCAAAGAATCTATTCTGAAAGTAGCTCAGACTCGTTCTGATGATCTAGCAAAAGCTGTTACTGCTCGAATTGGGATTGAATATGATTTAGTTGCTGCTGAGGCTAAGTATCATAATGATTATTACAATTCCTTCTTGAGACTACTGGGAGTAAAGTCGGTCGTCCTCAAGATCAAGCTACGAATCTTGTAATGGAAGAAATATTTACATACATTGAAAATAACTATTATTGTCAGTTTACATTAGACGAATTAAAAAATATTTGCAAAAATTCAGCTTTAGACAACAGAACCATTAAGATACGATTAAAGTTGAGGTATGGCGATAAAATTATTATAACTGAAAAATCAGGAACATCAACATTCATATGTTTTATTGATAATCACCATGATATTCTTAATCAAGCTTGGTACAAAAAAAAAAATTCAAATAAAAAAGAAGAACGATATAGGATTCTGGAAGCTGCGGCAGCAATTCGAAAAGATATTCCATCTGCAGTATTAATTCTAATTACCCCCCCCCCCCCAGGTCGTATGTTTGAAAATGTTAACAGTGAAATTCCAGAGTCACTGACTTATTTTTTGGAGCGAGTTATTCTAAAAAATAAACGATTAAATTTAGAACATTTAAAATTAGTATGCACAAATATTAGCCATAGTATTATGACTGCTGTTCGGCCTAGGTCTTTCAAATCCAAATTACAATTACAATTTACTTGTATCCAGCTGGAAGAAGAAAAAGAAGGAAGATAAGAAGAAGAAGGAAGAGAATAAGAAGACATTACACTTAAAGTTCCATTAGATAATTATCAGTCAGACGAATAGTTTTCCCCAATTACTCATAATTCACACCGCTTTCATCATTTCCATTAGTACCATTTTTTATTTAATACAATATTATTTAATTAAACAGGACTACAATAGATCGTGGAATAGGCCTACCGGGGAAACCACGTTAAAAAAAACGCGCCAAGTACACTACCTCACAGGTGGCGTGGAAACGTGTGCATATTATGGAGAACATAACTTTTTCAACTTTTTGAATCGCTATATCTCAGAAATGGTGATTGTTAGGAAAAAAGTGTAAGAAGAATTTTTATAGATAATTGCATGATCTGCAATTTTTGTCTGACTTGTCTGATTTTTATGATAAAACTTACCGTTTGGCTGAAAAATACAAAAAAACCCATATTTGCAAACTTTGACCTTGAATAATTTTTTTTTGCAGATGTGGGATCGATGAGAACTTTTCACATTTCATTTATAATGGTGTTCCCAACATTCGTACCAATTTTCAGCTCTATGCGAATTATTGTAAGCTTACCCCCATTTTTTGAGTTATTTTGACCGGGATATATCCCTTCTAAGACTTCACAACAAAAAACCTTCCTACCTAGTCGATAAGAAGAGGAAAAAACAAGATAAGGAAGATACCTACACAGTTTTATTTTGAAATTGAAAAGATTAGTAACTTATGTATTTATCATTACCTTGACGACAATAATTATTTTGACAATTCGGTGTTTTAATCGATCTTCGATTTTTTCGTCATTTAAAGATGCCTAATCAGTTTGCTGAATTCGCTAATATCATTTATGTGTGCGGGTTTTGCGATGGCAATACAAGGTTGCCATTAGGGAATATCACCGAAGAGTTCCTGGCCGACGAGTAAAGTTGCGCTACACTTTCACCAGTTCTCTCGGGAACATGGAATATTTCCTGAAACTCACGGACATGTAGAACGAGCAGTAGACCGGTCAAAGAAAACATTTTGGAGATGGCAAAGTAAAATCTTTCAACAAGCACTAGAAGAATAGCACATGCGCTAGATATTTCCCAAACCCATGTATTACCCCAGTCATTTTAGACAAAAATATGGTTTCTGATCTAACAAAATATATCCTTCATTTTTTTTTTTGTTTAAATCGATTTATTTTGTTGTTTCATATAAAATATTAAAAATCGGCAATGAGATCACTATGGCATAAAAAATTATTCAAAGTCAAAGTTCACAAAAAACGGTTTTTTGCGAATATCGCGCTTTCTATGGCTCGGAGGTCAATTGAGGTTATTATAAAAATGAAAGATAAAATTCCGCACCAAAATGATCTCTTCCATTTTTTATATACAACGAACGGTTTAGACAAAAATGTGCTTCGAAGTTTCCGTGCAAGGCATAATATGCTCCATTTTATAACTATTTTTAAAAAAACTATAAATTGCTTGACAACTACCTGGGAGCTTGGGTTTAACTTCAAACAAAATTGTCATAGTGTTGTTTTCCAAACAAAAAACACCATTAAAATTATTTTTCCTGTCACCTGGCTTTATGGATAAATTTATTAAATGTGTTAAAGGTGATATTAACATGTTTTTGATTTGTTTTATGATTTTTACATTTATATCATAAATATCCATGCCTCCCGTACTTCATTGAAAGTTACTAATAGCGAACAAATTCCATTTTGGTCTTTCAAATCGCACGACAGGGAAAAAAGTTATAGGGGGTTGAACAATTCTCCTTTCCCTACCTCCCCCCCTCCCCTAATTTTCCCACCACACCCATCCTCCTGCGCCATCAATTCTTATCTATTTCACCTACCTCAAAAAATCTCATCCACCTAATTCCTTTTTTTTTGTGAAAAAATTAAGAAAACACTTTTTTGTATATTAGTGTTACAGCAAAAAAAACGCGTACTTTCGAAAAAAAAATTGACAAAAAGTTACCGTCCGATTTGAAAAAAAAAAACAGATTATGTGCTCCCGCGAGATCTTCAATTTTTGATTTAACTTTTTTTTCGTCATAACGAAGTTATGGAGGACAAACGTGTTTTTGCAAATTTTGATAACATGATAAAAGAGAACCTGTGTAACCGAGTTGTCAAAAAATATTTTTTAAAAGTTGTTTTCAAAATTCCTCTTTCTCACCAGATCTGCTCCATTAAATATCAAAATTTTATGCTGTGTTTTACATCATGTGTATATAATAGAACTGTTTGTAATGTTTTAAACCAGAATGGCACAATTTGCTTGTCCACACAAATAGGCCAATCGTCAGGGAGTTCAGGATGTTAAATACCGTTTTAAATTGAAAAATAGATTTTACTGTTGGAACAAGTTCATTATAGGCTTCTTTTGTCCGATTTCAAACGACTTAGTGAAGCGGAATTTAGGTTGAAATCGTTCAAAAAAATTTTTCGGGGTAGAAAGATATGAGTCCTAGACCATCTGATAGAGAAATAAATAACATATTATATTCCCGGTTGACGACCTTTTCTCTTGGTCGAGACAAAATTTGTGAACATTTAATTTCTGAGATCACAATTTCTCTTATACCGCGCGCCTACTACTAAAAAAACATATTACTCGGAAACTACTGCGCTTACGTGTATGATTCTGGGTTTGATTGATAGAGTTTATTTCACATAATTTCCATGTTGCACCCTGTAACACCCGCCACAGAAGACTATTTTTTATCATAGGACTAACTATGGACAACAAGCTTTTTGTGATTGAATGGCAGCCAACTTCAACAACAATTTTTATATCAACCTCTTCTCTGAAGTTTAAGGAACATTTTCTGTCATATAACATATTGTCGCGTTTCATAAATAAAGGCTATAGCGATATTTGAACACGCGCGTGTGGCATTAGTCAAGTGCGCATTGTGAGTGGGATAAAGATCGATAGATACGTAAACTAGCGCGTCGAAAAAGGAGAGACTGACATAATACTACTAATGGAGTGAATTATTATTATTGTGGTGCCTACCAGCTGTTATGAAATAAAACACAGTTAAGAAAAAATTAATTTTAATTATCAATGAATGAATTATTTTAAAATATTTAATCGTTTTTATATTTTTGTCCTGTTTACATTCAAAAATTTTTACATCATTTGATGTTTTTTATGTTAAGTACTTGCACTTTTTATATATTGCTATTAACTTTCATAATTTACTTTTAGTAAATCAGTCAATTAATTAAGTGCTCCACTTGGTGGTTTTCCACCTGTATATGACGAACCTCATCCATTTCTATGGATAAGAATATAAAGCATTTGATTTGATTTTATTTGAATTTAGTCATAAAAAAAATTAAATAAAAATGTTCAAAAATCAAGTTCCTCATTAATTGGTTCAATTTGTATCCTAACAGTATGGCATTCTTTGCACCTGCAGGCCAATGCACATTTTAGATTTTCTCGACAGCATGGACATTTTACCGAAATGCAATTTTTATCTCGGCAGGAAATATTTAACATATCTCTCGTTTCGTCAGGCATTAGAGCTTTTGTGGAGAGAACTGGTCGGATACCTTCTTCATATGATTCCCATCCAAATTGAAAAATATCAAACTACTCAATATTAAGTTTATGACTGCTGCTCCATATTTTGTTTTTAAAAAACACCCGAAAATCTAAATATTCATTTAATATAAAATAAATAAAAACAAAAGTGAACCAAGCTGAGCACATGCTGCCTGAAAGCATCTGCTTTGGAGGAAGTTCTGCTGACCATTTTAATGACTGTAATATTATTAGTTTTCTGCGATCCTTTGAAAATATTGTCATTCAGTCAGATGATACTGATGTTCTCGTTATAGTGATGTGTTATGTTGTAGTATTCTCTGAATTATTTCGAGATAAAAACATTTATATTCAAATGGGTCATTTGAATCAGACGACTAATAAACTAAGATATATTGATATAGCTTCTATATTATGGAAACTGGGGTCAGATTTATGTTCTTGTTTGCCAGCTATACATTTATTAATTCGTTGTGATACAACTAATGCATTTTTCAAAAATGGCAAAAAAAACTGCATTTGGTGTTGCATGTAAGATAAAGGAAGATATGAGGAATTTATTAAATTTCCACAATCACATCTAGAAGATGTTCTGCGAATGTCTAGAAATTTTGTTGCGAAATTGTATAAACACGACAATGTTGAGAGTCTGGATGATCTCAGAAAACTAAAAACATTACAGTCGTTAAAATGGCCAGCAGAACATCCTCCAACAGAAGATGCTTTCAAGCAGCATGTGCTCAGGATGATTCAATTTTATTTCTATTTCTTTTATATTAAACAAATATTTCAATTTTCAGGTGTTTATTACAGAGCAAAATATGGTGCAGCAGTCATAAACTTAATGTTGAGAAGTTTGATATTTCACAAAAACATCAATACCTGACAAAATGAGAGATATGTTAAATATTTCCTGCCGAGATAAAAATTGCATTTTGTTAAAATGTCCATATCTTCGAGAAAATCCAAAATGTACATAGGCCTGTAGGTGCAAAAAATGCTGTAATGTCAAGATTCAAATTGAACCAATTAATGAAAAACTTGATTTTTGAACATTTTTATTAATTTTTTTTATGATCAAAATTAACGATTAAATACTTTAAAATAATTCATTAATTGGTAATTAAAATTAATTTCTTTTTAAATGTGTTTTATTTCATAACAGCAGGTAGGCACCATAATAATAAAATAATACTCCATCAGTACTATTGTATTATGTCAGTCCCTCCTTTTTCTATGCGCTAGTTCACGTATCTATCGATCTTTATCCCACTCGCAATGTCCTACTTGACTAATGCGGCCCACTCATGTTAAAATATCTCTATTGCCTTTATTTGTGAACAATATGTTATATGACAAAAAATGTTCCTTAAACATCAGGGAAAAGGTTGGTATAAAAAAATTTGAAATCGATATCGTGAAATAAAAAGTTATGCCTGTGTGAAAGCAATACATTAACATTTTTATCAATTATTGCAAAACGTATATTGTTTTTTCAAAATGTAATAAGTCGAATTACGACACTTTTCTAATACTTATAGAATTATTATATGGAATAAATTCTATCTATCAAATATTGAATCATTCACCTAAGTGCAGTAGTTTCCCAGTAATATTTTTTTTTATTATTTTTTTTTAATCGCCTTATTTATTTTAATGTCCTGGCGGAGTTTAGCCAATGGCTATTCTACCACTCAAACAGTACACACACACACACACACACACAGGCAAGATCACAACACCCATTCCCTGCGACATTGCCATCTGCCGCAGCTGAGACTCGAACTCAGGAGACTAGAGCGACTAGACCGTGTTGTGTCACACAACCGCAGTCTAGCCCACTGCTACCGTCTTGGCAACACGCGAAAAACGCCACTACACATCCATACCCTAGCCAGGATTCGAACCCGGAATCCCGTGGTCGCAAGCCTAACACCTTAAGCACTGTCCCACTGTCTCGACCAAGGGAAAAGGTTGTCAACCGGGAATATAATACATTATTTATTTCTCTATCGGCTGGTCTAGGTCCCATATCTTTCTACTCTGAAAAAATTTTCTCCTTAAAATAAGCATGCTACGCTCGTAATTCTGCTCCACTAATGTTAATTTACCTGACGACTGGCCTAAAAGCATTTGTTCCTCCAGGGGAATATGAATATTTCTACATTTCTAGTTTCTCAAATAGTCGAATTTTAAAAATACGATCCCGATCCTAATCATTCTGATTGAAGTGAAGACATGAAGAATTTTCTCATACCTGTTCCACACAGATCTTCAAACATCTTCATGACTTCTTTGATGTTCATTGAAATTGAGGATTATTTATTTTAGGAAAATTTTGAGGAACCGAATTCCACACGTGACTTTGAATGTTTTTATTTTATTACCAATGCCTGACACCTTGGGCCGGAATATCATCATCAGCTGATGAGGAACAATAATTCCGAAACAGGTGTCCGTAACTGCTCTTTAGGGTATATGGGGCGATTTTCCTTACTGATTTCTAATATGTTTACAAAATAAATTTAATAGTGCAAATAAACCTTACACATTCTGAAATACCGATAACATTAGTTCCAGTATAATATGCCACTACAGAAAATTGCAGGCAGTTGTGGGGCAAGCTTCGTCTATTTTCAAAAACATTCGTGCAATTTGGCTGAATAGGCATTTATACTGAATTGGCCCTGCATTTATAGGAGACTATGGCCCCAATTCTTTAAATTCCTGCTCCATTACTAAGATTCCGGATTTACACACGACACCAATATGCACACGGCCCGCAAACCTACCTATCTCCCGTCTAGAGGCATGGATTTGCACACGACACTAAACTATACGCAGTTCTACGTCACCACTAAGCGAGGATTCTCGGATATAAAAGCCAACCACAAATCAACATAATTCAGAGCGGGCAATTCTGTCAATCTGTCTACAGCGTGCTGAGCTGGATATATTACAAGTTTTGTACATCTCCCGACGCAAACACGACGGAGCGAATGCAATCTGACCCTGGGAATCCTACAGCATGTTGAGCTGGGACCCCTCGAGTCGTTAGTCATTCCCCGGTGCCGTTTCGCCGCCAAAACCAGGGCGAATGAGCCTGACGGACACCTCCTACAGCGTGTTGAACTGGGAAACTTCTTGAGTCGACGATATTCACCCGGCTCCCGATGCCACTCCCGTAGCAACAACAAACGTCTCTCTCTCTCAGATAATAGAAAATGTTGTCCTAAGAACCGTAAAAGATACGGACATATAACCTGTACCTGTATGTTATGTAACACTGCCTGTTTGAAGAAATAAATAAATTGTTTGTATTTATATTGGGCTGTCTTATTAACTAATCTGGACCCTGATTAATCTCCGAACCAGCTACCCGACAACAAACTGTTACACCAATACGGACAAATTACTGCCAGCATAATTGACCCAACACTTTACCCGAAAAGGGTCAAAGCAATATACATTTGATGGTCCACTACATACTAATATTCCATATTTAAGTCACTCACTCATGTTCTAAAATTTTGTATCACTACGGGCCCACCACTATACTACCAATAATGCACTCTGGTTTTGTTATGAACCACCAAAAACAACAAGGCTTCTCTAAAACCACATCTGAAATTACCAAAGAAGAGATAGACCATGTACCAATCACAAAGAATAATAAATAAATCACACCAGTGCCAACATCTGAATGCAAACTAAATTACCTTGAATAAACAAATTCCCTATAAAAGTACGTCTTTAATTCCGAATATACCCAACTGTTGCCTAAAATGCGTTGACCCAAAAATTGTAATCCATCACTAGGCAAACTATCATCTAAACTATATTCGCGAAAATAAAACAAATGAACCCAATAGGGATTTACTTCGATACACACAAATTCACCAATATGTGACAGCGATTTATATATCATGACAAATTTCCGCTGTTACTTTACTATATAAACATTTCTTTTTACGTGAATTCCTTTGTATCGAAGGTAAATCCCTATTGAGTTCATTTGTTATATTTTTGCGAATTGGCCCAGAACTGGTATGCCATAACTAACACTCAACCGGCAGCGCCGGAAGTTTCCCTCCTGCCGGCTTGTTTCTTGATACCACCGCTTTAGCAAGTATCACAATAACAAAATCTTGTATTTATAAGACACAATAAGGTCTTATTTGTTATAATTATGACATAGAAAGTTACCAAGCCATTGTAATCTTAACTTAGCTGAAGTTTCAAGTATCAAATATGATACATCAAACACAACGTGATGAATGGCATACCACAGATGACCTAACAATAAAATAAGTTGTGTAAATAGTAAGGTCTCTGTGTCTCGCATGAAGAAGTTCTATTGATTCTCATACTGCTACTTCTTTATTGTAATTGTATTCAAAGAATTTTAATCATTCCTAATAAATATATTTAAGTTTGATTTAACGTCGATGACGTATTACTTTAAAGTATTATTTTGCAGAAAGAAGACATTCAACCTGTTAAAATGGCTATAGATAGACCAAGTGAAAAATTACTAGGTTTTCTCAACAAACACTACCAGTTGAATACACCAGTTAAGCAAATGAATAACTATGTTGTGTTCGATGACTTTTTCCCAAAATCATCACCTGAAAAGAATAACATTATAGAACCTGACAACAGGTATTTTGTTAGATATTTACTTTACTAATAACATTATTACCTTCTAATTTTCCTCTACTACTAATTTTAGTGGTACTTCTGGAAAAAAAGAATCAGCTAATGGCTTACAAAGCTTTTCTTCTCCATATGGCCGATATGGCGCACCAAGACCACCTTGCAGTATGGGACAGGTATAACAAAAATATAACATTTCATTATTAACATTTAATTTGACTTTGCTAACCTTGCAGATAATACATAATCAAACATCAACCATAAGTAATAGCCAGGAACCAACAGGGTAAGTTAAGATTATTATTTGTTATTAACCGTAATATTAAATATTGATAAACTAACAAAATTTTTGGTATTGCATGTTAAGAGTTCAGTCTATGCCTGTCACGAACTATCAAGGAATGCTAAATAGAAGGTAATTATTTTTAAAATTAAAACAATTTCCCAATAATTCCTGATCCTTTTCTTATCACAGCCTAAATCCAAACTCCAATGTTACACAAAGTACTCCTAATATAAATTATGGGGAACAAATACTGAATGTGCCCATGAATCAAAATGAAGTATTAAATTCTGGTCAATACCAAAATCAAATGAACCAGGTAAATCGTATGATGATGAATAGTGGTAGAATTAACGAAATTCAAAATCAAACTCCGTCAACAAATAATAATTATCAAGGGTATCAAAATCCTTCACAGGCTGCTATTAATGCTATTCAGAATCAATACGCAAATCAATATCCACTACAAACTCATCCCAGTCAGGTATATTATAACAATGCCCAGAATATCCCTAATCAATATTTAGCGCAAAATGGCATGGACCAGAACATACCTATTAATACGGAGCAACCCGAGGCTCATGTGACAAATGTTCAAGATCCAAAATTGTATCAACAACAGAATTACAATCCACAACCAAATGACAATTATAAGGAAGTTAATCCGTATCAAAATATATCAGAGCAACCGCAATTGCCTGGGGCAAATTATTGGGCAGACCCCAAGTTAGTTTACTCCCAACCTAACAATTATATAATAAATCCACAACAGCAGCAACAGCTACAACAAGACCAGATGATTACTCCACAACAAAATTATTCCAATTTGAACCAACAGTTTGAAAATATTAACATAAATAATCAATTACATAATCAAGAAATTACGTCAAACAGAAATGCAAATTATCCGCAACAGGCTCAATATCCCCCATTAAACGCTCAACCTTCTAACATGAAGATGCTGTCTGAAACACAAAGTATGTACCAAGATCCCAAATCAGTATTTACAACACAACCAGGAACTTCTGCCGCTTATATTCCACAAGGAAACAGTGCAGGCGATTATGTAACTAGTAATTTACATTCCGGGATTGGAAGTGATCAAAATCAGTGGAACCAACAAAATTTACTGAAAACTCCCTCTTATCAACCTTACAACTTAACCCAACCCAATTTAAATATGAATATGAATAATGCTATGATGCAAAACCCCCAATATATTAATGGTTTTGTCACATCCCAGACTGGATTCCCACAACACGTTACTCCAACAGAGAGTAATCAAATGGTAGCACCACAGTTTGTGCAAGATGCAGGAAGACAAATCCCACACATGCATCAACAACAGCAGGTTATGCCGATGGAACAGGGCCATATAAATAAGCAATATTATCAAAACAATTTAAGTACTATTGAGCCTCTTCAGTCCAGTCAATCTGGCCAGCAATATAAGTCTATAGAACAACATAACATAAGAAAATATGCAAGTGAACCCATAGTACCCAATAGTACGCATCCATTATATGTTCATTCGAATCAAAATATACCTCGACAAACTACTGCATATCAAGCCTACAGCGCAAGAAATCTAGCTATCAATCCTGTAAATCAAATCTCATTACAAGGAGTGCCACATCAGTCCAATAATCACCAGAATCAGAATACGGCAAACAATCAATTTATGCAACATACTAGTGAACCATGCCAACAAATTATATCTTCCCACGGAATGTCGCAACAGTTGTATAATCCCCAAAATCCACACATAGCAAACAATCAGTTTGTTCAACATACTAATAATCAAAATCAACAAAATACATCTTTACCACAAACCACTTACAGTGCAGGATATTTGCCGCCTGCATCTAGTATTCAAGAATCTAGGCATAATATTCCAAATGATTCATATTCAGCACCAAACGGACCTCAAAAAAACATTCAGAATAACATATCTAATACAAATAATGTTCATGAACAGGAGAAGAATATAAAAAATAGTGAAACAAATGGTATTGTACAGGATGTCAAGCAACATAAAGAAGGAGATCAAAATGGGTAAGATTTGTCTTTTTCATGAAGACTACTTTTTTATTCATTTTCGCACGACCAGGAGTAGATCTTGGTTTATATAGTAATAATAATAAATTGACTTTATTTTCAAAAAATCCCACACAAATCTTATGAAAAATGGCTTTTGGTGGAATTGGTTGAAATTGCAGCATGTTGTAGATATTTACCTCCTGGTCAAATATCTCAATGGGCACAACCTTAAAAAATAGCCAGTTTTTGAGTTAAATCTTCCTTCAGTCTATTAACCCTAATAGCACAACATTGTCCTGTGGACATCTGAAGGACGTCCTCGACGGACATACAGTACATCCGATGGACGTTCGTTTTTGGTCCAAAGTACATCCGACGGGCAGCCGAGGGACGTGCAAATGTCACAACTTGGGACAATATTTGTACATTCTAATTATTTAGAAAAAAACAACCGGAATGAGCAGGGATCGAACCGTCGATCTCATGACTTGTAACTCAATGTTCTCTCACTCGGCCACCAACTTGGCTTATTAGTCCTTACTTAAAGACTGTACAGTTGACTAATATAACTATTTATTTCAAAATATAGAAGGTACCTATTTGAATGTTTGATAAATATTTGGTATCAAACAATATCATTAATAATTTACAAAAAAGATTAAAATTAAATTATTAATGATAAATTAGAAATTACTATAAAAAATAAACTACAAATTTTACAGAAATAACGGTCAAATGTAAACAAAAACATTGTAAAATTGAAAAACCAGTTTTGTTAACGTTTTTTTGTTTTTATATTAAATAGACGTCCTGCTGCTGTCCCTATAGGGACCTAAAATGTGCGTACTTGCCGAAGGACGTCCGTTGCGGCACATATGTTGGACGTTACGTGTGCTATTCGCTGGTATGTATACATATTTCAGAAACGTGTTGGAGAGAAAGCGGTATGGAGATATTATCATTTATTGCAAAAATATAATATTTAAATCAACGGACACGAAAAGGACGTCCATCTCCTGTCCCTATATGGATATAAAATGTACATACTTCCCGTACATAAAATAGACATACAGAGAACGTCCATTCCGTACAATTTCAAAGTAAATCCAATGATGTCAATACATTAAATGAACATAAAAGGGACGCCCGGCGGACATCGTGTGCTCTTAGGGAATACCATACCATAACATACAAGGTGGTTCATAAGTAATGGTACAACACTTGCGTGCATGGTAGGAGTCACTATATTAAGATTTAGCTAATTGAATGGAAATGTTGATATGTAAGAAGATACGGGGTGTCATATTTTAAATTTTATTTTTGATTTTCCTTTGCATTTGATGAGTTTTTAAAATTCGTTTGAAAATTGGTGGGTGGAGGTTATTTTTAGTGAGAAATTATAACACATCTTCAATTTTGGTCTGGCTCCTAGAGGGCACTACGTACGCTTCGTTTAACGTGTTAAAAGGGTCATAACTTTTCTATCCGCACCTTTACAGCAGATTTCATATACAGCTGGTATTCTTCTGTATTTTTTTTTTTAATAAAAAGTATACTTGTTTTAAGTCTCAAAATACAACAGTTTTTAATAAAAGCACAAATTAAAAGTTCCATGCAACTTTTTTAATAGCCTTTTGAAATAATAACTTTTGAAAGTAGGTGTTGAGGCAGCATTGTCAGAGTAAATAAAGAAACATATTTATCAAGTAGGCATGCATAAAAATAAAAAGTACCTGTCAAACAATCAATCTTTTAAACAACAATTATAGTACTGTCGTTCGCAAATAAAATGTGACATTGTCATTGTCAGTTATTTGTCAAAATTCATTGCAAGTGTGCAAAAACTAATATGCCTCATATAAGCAATTTAGTTAAAGCTGGAGTTATTGCTAAAGCAGAAGATGGCTGGTCAATGAGGCAAATTGCACTGTGTTATAATATTAACAAAAATTCGGTGTGTAACATTTTAAAAAAGTGGAGAATAAATGGTACGATTAGTAGAAATTCTGGATCAGAGCGACGAAGGATATCAACTCAACAAGATTTGCAATTGGTAAATACGTTAGTAGAAAATCCCTTTTACTCAGTTATTCAGGCTGCTGAAGAAACAAATTTTCCTGGATCGAGTAGTACTGGTCGCCGAAAAGTAAGAGAATTGGAGCTACTCTGTCATCCAGCAGCACAGAAATACTTACTTAAAGCTGAGCATAAAGAAGCTTGACTAGGATTTGCGCTTGAATTTTTAGTGCATGATGTAAATTTTTGGTACAATGTAGGTTTTACAGACGAAAAAACTTTCCAGTCAACACACAGCGGTCGTATTCGTGTTTACCGACCTCCGAATACTCGATTCGATGAGAAATATATATCTAACAATGACAAAAGTGGTAGATTTTCTGTTAATATGTGAGCTTGGATATCTGCACATGGTCTTGGTGTTTTGTGGCATATCGCAGAACGATTTAATAGTGAAACGTATCTTAGGATTTTAGACAATATAATGCTCCCTTCTGTCACAATTATTTCCTAATAATGAATTTATATTTCAACAAGATAATTGTTCCGTTCATACTGCTCATACCATAACTAACTGGTTTCAAGATAACAACATTAATGTTCTTAACTGGCCCAGTTATAGTCCAGATCTTAACCTATGAAAGATGTATGGGGACTACTCGTAAGAAGTATCCAAAATCTAAATGTGAGACCACGCAATGCCCAAGAATTATTGGAAATAATAAATAATGCATGGGAAAATATTACTGATGATTATTGTATAAAGTTATTTAATTCTATGCCACAGACTTATAGAAGTTATAAATAGAAATGGTGCAATAACGAAATATTAATAGTTAGTTTCTTGTTAAGTTGGATATCCTTTGTCCCCTGATCCAGGACTTACTGTGCCGTTTATTCTCCATTTTTTTTAAATGTTAAACACCAAATTTTTGTTAATGTTATAACGCAGTGCAACTTGTCTCACTGACCATCCGTCATTTGCTATAGCAATAACTACAGCATTACAATAAAAAATAAAATAAAAGTGCTAACTGTTTTATTTCGGCTACTCATTACATATTCAAATAGAGACAGATTTACATTAGAAAAAAATAGTTGTCCTATTTTTTTTGTGCTCACGACAGTACAGTACCCAGAGGTTTTAACTTCGGAATAATGTCATATGAAATGGATTTCGTTCATTCTTGGCAACTCAATAGAAAGTGTGTCAAAGAAAAGTTTGTATATTATGTGGAGGCTTACTAATTTATAGGGGGTGGCAACTAATAAAAAATTAAAAATATTGGAACTGAAAGAAAATAATATTTTAAGAAGAAAAAATTCTATCCAACTTTTCCTAAACTTGAAAATTGGGTTTTTAGCTTAAAAAAAGGTATTTCAAAACAAGATTCGTCAAATAACTTGAAAAGTATTACATTGAGCAAAAACATACTAGAGACAAATAAGAAAGCTACTAAATTGAAGATGAATTTTTTTTTCTTCATTTAGAGATAATGGTTAAATGTTAAATATCTCAGAAACTATGGCACTTAGGTCAAATGCGGTAACAAGTAAAATGAATGACTGTTAATTCCGCTTTCAAATGATTTTTTCTCTATTTCTATAGCATAAAGAACAAAGATGTTATGACAGACACAATGTACTTTTTTTAATAAAATTGCCACTATTCTGTTAATGTACACTTCTGTGCAATAAAATCCCGTACACTTGAAAAATCAAGTAATCCAGTTTTTACTAATATTAAGTGAATCAGTCTTTTTGAAATTTAGATTTTTTATTATCATATAGGTTATAAAAAAGTGACATTGATTGTGAAATGTCATAAGTAAGGTATTTGGTAAAATGGTAATGATTTAATGATTTCGATTTATAACAAATGTAAAAATTGACGTTGAAAAATTGTATCCGAGATAAGGCCAGATTCTGGAAGCTCAAAACATTAAAAAGCGGTTTTCTGCATGACTGTTCTGCACGTGTCTGCCTGTAATAATTTTACTTCCACATCCAGTGGAAATATATTAATCTACCACGTTACACCAGGGCCATACACGCTTAACCATACCCAAACATTAACAGAAAATCGCCCGGACCTGTTCCGCGGAGACATGTAACGTTCGTGAAACCTGGTATTTGCAGGACGGTACACCTGAATATGTCCATCATTACAAGACTGAAAAACTTTTTCATCGGTAAACACAACATTGTTGCAAAACTCCAACGGGCAATAGACATAATTTAAACAAAACAGAATGCGGGCTTGCTTATGTTCTTCTGTTAATATGGTCTTCTTGGCACTTACACAATTTTTTAATTCTGATTTTCCTATCCTTCGGCTACCTGTTGACCTCGATGCTGGAAAATTGACACAGCGTCTACTGCTGTTTGAAACGGATTTTCCCTCATATAGCCAAGGAGCGCTTCATCTTGAGCGAGATTTGAACTCCTCGGTCGACCTGAAGCATCTTTTCTCTTTATGATACCTTCCTCCTCCCACCTTTTCTTCACATTCATAATGATAGGTACTTTTATTTAAGTGATAATGGTTAGCAACTGCTCTGATAGACCATCCCTCTTCAATTTTAGAGAGAATTAGAATTTTTTCATGTTCAGTTAATTTCGGCATTTCGAAAATATGACACTGACACTGACAAATAAATAAAGAATGATTTAATATAGCGAAAAATAGGTGTACGGGATTTTATTGCACGGAAGTGTAAGTAGTCGGCAATTAAAAAAATATATTCCCATATACTGTTTTTCGTTAATATATAGGATGACCTAGACTCTCAAATTTTTCATCAGTTTACTAGTCCACAGTACATCGCCCTTTTTTTTAATGATTAGTAACAGGCTGAATTTTCGTGAGTAGCTTCGTTTTGACAAGACGCCCAACTTTTCTCTCTGCGAAAATTCTCGGTAGTGGTAGCTAATAGCAAAAATTATTTTTTCTATTTCACACGAATTAGACAATTCAACCTGTCAAATTATTTTGGCAATATATTTATCATTCATTAAACGTTCGTTAAAGCGTTTGTTTTTCGATTGCCTTGGTTACGTTTGCGCGAGTTAATTATAATAAGCCCCGTGTTTGTCCACAACAACATAATTTGAGGTTGTCGAATTATCTAATTCGTGTGAAATAGAAAAACTGATTTTTGCTATTAGCTACCACTACCGAAAATTTTCGCAGAGAGAAAAATTGGGCGTCTCGTCAAAACGAAGCTACTCAGGAAAATTCAGCCTGTTACTAATCACTAAAAAAAAAGGGGGCGATGTACTGTGGACTATACATATACAGCTCTTGCTTAGAAAAAAAAATGCATTTCAAACTGTAAATGAATTTTAGAAAAAAACATAACATTTTTGTTTCTCTGCAAATATCTCAATAAATATTAGTTTTAGAGAAAATATAGTGGACATCAAAAATGAAACTTATATAAACTGAGAATGAATTTATTTTTTTTATATATATATTTGTGTAAGGTTGATAGTTTCGGAAATATTTAATTTTATAAATGGCATCCGACCGACTGTTTTTACAAAATTAAAGGTATAATCAATCTTTAAAATGATTTTTTGTTTGTTGCTACATCACAAAATTAAAGAAGTTATGGCCGATTCAATGTGCGCTTTCATATTTTTTTTAACAAAATGTCGCCATTTTGTTATAATTGCTCAGTAATTAATTTTTCTTTCAAAAATGCTTTTTTCATTAATATATAGCATCACCTAGATACTCAATTTATTTTGTTCCTTTAAAACACTTGTTTTAGAAAAAAATCCAACCGCCATATTACAGCCGCCATTTTGGATTTTTTAATTTTAACTTCAGATTCGGAATCAGCGATCCCTCTAACATAACTATCCTACGTTTCAAAAATAAATTAGTAACACTTTTTCAGATATTCAGTATTTCAAATTTAGGCAAGTATTCCCTATCCCTCAGATGGGCGAAAACCACCCTTTTCTTCGCTTTTCTCGTAGTGACGTTGATCAAGCATGTTTTGAAGGAAATTATTGAGGTTTTTGTCAAGTTTTATTGACAAAGTGACCCTCTTTTAACCATTTATTACCAAAGATAACATCATAATTTATTTAAAAACATAAAAAAATTTGAGAAACGATTTATGGAATAATATTAAAATTAATGCAAAATGTATTGATTGTTTTGTTACCTGGCAAACACAATTTCATAATTTGACGTGTCTAAAACGAAAATCATGAGACAGCTTCAATTATTTTCAATGCACTCGTGGATCTGTCTATAGATAAGCAAGCGTGAAATAATGTTACATTTTTTGCACGCTTTTTACCTTTTTTCACTATTACCATAAACATATGTTTTACGCACTAAAAATAATGAAAAACAGTACAGTTTTTTAACAGTTGCAGAAAAACAATATTTCTAACACTAGTCAGACAAAATACTAATCTAAGTTTGCTTTCAATAAAATATGAATGAAAATTAAATTACTAATTATGTATGGTTTAACGTATACGTTGTTTTTGTTTACTTCATATTGGAAACATAATTTACATTAGATACATTAAATTGAACCTCCCTGAATTTATGGTAGCACAGGAGACACTGAATTTTTACAATTTACAGCCAACACAAATATCTGGTGTGTCAGTTAAACAAAACAAATGCAGAATTCAAAACCCAACATATTCTGTACCTTTTGCGCCATCTATTTAACATTTTTGAACTTGTTGTAGAAATAACATAGTGGGCTAAAATTTGTTACATATGAAAAATACGACTTAATGGCAAAAAAAATGATTTACCAATTCTGATTGCTTGAGATGAAACTAAATGTCCTGAGTTAGATTTGCAATTTATCGTAGTAATAAATCTGATTTACAGTACCTTTAATAATAAGCTGTGAAGGCGGAACTTTGACATAGTTACATAGCACTTCTTCGGTATTTTGACTAAAACTAATTTATTTGCGCAAAAACTAATATACAGTGTGTCCCAGGATAGATGTAACAAGAGGTGTAATGGACCAAAAATTTTGGAATTTTGGAATGGTATTTGGGGATTGAGTCATGCTTGTTGTAAAACTAAAGTATACCAAAAATGACTTGATTTGGTGTTCTACAGGGTGTTTTATAAGCAAAGTTGTAAAAATTACCACTAATAAAGTTCCTTTATTTTTCAAAATATGAAAAAATTCCACTAAGAAAAGTTATTTAGAATGCAATTTTATACCTCTATACCAAATTTCAGGAATATAAAATTATTTTTTTGAAACTTCCCATTTTTTGCGAATTAAGAGTTGAATTCATATTTAAAGTTATGTAGGAGCAAATGTTAATCATCTCAAAAAGTAGGCTGTTGATAAATAAAAAATTGAATATGCTGATGTAAGAAGGTATAATGTTAATCGAACTAATTGTAAAAAGTGGTTCAGCGTAAACCAACTGCTTGAGGCGACCCCATAAAAAGAAATCCAATATTGATAGGTCTGGGGATCTCGCCGGCCACTTGATCGGTCCATTCCTGGCAATCCAATTTTCTCCAAAATTTAAATTCAACCACCGATTAACCATTTCTGTGGAGTGGCCAGGGCCACCATCATGTTGAAAATGAACTAAAGGCATATCTCTTAAAATATTTAAATGTTCTTCAGAAAATCTTTCAAGGAGCTGTAAATAAGTGTGCTGGTTTAACCTTCCCTCAATGAAATAAGGTCCAATAACTCCAACGTGATAAGAAACGGCACACCAACATTCACTTTTTTATAATATTGTCTTCTACAATGAATTCTAAAATTTGGATTTTCAGAAGCCCAAAACCGACAATTCTGAGATGAAACAACACCATTGGTTGTGAATGTGGATTCATCTGAGAAAATTATGAAATGATGAAAAAATATCTCTTCCATGATTTTTTCTCCAATGGTCAAACAAAAATCCAACCTACGGCCGTCATCTCCCTCTTCAAGTATATGTTTATAATTTGCTTTATATGCCCTAATTACTTCCACGTCCAGTGGAAGTATAGTAACGACAAAAAAAATTTAAAAAATTTTTATTGTCCAAATAGGCTTAAAATGTCATGAAACGTTGAGATTTTAAGTTTGAGCGGAAAAAAAATTTCTGTCTGTCTGTCGGTCTGTCTGTCTGTAACTTTTTTGTGCGCACGTTTACTCTGAAACCGTTTAAGATATTGACTTGAAATTTGGTACACATATGTACTTTAACGAGATCTAGAACTAGATTATATTTTCATCTTGTTCCATCGAAGGGTTGGGGGGTAAATTGGGGTAAATTTGGGGTAAATGGGTAAATCAAGCAGATAAGAGTCCATGAAATTGGTATTTAGTATATACAAGAGAAGCTAAGGTCTCAAAAAAAAATTTTGGCATTAGCCACCCCCATTACCACCCCCACCTCCTTATTAAAGGGGATGAAAAAAAATTGTGATTTAGTGTATGTACAGGAACCAGAAACCTCAAAATATTGTTTTACTTCATCCACCCCCCACTACCACCCCCCTATCGCCACCCCCACCCCACTACCGATGTGGGGTATCGTTTTATGGGTTTTTGGGGTAGAGGATTTCAGATATTATATTATTAAAGTTCCATAAACAATTATTTTCACATACAAAGTTTTTTCGTTGTGAGTGACTTGGATAGAGAATCTGGATGTGGAAGTAGTGATTCCTTGGGCAGCGGTTTTTTCTTTGCCTTGTAAATTCTTTGGAGTTCAGACTTGCTAATATTAATAAGAGCTGATCTCTCTCTTAGTGGCATCCTAGGATTTTCTATAACAGAGGCATGAGCTATAATAGCCCCAACATTGTCTTCATCATATGCTTTTATTTTTCTTTTCATGTTAAGAACACTACCAGTAGCCAGAAACTTTTTAATTATTCTCATAGCCTGAGTACGTAACAAAGCAGTGCTTAGAAATTTCAAATTAAATTGGCTTACCACTTCTCTTAGAGAGTTTTCACCGCAAATTCCGTAGCATTGCACAATATAAATTTTTTCACGCACTGAGTACCATTTTCATTTAATTTTTTATGCTTAAGGATAATATTCACTACGTTTGACAGATATGTCAATATAATAAATGATAAATGTGTATCCACTGCTTTTCTCATAGCCTACTTTTAGTTTTACATAACTTTAAATATTAATTCACAAAAAATAATTTCTATGCAGTTTTAATTGAATGGTTCAAAATAAAATACTAATTTATTGAAAAAATGGGAAGTTTCAAAAAAATAATTTTATATTCCTGAAATTTGATATAGAGGTATAAAATTGCATTCTAAATAACTTTTCTTAGTGGAATTTTTTCATATTTTGAAAAATAAAGGTACTTTATTAGTGGTGATTTTTACAACTTTGCTTATAAAACACCCTGTAGAACACCAAATCAAGTCATTTTTGGTATATTTTAGTTTTACAACAAGCAGGACTCGATCCCCAAATACCATTCTAAAATTCCAAAATTTTTGGTCCATTACATCTCTTGTTACATCTATCCTGGGACACACTGTATATAGAAATATGAAATTAACTAGGAATTAAACAGCCTATTTAGGAGTTATTTTTGTGTTTTATTAAATTACAAATTACAATACTTAAGCGACTTTAAAGTTGATTACCTGCAAAGTGTGGTATATTTTGAGAATGACTGCCTTCTATCATCATAATTCAGCAAGAGAGAATACCTTCATTTGAACATGTTTATTTATAGTAAACAGTACATTAATTCTTTCATATTCACTGCAATTTCCAAGCTATTATTTTTAGAATACAAAATGTTACGTTAATGCGACATTAGTTGGTGCTGAATAATTTTAAATTATACATAAGCAATAACAGTTTGACTTTCACCTTTTCGAATTTACCTAATAGCAATGTAATATAATTTTTATAGAAAACGGCAATTTAGGGATGACGAAGTGAACCTCTCATATGGTTATCCACCGCAATGTTCCACGTAAGTGAGATAAAATTTAAATATGATTTTTAGAAAAATGTACCATCACCTTTTTATAGGCCACAAACTTTTACAAGATCAACTCCCATCAGTATTCGTCAACCTTTTTAAAAGCCCTTTAATCCCAAGTATACACTACCTTGGTTCCTATTAAACTCAACTAAAATGCAGGTAAGATAATTTCATTTTCATACATCAGTTATCAGTAGATCTTAATACCTGAGAGTCTAAGCAAAAACATAACATAAAATAAATCTGGTCCAGCCTGCTATTGGCTAAATTGCAACCATATTTTTCTCCTCCATTACAAATACTGATAAGGAAAAATTTGTTCTTTATCTGTATGTTCAAACAACTCACAAGCTAAATCTATTAACATAGAACATAGCAAGATTAACTTTACTATAAATCATAGGGGCCTATTCTTAGAAATCCTAAAGCAGCTACGATCACATATCAGGTAAGTATTTCTTCATTTCCTGGTGAAATTTTATACCACAATTCTACTTTTGGCTACAGTATAAGGTAATTGAGCATGTATCTCTCATTAAGTATGCATGTGCTTCAGATACACTCACTTTGTCATTTAAAAACACTGAACTAAACAAAGCCTAATAATTGTCTGATAATTTTTTCCACTACATTAAATTTACTTCAGTGAAAAATTAATTAGACAATTAATAGATGATCAAACTAAGTGATATGCATCGTGCCTGCCTGTGATGGCCCTAGAATTGTGAAGGACAGTTGAAGATGTCACATGTTGCTATATGATATACTCAGCGATGTAGCTATAAAATTTTCCGTTTCGGAAATGTAAATATTTAATACGAGCTGAATTAAGAAAACAGTCAGAAAGTCATCAATATGAATAAACAATCCACTAAAAAAAAAACTATAGTGACTAAAGCAACTGTCTTGAAAGAAAATGCTTTGCTTAACAGTAAGAGAAGAATTCACTTAATTTGTATTATAGTCCATTTTTTAATAATAATAATAATTCACTAACTAAGGAAACTTTGTACCGACAAATAGTATTTTATGTAAAAAACAGAATATAAAAAAGTGCCGGAATAAGGTTCCTGCTTTATCCTAAAAATCGCCTAATACTGGGCGTAACTTATGTATTTGACACCATTTTTTGATTATATCTCATTAAATATGAAAAAAATCTAGGTTTTTGTGTAGGACAAAATGAAAGATGAGAAAATTTTACGAAAAAAAGTTTCTAAGCATTTTTTTTTAAGTGCCACGGTTTTCGAGTAAATAATTAAAAAGGTGTAATAGGGGACAAACGTATCAGTATATGCAGCTATTGTCTCGTAAAATTGTGTGTGGACACAGAAAGAAAATGTAATATTTCTATAATAATCGTCAATTAACATAAAACAAGAAGCATTTTAAGGTCATGTGACTCGTGTAAATAATTTAAAATCCTATAACTCCAGGAAATAAAGACAAACACAAATTTTCAATATATAATAAGCGCCTTGTACCTAATTCTTTCGGCATAAAAAAAATACTGGTTTGAAAAGGAGCAAAAGTATTGGGACGAACGTCCCTCGTTTACATGCTTCGATCCTACTGTTTGTGTCTTTTTGACAGTTTTTAATGGGTGAAATTGACAGAAGTGGAATTATAATGATTATATAAAATAAAATTAGGATTCTTAACTTAAACTTTTTTTTTATTTATTTATTTTTTATTTGTTTTGTGTGTAATATGACCTCCGTTGTGGAAGTACAGTTATTGTTATGCAAGGATTGTCTACTTTAGTGAACAAAACACTAGATCGTATAAGACATCCATTTGATAATGATATTTCTGTCACCATGAACATAATATAGAGATATTTGAATTCTGTAACAGCCAATTGCTAGAATGTATAAATGACTTCAGTTTTGTATATAAATCATTTTTTAATTTGTCAAGATCATGCTACGCTACCAAGAAATGTTTCTGTGATAAGAACTTTGAACTGACGTCATAGTCCTATTTTGCCTGAACTAATTTTTTTGAACGATAGCAATGACCATATACAGCAATTTTTACTCCCAAATCTTAACGCGCAGGACGAGCGTGCATAGGTCCCAGATTGTGGAAGACATATATTCTTATATCCATTCCAGGAAGTTTGAATGTAAGGAGTGAGACACCAATATGCAAACGGTAGTCTTTGATTGCTACCCGCATTATAGACGTCATTTCAAAGATCCATTGCTCCGACTCTATCTCAAAGATTTTCAATAAAATTCCGAGGTATGAAGAAGTTTCTAAAATCCAACCGTTTTCGATGTTGTAATTTTTGGAAAACTTTTTTAAATCGAATTCCAGACCAAAAAGAACCGATTCTTTTGCTTGTTTTTGGATCTGGACTATCAGGATTTCAAGATTACTGTTACCGAAACATTTCTTCGTAGGAAAGCGTCATCCACGATTGGCTTCTACAAAATTTAAATATCTAATATTTTCCAGAATATTTTGCTTGGGAGTTTTTATTGATAGACCCTATATACAAATATAAAAACATTTCAATTTTTATCATTATTATTAACAATCCTTTAAATTTTTTCCAAAATTTCCATTTAAAAGTTGTTTATGAAAATTGCCATTTAGTTCCTATTATTATGACGATATTTAGACCGAAGTCGGTACTTAACCTCGGCAAACTTTTTTGTATTTTCATATTTTTGTATTACATATTATATTCTAAATACTAGTTGAAAACAACAAAATAATTTAATTAGTGAATTAATGCAGGCTGAATTTTTTTTTTATTCTTTGTAAAATGTACTATTAGTATTCTACTATTCTAAATCCGTAAAAGGACGATAGTAATACATGCACGTAATCAGGGCATGCAATGCATTTGAATCTGGAAGGGATGTAATTCAATATAATAATATGTTTGACGTAGGCTTATCAAATCAATGTTGCTGTCACATGTGCTGATTGACTTCCTTGACAGTTCAGTTCACTATCCTCTTACAGTTTTAGTATAGTACAAATTCATGCATTCATTGAGGGATGGGTATTTATTTATTTTTCCTTTCATCCTTTCCTTGTTATCAATTAGTATTTTTATGCAGTATTTAAAATAAATCATTAGTTTTTCTCTTCCATTTATTTTGTTGTGTTTCTTTGTCTTTATTTGACATTTGACTTGTGACAATTTAACAAGAAGATAACTAGAATATCTACTACTAACAACTAACAAATGACATTTAAAATTTTTGTTTATTTTTTATTTTTTTTTCTTAGGGCCCAAATTGTTTCCCAATAAACACATAGATTTTTAGAAATATTCCAATATTCTAGTGAAGGCCAAGCAGATGGTGAAAAACCCCACTTCTCCCCAAAATTGGAACGTCCACGATCACTATCAATTCAACATAGTGAAGAACAACCAGAAGAAAATACTTCAAATGATATAAATAGTAAGATTATAGAACCCCCTGCAGAAGAAGTAGATGATACTCAAAATAAATTAGAACTGGTAAAACTTGAAGATGTTACAGATGCAACTGAAAATTTGCCTACATCTGTAGCGGAGAACATATCCACTGGTAAAAAGACTCCAAGTCATTTAACGGATCAAGGGTATTTCGACCTGAAATTTTATCACAATAAATTATGGTAATTAAAATCTTTTGTTCGATAACATACATATATATTATATATAATATATATATTTATGTCATTTGTGGTGCTTCAATGTACTATTTATAAAAGTAAATTTTTGTATGCCAAATTCAATATTGTTTACATCATGTAAATAGGTCACTAATATGAAACTTTATAATAAAATACCATAAATAGGCAGTGTTATGTACTTTATTGCAACACAACTTAGATGATTAGATTCTTAAATAAAAGCCATAGTTTTTCGTGTTAACTGCTGCCCGATCAGTATTATAGAACACTTATACATATAAACCTATGTATAAAGGAAAAGTGTAACAATGTTTTTACCTATATTTATTTTTCTGGTGAATTGTTTGGATACTTCCTGATCAACTAGGAACTTGAAAATTAGCATGGAGGTAGAAGTACCGACCCCCAGAAAATTTGCAAAATTCAAAATGGTGGCTCAATATGGCGCCCAATCAATATATAAAAGGCAATACCCACATTAAAATGAAGAAGCTGTGAAAATGGTAAGATGTTCGAAAATATTGTATGCGCACAGGAAGCTTGCAGATTGTGACGTCGTGCGGATTCATCGTACTTAAATGCATATATTTGCAAAACAACGAAAGATACATATATGCCGCCACCCACTTTTTTATATGAAATTTAGTTCTCTACAACTTTGTTCTTAGAGTTTTTTTTCAGTGCTCTTACCATTTTGGCAGCATCTTCATTTTAATGTGGATATTACCCTCTATATAAATATAGATTATCTGCCATATTGGAGCCGCCATTTTGAATTTTCCCAATTTTTTTAATTTTCTGGGAGTTAGGATGTCGTATTTTAAGTTCCTAGCTCATCGGGAAGTACCCAAGCAATTCACTGTGTACATAAATGTAGGTAAAAACATAGTTTAAAGGCAATATAACGGGTATATCTGTTTGTCTGCATAATTTATTTCGGCTCTTCCAGCCTTGAAATTTTACAAGTAGAGGAACTAACCTCAAGCCCTTATATTACAGTTAATCTGTCATTTGACCCGTGAATAATTCCTACAAGGAATTTTTTGTTTATATAATTGCAAAAATCTACAGTGAAGCACAAATTTTCACTATTCTGATGGCTGTAAATCATAAAATATTAATAATAGAGAAAAATAAAAGTTGTAGCTTTTCTTATTTTCTACAATATTGGTACTAGCTAATTTTAGGGTAGAACTAACAGAAAAGGAAATAATTCAGAAAAATCTATTTTGACCGTCATTTTTTCAACATGGTGGCCGTAGCGGCACTGATATTTTTGTGGAAAACATTAATTAATGATTCTGGCAACCCCTTTGCTCTACAGGCTGTATTATTAAGAAAATTAATAAAATTAGAAAATTCAAAATGGCCACCCCTAATATAAATTATCTAAGTATTTTTTTATGTTTAGTTTTATTATAGGCTGGAACAGGGGGGCATTTTGTTAGTAAAATATAAATTAAGAATTGAAGTTCTATTCGTGGGATGCTAAGTAACATTTCACCCTATTACAAACTTCAGTTTTCATCATCCATTGCTTTATTGCCTTCATCAGGAGATTAAAAACACATAATTTACATATCAAAATTTTAGGCTCCACTAACTGATAGCCCTTTCATCCACCCATCCATCTTCTGAAATGAACATAAATTCACATATCCAAAAAACTATGGTTTATATATAATAAATTAGCCAAGGGAGAAGAAGTTTTATCTGTAATGATGTTTGATTGCTCACGGTGCATTAAAAACTTTCACTTTAAAATGTGTAAGAGATGCTCAACAAAATATAACCTTTTTCTAATTCTACATTGGGATGTTCACGAAAATCTTTGGATAATAATGGGCTCATTTAGTATATTTTTCTTTATTACATTTTCCAAAAGATCTTTTAATTTTAAAGCGAAATGCAAAAAAACAGAATATTCTAGGATCTCTATAGGCTTTAAAATGAATCAAGAACATTGACACTGCGTGATGTCATTCATTCTTATTTGCATTTTCATTCTGCTCTTTTCGGCACTTATATGCTGCATACACATGTTAAAATACTCCAATAGTCTCCAATAATCAAGTACATCTCTGGCAGATTAGACATATCTGCTTTTAAATAGCCATAAACGCAATTTTGAGACAAACTTTTGGGTTCAATGACGTCAGCACGTTGCGCGCGTCGCGCATCTTCATGTTTAAAGCAGTATATTTCTGAAAATCAGATCGACCTTAAATTTTCAGTGTTATAATTATTCAACGATTACTTTGCACAAACTTACTAAAAAGTGAAATATGAACATTGACTAAATGACCCCCATTGGTAGATATTTTTTCTTTAAATTTGATATATAAAATATAATGAAACTAAAGTAGGTTTAAAAAGATCATTTGTTCTAATCTAATGAAATTTTACTTATGAAATGATTTATATCTTTGTGGCCACAATTATGAAATTCAAAACATTTGGTATATAAATTTTGCAGTAAATATGTTTTGAAAATTTAGAAACATTTATTTTCTTTAAAATAAAAGAGTTAAAAGGAACAAAATCATTATACCTTCTTAAATTCAAAACTATTAAATTAATTTTTATGAATGATAATTAATAGTTACATTGTTTCCCATAAAATCCTACTATTACCTTTTTTACAAGAAATAATCAAGCTTAAATGAATTGAATGTAAATCCATAAAAAAATATTTTAGCCGCTTTTTGTCATATCTCAGGAGGTTGAAGATAATTAAACACCATTAAAACTAATATTTTCAAAAGTTAATCGACAGGCAAGAGTTAAACTAAGGAACTATGGCTTTAGGATAGGCACCTTTTTAATATTAATACATATATAATTTGATTACGTAAAATAAATGTCACAGCTTACATTCCATTTAAAGAATTTAGTGCTCAGTAATGGTGTTTTTTATACACTGTGTCTAGTCTCATGGAACAGAGATCTACTATCTAATTAAAGAAGTATTTATTGCTTGTACCTAATTAAAAATAAATTTTATTTTTCTGGAGTAATGTAATATTTACTGATTTCTCTCACGTCATATTAAAAGTCTAATAACAAAAACGAAGTTATTTCAATTACTTCAGTTTTGTTTACAGTTTGAGTGATATCAATTAATTGTATTTTGACACTTTCTATAAATTGGTATGTCTTTGAACATGACATAAATTATAGACAAGTCAATTATATTTTCTAAAAAATCTTGAAAATTCTCGTGTGACACACTAGAACTTACGCAATACGAAGAAACAAAAGCTCACAAAAATTAGCTCAAACATCTCGCTCTGATAGCAATGTGGTTGACAAAATACTCATTGAGCAAGTATATAAATGAATGTTCATATACTATGCTTGAATTTGAAATTTGGATAAATTAAATTTTATAAAATAGTTTCATTCCTCAATGGACCAACCATTTGAAGAAGGGTTGTATAAAAATTATTGTTGTAGACTTTACAGGTGTTATTATCGTACTAATTTTCATAAGTGTTAGTTTCGCTTATTAAGAGCAAGACAATGGGGTTTTTTAGTTTTTAGCACTTGATATATATGAATGTTATGGTAGATTTAGCCATGCTGTAAGCTTACGAGTAGCCTTCGGATCAGGCAATAGCGTAACACTTCCCAATTGTGTCCACGTTGAATTTTTGGCGAACAGGAAAGAGACATTAAATTGTAAATTTAAAATGTAATGATATTTGAAGTCTAATAAAAGATTTATGAAATGCTGAACAATTAGTTCATATAAAAAAAACATTAATGAATACACAAATTCCGTGGTATAATGAAAGTTTATATTTCTGCTGTGTAGTTTGCATAGTAGTTTCTACCGAGTAATTAGCAAATAGGCAATATATCAAATAGGTTATACGTGTGAGGCCAATCAAGATCGACATTTTTAAGAATGCATATAGAAATATTAATAATTTCAGCAAACCATAAAATTCATATGATCGATGTCATGCTCAGAATCTACCAATATCATTTTTAAAAAGTATATTAGGTTCATATAAAAGAACTATATGCACCTAGATTTGTAGATATTTCCTCCATGAAGTTGGCTTCCTGTTTTCGAAATTGAAACAGTTTTGAATGTAAATAGTTTGGTCATAATTACTTGTGAGTTCTTTTCGTTTGCTCATTACTGCTTACAGAAGCTTGAAATTGAAAGCTTACTTCTATTGATTGGATGTTCTTTTTATTTCAACGTTGAGTTCACCAGGTGACACCAAGCGTATCTCTTTACCACTTGTGTTATAAGAAAGGGAAAGCCTGTGTTTTGATGGATTGCTGTTGAAATAAAGAAAACGTCCATTTAAAAAAAATGAATGCCCGCTTGATTTTTCATCTATTTGTCCCTGTTTCCTCGTCATTATTTATAATAATATTCAAAAGAGGGTGATTTTTTTAAGCAGCAAGCAAACAGAAGAAACTGACGAGCAATCACGAGCAAATGTTTCAATATCAAAAATAGGGGACCAACTTTACAGGTACGATATTGTTCATTAAGTAATATAAGGAATGATGTGCAATAAATAAAACAATCAATATTAGTTTACAGAAAAAACTTATATTTATATATTCATTATAAAATAGCATTATATATTTAATGTATGTTAAATAATTGTTACGTTGTTATGTAGTTTTATACAATGATCTTACGATTCACTCAATTTTATTTCTTAAGAAACTTGTGACAAGCTTTGTAATGTTATTGCAGAAGCAATGTCTTCGGACGACCACTTCACACATTTCTGATTAGGCCGTTGAGTTTTTTAAATTTGTCCAATTGTGAAAATAGTATTCTCAATTTCTACTTCGATGCAGAAACTATCTCGCCTAAAAAATATTTACAAATCATTCTCTAGTTTCATTTTAACTTACCGTTGTTGAGGATAACTACATCATGGACACAAAAATTAATCCACATTTTTTTCAGTATTTTCATTCTTTGGGAATCGAAAGCAACTAATGTTTTGTCTATTTTTGGTGTTCTCGTTCCAGTTTTTGCAACTTTTTATTAGACAATCTGACACTTTCAACTACTTTGTCCCCATAAATAAATGACAGGACACATTAAGTACGGCAGTGTTTGGGAAGACGCAGTAGATGACAAAAATGAGACCTTCATTATTTGCACACAGCTTATTTACATCATGGAGTTAGCTATATAGTGATCATTTGATTTTAAACCAAAAAATATCAATATCAGAAGACTAGACACAGTGCTTTTAAAATTAGGAATAAATAGGTTCTGTCACACTTAATATTTTTTGTTTTTAAATATATTCAATTGATATTTTCAGCAGCTTAGTCCATAGTAAAATTCATCAGGAAAAGGGGAGTTTAGAATAACCACTATTTTTATTTCATTTTATCGTTTTAATTGAGTTTTTAAAAATATAATGTTATGCAAAATTTTAATACAAGAAGTTTGGTAAAAGTCAAATACTCGTTAAAAAAATTAAATGTTGGTATTTAAATAAAAGATCACTTTTATGAAAAACAAGAAAAAGACATAAAGGAACTTTAAAAGATGATTCAAAAATGACAACTATCCTCCATTTTTCTCACCGGAAAAATCTAATCATGCTGAAAATGTTTCTGGAAACCTCAAAATGTTTAAAAAGAAATATAGCCAAGAATTCTTTTGTGGCAGACCCTGTAATATAGATTTTCATATTATTTAAATAACCAGTATTCAAAATAATACATTTTAACTTAAAGCTCAGTTTAAATAAAATTCTTATTTATAATTGTGATATATATTTTTTTTATTATTTGTTGAATTCTCTTAAAGTTAGTCATTTTAAACATAGTACATGCAGTATTACCATAAAAATAGATATATAATGAAATTTTATACTGATGCCTCAAATTTTGTTAGTGTTGCTTAAATTTTGTTCTTATTTTTTTGTGTTTCATTTAAAAATGTTTCTAAATCATATATTAATAGATTATAGCCAGAACATAAATGAAAACATCAAATGTACTCTTGATCGGGGATTCAAGCACTTCCCTTGATATTTGGGAACAATATTAATTTTTTGTAGGGCCCACTGCATATTTTTCAAAAATGTCCCCAAATTACAAAATGTAAAAAATTACTCAAGAACCAAGCAAATTGCACACAGATTTTCTGAATAAAAAACTATTTCCCTAAAATTGACATCAACTACGTTTTCCAAATAAAACAATAATGAAATATACAAATATTTGGTATAAATTCTTTTAGGACCATATATTAGTTTAGCTATTTCTGGGCACAAAAAAAATAAGTGCACCTTTCTTTATCATAAGGTATCAAAAGAATGAAAGCAATTTGATGGGAATCATTTTTTATCTAGAAAATATTTTTATAAGTTGTTGTTTGGTGCTAGAGTTATTTATCAATGAGTAAATTTATTTACTACGATTATGTTTTGGGCATCTTTTTTTAATACAATGAGCTCTAATCTACAAAAAAACCAAGTCTTCTAAAATCCAAGGTGGACGGGTGCTAGCAGACCCTGTTTTGCTACAGTATTTTTTGGGCTTGTTCCATTGCTTATCAAATTAAAAATACATAGATCATAACTAATATATTAAATATATGGATACAAACTTGTGCTGTATAAGCATCATTTAGTCATACTAAAACATAAGTGCTTTTAATAATATAAATAATATATTTATTTAAATTATATAATTTCACTTTTAAATACAATAAAAACTAAATACTGAGGCACAAACTTAACAGTAAATAAGCAAATTATCTATTTATTATTTATGTTGATATTTATTTTATTTATTTTTATATTAACGTGCATAATTTAGTGTAGCCTAAAAAAATAATGTGCAATATTTTTATTATTTTACAATTATATCTTAATAATTATTAGATAAATCATGTAAAACATATTTATCATATATTAAATATGAACATATATATCTCTAATGTTTGTTTTATTAATTTATTTCAATTTACACCACCCAAGAACGAATTCCTTTTATAAAGTGGACAAAAAACTAGTATTAGTATAAAAAAATAAAATGTACAAAAAAAACCGCTGCCCAAGGAATCACTACTTCCACATCCAGAACTTCTATCCAAGTCTCTCACAACGAAAAAAATTTGAATGTGGAAATAATTGTTTATAGAACTTTAATAATAAAATATTTGAAATCGTCTACAAAAATCTATAAAACGATATGTCACATCAGTAGTGGGGCTGAGGATGGTGAAAGGGGGGTGGTAGTAGTGGTGGATAAAGTAAAAAAAAAATTGAGGCCTTTGGTTCTTGTACACACACTAAATGACAATTTTATTTTTTTCGCCCCATTGAATAATGAGGTGGGAGTGGGTAATGAGGGTGGTTAATGCCAAAAAAGTTTTGAGACCTTCGCTTCTCTTATATATACTAAATACCAATTTTATGGACTCTTACTTGCTTGATTTGCCTATTTACCCCCATTTACCCTCCAATCCTTTAACGAAATAATCTAGTTCCAGATCTCATTAAAATACATAGGTACGTGTACCAATTTTCAAGTCAATATCTTAAACTATTCCGGAGTAATCGTGCGCACAAAAAAAGTTACAGACAGACTGACAGACAGAATTTTTTTTTGCTCAAACTTAAAATCTCGACGTTTCATGACATTCTAAGCCTATTTGAACAATAAAAATTTTCAAAAATATTTTTGTCGACACACTGGATGTGGAAGTAAAATGTGTAACGATATTCTTTCCCTTATTACCACTTGTATTATATTGTAGAACGTATGGCCATTGTGCGAATTGTGCATGGATTATCTGCTAAAAAAATATTTAAGATAAAAAAGCAATCTAAGTTTCATTGTAAAATGGAGTGGATTTTATGTGGCGTAGTAATAGAGGAGAACGATAAACTTGTGCACAAGCCATGGAAACGGGGCTGCGAAAATTAAAAGAGACTTAATTTAGGATATTTTTTCTTTTTTTGTTACATAATTTAGGCGAAAATAACACGTTTACTCAATTATTGTGTGGATCTAGGGTAAAAATGCAATGCATGAGAATTTCGGATAGGGACTCTGACACAGGAAATGTCGGATACAAATATTAAGATTGCCACGTTCAAAAAAAGTGCTTTAAGAAACTGTCTTTTCTATTTAGCTCCAATAATAACGAAAAAAAAGGAAAACTCGATAGTTTACTTTTTATCAAAACACTCCAAAATTATTACTTTTCCTAAACTTCTGTTTATGGAATTTTATTAGCCCCCTAGTTGCGCAACTTTTTTTCCATTTACTATAATATTATTTTTTACCGTTTCCGAGATCCAATGCAATGCATTTTTATCCCAGATACTCTATTTAAGATTTTTAATTCCTTTTTGCCTTTAACCTTAGTCCTTAATGCGCCACTGGAAAAAATAAGTTATCCTTTCAGATCCTAAAACGTGATAAAACAGTCCTAAACATAAAAAAATAATAATGAAAAGTTCCGTTACACACAATACATAATCATTATTATTCTTAAGTGCCGCGCGCGTACACTTCGACAATTCCCCATACCAAAAAACCGCTGCCCAAGGAATCACTACTTCCACATCCGGATTTTCTATCCAAGTAACACAATGAAAAAATTTTGTATCTGCAAATAATTGTTTATGGAACTTTAATAATATAATATTTGAAATCCTCTACCCCAAAAACCCATAAAACGATACCCCACATCGGTAATGTTGTGGGGGTGGTAGTGGGGGTGGATACAGTAAAAAAATATTTTGAGGTTTCTGGTTCTTGTACACACACTAAATCACATTTTTTTTCCCCCTTTAATAATGGGGTGGGGGTGGCTAATGCCAAATTTTTTTTTGAGACCTTAGCTTCTCTTGTCTATACTAAATATCAATTTTATGAACTCTTACCTGCTTGATTTACCTATTTACTCCAAATTTACCCCAATTTACCCCCCAACCCTTCGACGGAACAAGATGAAAATATAATCTAGTTCTAGATCTCGTTAAAGTACATATGTGTACCAAATTTCAAGTAAATATCTCAAACGGTTCCAGAGTAAACGTGCGCACAAAAAAAGTTACAGACAGACAGAAATTTATTTTTCGTTCAAACTTGAAATCTCGACGTTTCATGACATTCTAAGCCTATTTGAACAATACAAATTTTTTTGTCGATACTATACTTCCACTGGATGTGGAAGTAATTATAAATAAGTGGCAGCTCGTGACGTCAAGCTGATGAGGCAGGGCTTTAGATACTCGGATAGGTATGGTATAGGTACACTGTGCGCCATATTAATGTGGTACACTTCGATTTTATCAATGCAAAGAAGACTAGACTGGTCACATTTGACAATAATAAGATCTATCACAAATCGGTATTTCAAACAATAACGATATCTAGTTAAGTAATATTCAGAAGCTTGAGAGAACATCACAATCTACCAATAAATTTAATTAATGGTTTTCAGTTCACAAGTGCTGTACCATATTTATATGCCACGCAGTGTACCTAGTTAGGTTTGTTATACTCCTGTCAAATTAGAACAATTTTAACGTTTGACCGAAAAAACTGATATAGTTTTGAAACTTGGCAAAGATGTTCATTAAGGTATTGTTAAACATACTAAAAGTCCTGTTGCGCTCAGGCCGCCATCTTGGAAAAATGGACGCTCTGATTCATTTTTTTTTTCTAATCATTAGCGATATCGAAATATATCATCCCTTTGTGTTGTCTTAGAATTCGCAACAACTTTCAAAATGTCTTTCTGTCAGTCCGTCTGCCTCCATCCAGCATGTTTCTTTTAGGCTAAATAATTTAAAAGAGAAAAGCCCAGTTTTATTGAAATTTGTACAATAAATTAGTGTTAGATTAGTGTTAGCTAGGGAAAGAACCCTAGCGTTTTTGAAAAAAATCGATCTCTAAATATAAAGGTCATGAAACATTTTATGAAAAAAATACACGTGAAGTGTTGTAATCTTTGATAAGATTGTAGGTTTAAGTGCCGTATTTGCAATTTTAAATACCATCTTGATTGTCGAAACGTTGGTCAGTATATTATTTATAGCATCTTATTAAAGGTGTTACAACACTCTTCACACGCATTTTTTTCATAGAATGTTTCATAACCTTTATATTTACTGATTATTTTTTTTCAAAATCAATAGGGTTCTTCCTCTAGCTAATACTAACTTAGTCTCCAAATTTCAATAAAACCGGACTTTTCTCTTTGAAGCTATCACAAAAGAAGTTATCTCTTTTAAGTTATCACAAAAATGTGTCATATGGAGAGACAGACGGACAAACAGACGAACATAGATAGATAGATAAGATTTATTCATCGACAAAATTATACAAACATAATTTATCGGACTAGTCAAAAACAGTAACTTGTGATAAAATACAATATATAATACACAATAAAATGAGAATCGCAACAATTAAAAAAAGATTTTAAATATATACGTGTATATACATACATACATACATACACACATACATATAAGACGATAGATATAGTGAAATTTTTTGTACATACATAGACACAGAGCTACACGTATATATATATATAGTATTACTAATATTTGCAGACTGTTAAAAACTAGTCTTCAATATAGAAACACTAATAACATAAATTGATAAATCAAGTGGGTATAGGCACAAAAGAAGAAACAATCAGAAGGGAATGTCGGCAAAAAATCCTTTGATCTCGTGTTGTAAATCTCCGCCATACTATTGTTGGGCGAGTTCAGGAGAGTACTCAATATTTTTCACCCCTTTTAGGAACGGCCCGGTAGAGAATCAGAAAAGAAAACCTGTGAAACATTAGAAGAAGACAATAAATAATATTTATTTTAGATTTTCAATATTTCTTACCTAGTTAGGCGGCATCATGATACAAACTGTATCACGAGGCGAGATCACGCCATTTGTCACTGACGATCCGGTTACAGAAGAAATCCGTGATCCAGGCCTGGCACGATTTTTTACAATTCCATCTGAGACTGACGGTGCGCGATGTAGATGCGCGAACTTTTCCCGCCAATGAGAGAGTATATTCTGATTGTTTCTTCTTCTGTGGTATAGGTTAAACAAAACTCAACAGTTTAGGAACTCATCAACATCATAAAATGCTTTATCGCACAAAAATTTAAATATTTTATTCTTAAATGACATGTTGCTGCCAATGTCAATACATTGATTAATTTTGTTAAAACATTTAATGCTGATATGTCTTGGAGAATTTTCTCCTAATGCAAGGCGGCTATCTGGCTGATGCAGATTTTCCATGTTTCTCGTGTGATGTGTATGAACATCACTGTTTCTGAGGAATTGAGATTCGTTTTCTTTGATGAACATTATTAGTCGGTAAATATATAAACTAGGTAAGGTAAGTATTTGCCAATCTTTAAATGATGGTTTACAGCTAGTTAAGGGGTGAGTTTTAGACATAGTTCTTAAAACCTTTTTTTTGATATTTAAATGCTCTTTTAAAGTATGAAGAGTTCCCCCAGAAAATGAGCCCATTTTGTAGTTGAGACTGAACCAATCCATAGTACAGAGTTTTCAGAGTGCTTATACCGACAGTATCTCGCAGATTTCTTATTATGTAGCAGATAGTGCTTAATTGTGAACAAACTGTATCTATATGCTTTTCCCATGTAAGTTTCTGATCTAAAGTAACGCCCAGGAATTTAGTACTTGTACTCTGAATGGACTTGTTTAATATCTTCAGATATAGATCATAATTTGTTACCGCGTTTTTTGGCAAAAAACACATATGACATATTTTATTTATATTTAAGTTTAGTCCATTTTCGCTACAATAATGACTCATTTCCTGTGATGCATTGTTGCTGTTGATGACAATCTGTTCAATACAGTTATGAGACATTAGCATATTTGTGTCATCTGCATAAAGAAGAAGTTGATTTGTAGTGATGCATGTATTAGGTATATCATTAATAAAATTATGAAAAACAGAGGTCCCAAAATAGAGCCTTGAGGCACTCCCAGATTTATATTTTTTGTTTTTGATTTAATACCGTCAACGATGGTGGCTTACGTACGATTTTGTAAATATGAGGCAGCCCAGCTGTATGGTGCTCCACGTACCCCAATGCCTTCTAATTTCATGAGCAATAGATTGTGATCTATAGTATCAAATGCACGACTTAAATCATCAAAAAGACCTAGGACATGATTCTTGTTGTTTAGTGCATTGTATATAAAATCTACGCAGTCTAAGATAGCAGTATTGGTGGATCTATTTTAACGAAAACCATTTTGGACATTTGATATTAAATCAAAATTCTCTAAATAATTGGTCAGTCTTATGGAGTATGACGCCTCAAAGATTTTAGCAATTTGACTTGGCATACATATAGCTCTGTAACTCATAATGTCTGTTGTGGGACCTTTGTTTTTATATACAGGTACACATTTGGATTCTTTTAAGTTAGGAAATACATCAGCTGAAAACGATTCATTCACTAAGTACGCCAATGGCTCATCAATAAACTTTTTCACTGATTTAATCACTTTTCCGTTGATGTCGTTGATACCAGCGGCCGGTTTAAGAGTAGTTTTCCAATTATTTCGCTTATTTCTTGTGATGTTGTCGGTGTGAGAAAAAAACTGGTATGTGCCTTTTCGATGTTGACGTTATAGTTAGGTTTAGGTTGGTTTGACGTAACTTTTATGAAGTAGTCGTTGATATAGTTACTCTTCTCATGGCAGTTGTTATCAGAATGCCTTGGCTGTCACATATGTCTATGGATGACTGCTTTTTATTTACTGATTTGGACTCATTGATAATTTTCCAGATGTCTCTCATTATGTTGTTTGAATTTATTAGGCGCTGGTCGTTACATCGTTTCTTGTGCTGCTCGACGCAATTTTTGTACATTAGTTTATTGCATATATCTTTCGGTATAGGCTGAATTATTTAAACGTTTTCTGATGCTGTTCGTTTCACACAGTTGGTCATTCATTGATTTAATAGCAGGTGTAAACCACCTTTTAGTCTTTAATTTGTTGACTTCATAATGGGAAAGGCACAGTTATAATGAAATAAAAAAGTGCTGTAAAATGCAGCAAACTTCTGTGGAAATGTGGAGGCTGTATACATTTCATTCCAGTTCTCAGCGGATATTAAATATTGAAATCTTTCGATATTCGTGTTGTTGTAGTTTCTTCTGTAGGTATGGTTCGAGTTGATATCTTTAGGTGGACATAGTTGAAATGAGCATATTTGAAATGAGTGGTCGGATATGAAAGACTCGTGAACTTTCGCGTTGTTTACTGTTAAGTTTGAAAATATGTTGTTGATACAGGTGGCACTATGGCTTGATTTTCTTGTAGGTTCCTGAATATGATTTATGATGTTGTATTCAGCTAGTAAGTTTAGCAGCAGACATTTTTCAGGACTTGTTTGTAGAAAATCTATGTTTATATCACCACAAAGAACATAATAGTCTTTTGGGTTGTAGAGTCTATAAAAGAGTAGTTCGAGTCTTCTTAAGAATTCTTTAAAATCGCTGTCAGGTGTTCTATAAGTTGTAATAATATAAATTGAGTGTTTTCCATTTGGAGAAAGCATTTTTGCAGCACATACCTCGAAATGTCTTTCTTTTGCATCTTCTTTTGATGGCACAGATGTAATTTTTAGGTCATCCTTTACATATATAGACACTCCTCCTCTTATTTGATTGGAGCGGCAGAAATAGGACACTAACTTAAAGTTCTCGATTTTCGTCACTTTTATTTCTTCTTCACTTAACCAATGTTCACTTAGGCACAATATATTGACTTTATGGTGGGTTAAATGTATGGATAAACTATCATTTTTTTGATTTACTAGTCCCTGTACATTAAAGTGGATTAAGGTGAGATTTGATACATGTTCTATGGTTGATTCATAACTATCTTCATGGGTATTTCCACTAGTTGTTTTTTGATTGTCCAGAAAACGTTGTCCCTTATCAAAATTAAATATTTCATAAGCCACTCCTCTAGGCCAGAAAGATGCACTGTATACTGAATCCTTGATTGTTGGGTCTACACCCACTAGAAAACATTTATTATTTTCCACTTTGTACCAGGTATTTAGTTTTTTAATCTTCCAATTTGGTTTTCTTTTTTATGTCACAATATTATCTGTGTTTACAGCGCCTTTCACTCTCAAGATAAAGTGCCATATTTTTTTGTCTTTCGTGCTGGGCATTGGTCGGCCTTCAAACTCATTTTCAGTCGTTTCGTTGGTTCCGAGTTTCAGTTTTTTTCCCCGTCTTCTTTTCTTTTGTTCTTGATATCCGTTGTCACTGTCGTGTTCTTTGTAGACCTCTTGGTTTCTGCGTATATTCTCATCTCCTTCCGTTGATTTCATTCAGTAGTGATGTCCTCCTTCTGTGCATCGTTTTTGTTTTCAATGGTAGTTTTTTTGAGAATGTCAACATATGATTTCTGTTGATTTGCTTTGGATAGTTGAACCTTTTTGTTAGCCTCATAGTCAGCATTTCCTTTGTCAATGATTGTTTTTTCTTGCGAAGGACTACTATTCCTATTTTTGCGCCAGTGGTTAGCTGTCAGAAGACGTATTAAGTCAACACTGCTGTCTCGTATGATTTTTATTTCATTTTTTAGGGCTCCAATTTCGTTCTGGTAGTTTAATTTCAATTTTTCAGTTGTTTGTTCTAAGGTTTGAGTAAATACTCCCAGCGTTTTGTTAATTTCATGCTCAAGGTCTCTTAATTTTTCAATAATGATTGTTTGTTCACAAAGGTTCCTTTTTAGTTTGTTGTTTTCGTGTGTTAGTTTGTTATTTAGTTGTTGTATTTTGTTGAAGAATGAGCTACAGTTGGAACAATAGTATCGCAGTTATCTCTTTGTTAGTTCGATGACTCTTACTTCTGTGGGTACAATTCCTGCACATGATTTGCAGTAGGCCTTAGTACATTCATTACAAATTATTATTTGTTTCTGGTCCAAATTTCTGCTATTGCATTCTTCATGGTTTATACAATCCATTGTTTACGTGAGCTTTTTATTTTAAATATTAAATTCTCTTATTTAAATTGTTTGTTTGATATAGTACGCATTTTTTTAAATTTTGGGAGTCCAGTCCTGTTTTCAGTCCCACAAAAGAAAGACAAGAAAGAAAGGTCAGCTTAATTTAGATATGTGTGTAGTTTTTATGTGGATAAAAACTTTCACTGATAAGTTATTAATTTACTAGATCCTGGGTTAACTTTTGCTTTTTGTTTGATTACAAAAACTTAATGTTAAACAATTATCATACATCAGCATCCACCAAATTGTTAGGAGTAGTTTGATATAAAAATATATTTTAGATGTTCAGTATAGTTCCACTATTAAATGACTATTTGTGCAGAGCACAAAACATTTGATACTTGACACTATATCACTTTTTATATGTCGATAGGATGGACATTTTAAAGTTGTTCCGAATTTTAGAACTAACATGATAATATGAATTTTATTTTCTCTACGAGTGATATTAACGGTTTTAGAAACGTGAATTATGTATCGACCCCCCATTTAAATTATAAGGGGACGACTATGTTTCCCAGCATCAGCAGTTGTAACCTGATACTTAGAAGATAAGGCGCTGTGCCTTCTTTCCTATTTTGCATTGTTTTAGATTCAGCCTGTAACTAGCTTTCTTAGATTAAATACATACATTGTACTTAAAACATTTTTATAAAAAATAAATTTTTGAATTTAATAATTTTTTAAAAAGAGACTTTTGGGTGTCGAAATCGTTAGTGGCGCAGTCGGTCTAAGGATTATCGAAATTATCGTGTATCGAACAGATAATTTTCGTTTCAACGATTAATCGATTATCGGACAAAAAAGTGAAAAATTCGCGAAAGTGCCTAAAACAGAGTGGCTCCTCGAACATTAGGAAACCCAGTTTATCGCAAACCTGTGCAAGACTCTTTCAACAATAATTCACGAGAATTGGAACTACATCGTCCCATTCTGCAAGGAACTCGTAATTTGGAGAAGACAAAATCGCTCATCCATTTGAGGGCTCCTTATAGTTAGTGAAAAACGATGCTCAAAGTCACAATAATATTATTGTAAGTACAGTTTGATGTCACTCGAAAAACTTTTTGAAAACTTAAGCTTATCACCTTTAACTGACTCAGACGTAGAAGATAACAATTCTCTTTTGCCTTCTAGTTCCTCACATAAACCAGAAAATAACATTCAATATTCTAGTGAAATAAGTAATTTAGAAGTTAATTTAACCTTAAATAATACGAAAATGACTCAGTTCAAACCAGAGTATTTAAAATGCGTTCCGCAATTTGACGGAAATCCGAACGAATTAAATAGATATTTAAGTATTTGTGATAGCATTATATCAGAATTTTACGACACAGCTCACCCTGATAGTTTTCATAACGTGTTTTTATTAAACTCGCTAATAGGCAAATTAACAGATAACGCTAAATTAGTTGTTAATATACAGAGTGTTACTACTTGGCAAGAACTAAAAGACACTTTATATAGAAACTTTGCAGATCAACGCGACGAAGCTTGTCTAAATAGAGATTTAGTTTTGCTAAAACAGCTTCCAAGCGAAAAACCGCAACAATTTTACGACCGTTGCTTACAATTATTAAATTTAATATGTTCATATGTAGACATTCATGAAAAAGAAGCAGAAGCCAAAGTATTAAAACGAGCTCTCTATAACAATCTTACTCTAAAAACATTCTTGTCAGGGCTAAAAGAACCTCTAGGCACAACTATTCGTTGCATGCGCCCCAAAGACATGAAAGAGGCGATGCAATTTATTACTCAAGAAGATAATACGCACTATTATCAAAATTTGACTAACAAAAATTTCGTACAACAGGCTCCTGTACAACCAAGACCAATATTCCCAACCATTCATCAACAAAATTCAATGCATAACTTTAATAGACCAGTAAATAATTTCAGCAGACCAATGAACCATTTCCCCAGAAACCCTTTCAATGGCCAAATGCCCTCATTCAATTATCAAACTCAGAGTAATCAATTTCGTCAACAAAATAGTTTCCCATCTCAACCGATTCAATTTCACCCTAGAGTGAACAATCCACAGCAGAGATTTTTCACAAATTCGCAAATATTCAGGAACCAAAACCAAAACGTTTTCAGGCCAAATCCATACAAAAATCTGCCTAACCCCACTCCTATGAGTATATCAACGAGGCAAACTTCGAATAATTTCCGACCTCAACCGGGACCATCGACCTCAAATCAATATCGCCCCCCTCAAAGAAATTTCGCTTCCCATGAACTTCATAACACTGAAGTAAACGAAATTGAACCAACCTCTAGCGGTGTTTACGAGTACGACAACCAAAACCTTCCTGAAACTTACGGAGACGTAAACGAGGCATATTACCAAGATAATATTAATTTTCAGCAAGATAATATAAATTTTCAGGAAGATAATATAAATTTTCAGCAAGATAATATAAATCTTCAGCAAGAAAATGTAAATTTTCAGCAAGACCCACCGGTCGACGATCAAACGTAAACCCTGAAATTATCTCAATCAATGCCACCAATTCTAATGAATTACCCTATATTATACTACCTGAACATAACCTAAAATTTTTAATCGACTCGGGTTCAACGAAATCATTTATCGACCCTAATCTTGCTCATAAATTATACCCTAACTGTATTCAAAATGATCCATTTATAGTCTCTACCGTTTTTCAAAAATCCGCTCACAAAGGAAAGTGCATTAATACCATCTTCAAAACTATTTAATTTACCACAACCAACAAGTTTAAAATTCTTTTTATTTAGATTTCATAATAGTTTTCACGGATTAATCGGATTGGATAATTTAAAAATACTTCAGGCTAGCTTAAACTTCGACAAAGGATTATTGATAACGCCGTATACAAAAATTACCTTATCTTACTATAAAACAAAAAACGAATTAAATTTAATATCAATCGCACCTCGCAGCGAACAAGTAATAAAAATAAAAACGTCTCTAGAAAATGGAGAAATAATAATTCCTTATCAAAAAATTCACAATTGTGAGATACCAGAATGTTTAGCCACCGCCAACAATGGCGAAGCTATTACTACAATATTAAATAATACGGTCAATCCCATCACTCTAGACTTTTCCGAACCTATAGTAGTTGAGAGATTCGAAAAAAAATCAATTCATGAAATAAACTTAAACAATTTTGATAAAACACCAAAATCATACTTAAGCCTATCTAACATTCGTACCGACCATCTAAACCCGGAAGAAAAAAGTAAAATTGAAAATTTATGTAAAGAATATTCAGACATTTTCTATCAAGAAAACACTAAATTAACTTTTTCTAATCAAATTAAACATAAAATTAATACGACGGACGAAGTACCGATATATACGAAAACATATCGTTACCCGTTCATCCACAAAAAGGAAGTAGAAAACCAAATGAAAAAAAATGTTAGATCAAAATATAATAAGGCCTAGCAATTCACCGTGGTCATCACCTATTTGGGTGGTGCCCAAAAAACCCGATGCTTCGGGAATACAGAAGTGGCGTGTAGTGGTGGACTACCGCAAACTGAATGAAAAGACGGTCGACGACAGATACCCACTTCCCAATATTACCGATTTATTGGACAAGTTAGGTAAATGTCAATACTTTACCACCTTGGATTTGGCTAGTGGTTTTCATCAGATAGAGATGAACGAAAGCGACATAGCCAAAACAGCTTTTAACACAGAAAACGGGCATTACGAGTATTTAAGAATGCCTTTTGGCCTAAAAAACGCGCCCGCGACGTTTCAGCGAATTATGGACAATATTCTTCGTGGTATACAAAACGAAAAATGCTTAGTTTACTTAGACGACATAATAATTTTTTCTACGTCACTTCAGGAACATATAGAAAGGTTAAGATCAGTTTTTGATAGACTTAGACAATCAAATTTCAAAATTCAGTTAGACAAGTCAGAATTTTTACGCAAGGAAGTGGCCTACCTAGGCCACATTGTTACACCGAACGGGGTTAAGCCAAACCCTGATAAAATAAAAGCTATAAAAAATTACCCAGTCCCTAAGACAACTAAACAAATTAAAGGCTTTTTGGGACTATTGGGTTATTATAGGAGATTTATAAATAATTTCGCCAAAATTACCAAACCGATGACGAAATGCTTAAAGAAAAATGCAAAAATCACCCACGACGAAGAATTCTTATCTTGTTTTGAAGTTTGTAAAAATTTGTTGATTAACGATCCTATCCTACAATACCCCGATTTCACAAAACCGTTCAATTTAACCACTGATGCGAGCAATGTGGCCGTTGGCGCCATTTTGTCCCAGGGCCAAATTGGGAAAGACTTACCCGTCGCGTACGCGTCTCGAACTTTGAATGATTCCGAGCAAAATTATAGCGTAATAGAAAGGGAACTTTTGGCTATCGTTTGGGCTACTAAATACTTCCGGCCATACCTTTTTGGACGGAAATTTAACATAATAACTGACCATAAACCCCTACAGTGGCTATTCTCGTTAAAAGAGCCAAATTCTAAATTAATAAGATGGCGTTTCAAGTTGGAAGAATTCGACTACAATATCATATATAAAAAGGGTAAATTAAATACGAACGCAGACGCGTTATCCCGCATAGAATTACACGCAAAAGAGACGAGTGATATATTTGAATATATTGACAAGTTTAATGAGCAAATCGGCGCTAGCACTTCAGCTCAACCCTCGGAATCCCCAGAACCCGCGGAACCTCCAGATCCGGAAATCGACAATATTTCCACTCGGGTACTATCAGATGAACACAGATTAGAGACTGATAACCCCGAGGACGATAACGATAATGATAATATTACTGTACACACAAATGCCGAGCACCATCCCATAGCAGAAATTCCCATCGTGGAAACACCCGTTAATTACGGACAAAATCAAATAATTATTAAATCGGTTCTACATTCCCCTGCTAGACCAAAACTGACGATATTATTCAATAAAAAGCAACGCCTAGATTGTCAAATATCTCAAAATCAATTCGAGCAAGATATAATCAACTTTTTCAAAAACTATGTAGTGCCAAAAACACCTTATCATTTATATTTTGAAGACCCTGATATGTATGAACCATTTTGTGAAGTTATACGTAAGAACTTTAAATGGCCGTACCTAAAATTAAAAAATTGTAAACTAAAATTAATCGATGTCAGTAATAAGGACGATGTTCAGGAAATAATAAAAAATTATCACGAAAGCAAAAGCAACCATCGTGGTATAAATGAAACCGAGCAACAAATCAGGAAGCGATATTATTGGCCCGAAATGAAAAATTCAATTCAAACATATATAAACGACTGTGAAATTTGTCAACAAGGAAAATACGAAAGGCATCCCGTAAGAATGAAAATGAATATTACACCAACCCCGGTTCAACCTTTTGAAATTATTCATATAGACGCTTTTACCTTAGAACAAACCAAATTTTTGACTATCATAGATACATTTTCGAAATATGCACAGGCATACAAATTAATGTCACTATGTTCTACCGAAATCGTAAACAATTTAATAACATTTTTCTCTCATCATGGCGTTCCAAAACAAATTATCGTTGATAACGGTTCAGAATTTAAAAATTCAGTTATTACCGAACTTCTTAACTTGCACAAAATAAAATTGCATTTTTGTTCACCCAATCACCCTCAATCTAATGGTCCCATAGAGAGATTACACTCAACATTAATAGAGCATGTACGGTTACTAAATACTAGAGGATTTTTAAAAACTCCAGTACACATGAAAATGATTTATGCAATACTAGCGTATAACCACTCGATTCATTCGACAACAAAGTTAAAACCAATAGACATCATTAAAGGATACATAAATAATGAAAATCCATTCGATATGGACATTGAAAAGATACTCGTTAACGATTATATTAACGAACATAAAGAAAGGACTAAATTAATGTACTCAAAAATAAATGAAAACCTTATAGAAAATAAAGAAAAAACTATAGAGAAACTAAATCAAAATCGCGATGATCCAAAATTATTTCAGTCTAAATCAACCACTTATATTAAAAAACATAAAAGGCAAAAGACCGCGAATAAATTTCATAAACCAACGGTAATAAAAACGGTAGACAAAAATTCAAAAACCGTATCGACCGAAAACAAAATCCACATGGATAACTTAAAAAGACCACTAAAGAAAACTTACGATTTTAAATAACTAAACTGTTATATTTCAGATTTCCCCTTGTACTCGGATTACAAGAGAGAATAACAATCAAAAGCTTAGAAAACAACCCCGGATTAATACCACTTAAACTAGGACTGGCAAAGGTACAAGAATATAGTCACACCTTGATCCATTACTATGATTTAAACCCAATTATCACCGAAATTAATAAGCTACATGAACAATCAGAAAATCTTATGCATAGCATTAATTTGAATAAAAATTACTCCCAAGATACATCAAACTATGTTAAAATATTAAAGTTGACGGAAGAAAAGGTCGAAATCAAGTTAAAAGAAATTCTTCCGCATCCCCAAAGAACCAAAAGAGGTTTAATAAACGGTCTAGGTTCTATTTTTAAATCAATATCTGGTAATTTGAATGCCACCGACGGAGAACGGTATGACAATCTCATTAGGCAAATTCAAAATAACCAAAATAAATTGGCTGCAAGCATTACAAAACAAAACTCAATCTCTATAGACATAATTAATAAATTTAATTTAACCATTCAACAAATATCTCATAATGAAAAAGTATTACAATCAGAAATCGAACGGATTGCCGCCATTGCTGAACGAGACTTAAAACGCAAAACTACTAACTTCATGAAAGACATTTTAAATCAAATTATAAATATGTATGAAATAATTAACTCTATTCTCCAAGATATAGAAAATTCAATTACATTCACCAGATTAAATATCATGCACCCAAGTATAATAAAAACTGTCGATCTGTTCAAAGAACTATTAAAATTGGAAAAAAATATACAACCGGGACAATTGCCCTTTGAAATAACACTAGAAAATACCCTACTAATAGAAAAATTAATAGAAATTGAATGTTATATCCTTAATAATAAAATCACCTACTTACTTCGTTTACCAATCATGTACCCTGAAACCTTTAATTATTATCACCTGTACCCAATTCCTGTGTATAGTCAGAGTCAATTCAAGGCAATAATTCCAAATAATAGATATTTGCTAAAAGACAAATTGTACTTTACATTCGAAAGTGACATATGCACCAAAATGGCACCACAATATTATGCTTGTAAGAAACTTGACATAAAAGAAATCGACGAAGACAGCCCTTGTGAAATACAACTCCTGGATATGAAGAACACCGCAAGCTGTCAAAGAACCCAGATCAAAACTACAAGAGCAGTAATCAAGCAACTAGAAGAATCGACACAATGGATTGGTATATTTCCCAGCAAGCAGGCAATCACCATGAAATGTAAACAACAAGAAGAGGTCCAAAAGTTAATTGGTACCTATTTAATCAACATCCCAATAGGGTGCGAAATAATTAGCACCCGAGAGAAGATCAGCAATAAACAGCAAGCCATAAATCAAAACGAGCCGATATTTTTCCCAGAACTAGACCAAGAGGAAAATCCTACACCAAACCAAAACTTTACCATCCACTTAGAGAATATCAACCTAGACGAACTACAGGATATTCAAAAACAAATAATTGAAAATCAACCCCAAATATCTTATGACGAAATTGGAATCTCCAATATTCCCAGTACATGGACAGTACTCCTCTATGTTATGGTTATTTTAATCATCTCATATTTTTCATATAAAAAATGTATATTAGCCAGACGAAGGAAACATAATGAAGACATCGAGGGAAATCGACCAGAAGCCATCCCACCAAACGTTCAACTTCCTCGCTGCACTCCGTAGTTGAATCTTCGAGGGGAGGAATTATGTATCGACCCCCCATTTAAATTATAAGGGGACGACTATGTTTCCCAGCATCAGCAGTTGTAACCTGATACTTAGAAGATAAGGCGCTGTGCCTTCTTTCCTATTTTGCATTGTTTTAGATTCAGCCTGTAACTAGCTTTCTTAGATTAAATACATACATTGTACTTAAAACATTTTTATAAAAAATAAATTTTTGAATTTAATAATTTTTTAAAAAGAGACTTTTGGGTGTCGAAATCGTTAGTCGTGTCGATCAAATGCGATTTTTCTTATTTCCGAAGAATATAATAATAGATGCGGAAAAAATGTATATTATATTTTCTGTGGAGAATTTTATATGCTTTATTTTTCATGGGAAACATAATTTCGATATTTCCAATGGTTAGCGAGATATAAGCAAAAAACCATTTTCCCAAGATGGCGGCGCGAACGTAAGAGCTAGAATTGGGGACTTTCAGTATGTTTAACAGTGGGCCTTAACACGTTCACTCCTGATCATTATCTGCGTACCTGGAGCTGAGGATAAATATTTTGGTTCATATTGTTATGCATAATGATTTATTTTCAAAAAAACACAAAACTGACATCATACAGACAATGATGTCTTTTGACGTTATTAGCCCTCTACAGTAAAAAAATATCATTGGAGGCGGATGACGTCAAAAAAATATATAGATACAGTGTGTCTACTTAAGTTGGCGGCATATGGAAAACTTTTTTATTTTGAGTTTTAGGGAAAAAAGTTATTCTTTATAAAAAGTTTTGCATAGTTTAAAACCTACAATGAAACAATAGAACCTCAAAATTTATCAGTCATATACGGGGTGTTTGTCAATAATTATGAATTTGGTACAAGAATAAAGTACTTTTATTTTTGACAATATCGAAAATTGTAATTATGAAAAGTTGTTCATAATTAAAATATACGTTCAAATATTCAATCATATCCATTTACGTTGAAAAATGATTTTTTTTAATGTTTTCTAAACTTTTTTTTGAGTTTTTGAGTTTTTTTTTATTGACGTTTACTGTCAAACATTTCTTGTCAGTACATCCTATATTAAATGTAATTAATGTGAACACTTAAAGTTTCAATGTTATTGTAGAAAAAAGTTTAGAAAAAATTTTAAAAAATCGTTTTTCAACGTAAATTGATATGATTGCGTATTTTTTTTTTATTATTTTATTTTGTAATGCCTCATTTTATATTAACGTCCTGGCGAAGTTTAGCTAATGCTACTACCACCTAACCAGGATGGCGAGATGAGGTACGGTCACCAATCCAAGTGATGGACTCGCTCAGCCGTGCTTAACTTCGCCGATCGAGGTCCAGTCACTGAAACTGGTACTGAAACTGATACCGTACCTCACCTCACCTTTGACGGTTGAATGTGTATATTAATTATGAACAACTTTTCATAATTACAATTTTTGATATTGTCAAAAATAAAAGTACTTTACTCTTGTACCATATTCATAATTATTGACAAACCCCATAAATGACTGATAAATTTTGAGATTTTATTGTTTCATTTTAGGTTTTAGATCATGCAAAACTTTTTATAAAGAATAACTTTTTTTCCTAAATCTCGAAATAAAAAAGTTTTCCATATGCCGCTAACTTAAGTACACACATTGTATATATTGTAAATGTTCGTAAATGTGTCAATGGCGCGAAAGACGTCATGCGCCTCCCACTGAAGAAGTGGATGGCGTCTTTCGACGTCATCAGCAGTAAACGTGTTAATGAACATCCCTCCTGCCAAGTTTCAAAACTTTATCAGTTTTATGTCCTCTAATTTTCCCTATTTAACTAAGTATAAGGAATTCTCTACTAATTCTTTACTTCGTCAGTTGAATAAAGAGTGACTGCAAAATTCGCCTGTTTTTGCATAGTAGATAGCGGGCCAAGGGAAAGAACAAAATAAATCCTATAGGGCTCAAATTAAACTTTGAGAAATTGTAAGGTGAGCATATTTTTTTTATTTTGAAAAAATGCAAAAATCACCCCTATTCAAGGGTAAAAAATATTTTAGAAAGGCATATAATGAATAATTTAAAAAATAAAACAACTGTTATTACTCAGATTTTATATTGTATGAATTATTTACGTATTATATATAATTCTGTAGCGTATTTGGAAGAGTTTAGGAAATTGTCCTACAATCCTTTAACCTCTTTGTAATAATTAAAATACCAACCCCAGAAAACGAAAAAATTCATAAGTCCTACCCACATGATATAATCGTCATGGGATTTTCACTAGAATTATTGTTATGACTAGGAGCGGATCTGGCGAGAAAAAGAGGAGTTTTGAAACCAACTTTTTTTTTAATTTTTTTTTGACAATTCAGTTACACGCGTTCTCTTTTATCATGCTATCAACTTACTTCAGCTTAATCACACGGGGTGGCGGAGGAAATCGTATTTAAAATTCACAAAAAATACGTTTTTCCACGATAACTTTGTTATTATTGACCTGACGAAAAAAAAGTAACATTAAAAATTGAAGATCTCGCGGAAGCGTATAATCTGGTAAAAAATTTTTCAAATTGGACGGTAACTTTTCGTGAAAAATTTTTTTGAAAATATTCGTTTTTTTGCCTTAACACTAATACACATAAAAGTAATTCCTTAATTTTTTTATGAAAAAAAGAAGTTAGGGGATGAGACTTTTTTGAGGTAGGTGAAATAAATAAGGATTGATGGAACCGGAGGATTGGGATAGTGGGCCAATTAGGGGAGGGGAAGGAGGTAGGGAAAGGAAAATTATTCAACCCCCTCGAACTTTTTTCCCTGTCGCGCGATTTTCAAAAACCAAAATGGAATTTGTTCGTTATTATGTCTAATATTTGACTGAATAATTTGTTGTATTTTTTTCAAATAAACAAACTTGTGGGAGGGGAAAAACCTTTTGCATTTTTTTTAATGTGTTTTTGAGTACGAAGGAAAGGGCTCAGAAGAGAGATTTTTTTACAGGTGAGATTTTTTTTATCTTTAATTAAAAAAAAAAATTATGGCAATCCAAGCAATAGGAAGGGGGGAGGGGGTATAATGCGTTTGCGGGAATAAAGGGTTAAGGAAAAGGGATAAGGACTTCGGAGCTTAATATTCGGATATATGAACCTTTTTTCCATCTTAATATTTTATCAGTCTACCCTCCATCAAATATTAAACTTATTATAAATAATTATTTAACACCTTCACGAGTTTTCGCGGCGCATTTCTCTAGTTTTAAGTGCGTATTGGATATATAAAACAATTATTTTTCCACTTAACTCGCTCTAACTCAAAAACGGCACAATGGATTACTCTCAAATTTTAATAAGTGTAGAAAGCATTATTTTTTTTCTAAGGCTATGTCAAAAATTTGCATTCTCAAATGTAACATGCGGGAAACTTTTTTATCTTTCGTAATAGATACCAAGTGTATCGAGAAGTAACGAAGATAAAAGATGGACGTAACTTTTTTATTTGAAACTTTTTTTTCTAGAATTAGCAGTTTTCGAGAAAATTGCAAATGAGTGATTGTTGACCAGGTACTGCAATTAATTGCTATTAGATTTCCACACGTTCTTTATGATCTCTTTTTTTTCTCAAAGGGTATGGTCGTGTAATAGGTAGAATTTTAGCTTGAAATCCAAGGATTGCAAGTTTGAAACAGGTAGGTTATTATAGATGTAGTTGGTTCTTTTTACTTTTTTTTTATATTGACAAATGTTTTATCAAATAAAGAACGTGTGGAAATCTAATAGTAATTAATTGCAGTACCTGGCCAACAATCACTCATTTGCAATTTTCTCGAAAACTGCTAATTCTAGAAAAAAAAGTTTCAAATAAAAAAGTTACGTCCATCTTTTATCTTCGTTACTTCTCAATACACTTGGTATCTATTTCGAAAGATAAAAAAGTTTCCCGCATGTTACATTTGAGGATGCAAATTTTCGACATAGCCTTAGAAAAAAAATGCTTTCTACACTTATTAAAATTTGATCTACATATTAACACATTATGTTAACAAATATATAGTGATAACATGATAAAACTTTGAGAGTAATCCATTGTGCCGTTTTTGAGTTAGAGCGAGTTAAGCGGAAAAATAATTGTTTGATATATCCAATACACACCTAAAACAAGAGAAATGCGCCGCGAAAACTCGTGACGGTGTTAAATAATTATTTATAATAAGTTTAATATTTGATGGAGGGTAGACTGATAAAATATTAAGATGGAAAAATGATTTATATATACGAATATTAAGCTCCGAAGTCCCTATCCCTTTTCCTTAACCCTTTATTCCCGCAAACGCATTACGCCCCCTCCCCCCTTCCTATTGCTTGGATTGCGATAATTTTTTTTTAAATTAAAGATAACAAAACCTCACTTACCTGTAAAAAAAATTTCTCTTCTGAGGCCTTTCCTTCGTACTCAAAAACATATTTAAAAAAAATGCAAAAGGTTTTTCCCCTCCCACAAGTTTGTTTATTTGAAAAAAATAAAAAAATATATTCAGTCAAATATTAAACGTAATAACGAACAAATTTCATTTTGGTTTTTGAAAATCGCACGACAGGGAATAAAGTTCGAGGGGGTTGAATAATTTTCCTTTCCCTACCTCCCTCCCCTCCCCTAATTGGCCCACTACCCCAATCCTCCGGCTTCATCAATCCTTATTTATTTCACCTACCTCAAAAAAATCTCATCCCCCTAACTTTTTTTTTTCGTAAAAAAATTAAGGAATTACTTTTTTGTGTATTAGTGGCAAAAAAACGAATATTTTCAAAAATTTTTCACGGAAAGTTACCGTCCGATTTGAAAAATTTTTTACCAGATTTTGCGAATTCCTCCGCCACCCCGTGTGATTAAGCTGAACTAAGTTGATAACATCATGAAAGAGAACGCGTGTAGCAGAACTGTCAAAAAAAAATTTAAGAAAGTTGGTTTCATTTCAAAACCACATCCGCTCCGCTACTAGGCGAACCCATATCTGCAGGGAAACTGAACTGCCACCCTCCTACCCCTTGTAATAATAAGAAAATCAGCCCCCCGAAAATCGATATGATATAATCTGTAAATAATTCATACAATATAAAATCTGAGTAATAACAGCCGTTTTATTTTCTAAATATTTATTATATACTGCCTTTTTTAAATATTTTCTACCCTTAAATGGGGGAGATTTTTGCATTTTTTCAAAAAAGTAAAAAATATGCTCACCTTAAAATTTCTCAAAGTTTAATTTGAGCCCTATAGGATTTATTTTGCTCTTTCCCTTGGCCCGCTATCTACTATGCAAAAACAGGCGAATTTTAGGCCTTTTTTGTGGTCACTCTTTATACTCAACAAAATAACTAACTTAAGTCTATGCTCCCTTTAACCAAATGCTTTGTAGTAAGTGCACCGTTCAATATGAAAGATGTACGAACCAGAATTCTGGCCAAAATCTGTTGGCTTTAAGAGGTTTGATTTGAAAAATATAGGCGCTACAATCAAGGTAATTTTTTTATAATTAACCAAGATAATTTAATAGTCCACAATGAAGAGGCTACATTAACAACAGTGAGGGATTATCTAAGGGTGTGCCAAATAAATATAAGTAGTATTCGTAACAAAATTGATCAACTTGACTTATTATTACACTCTCTAGACTTTCCTGAGTTTGTTTGTGTTACCGAAACTAATTGTACATCTCGTGAAATCAATCATATACAACTACATTCATATAAGTTAATAGATTTCTTCTGTAGAAATGCATCCTCATGGCGAAGTGGCCATTTTCATCAGAAACAATCTAAATTGTAAAACTATATCTTCCACTATAGCTAAAATTGATGAAGTATTTAAATATGCTCTTATAGAAGTTCTTTTAAAAAACATTAGTATTGTGGTCCTTTTTATAGAACACCAGCATCCGATTTTAATTCCTTTGTACTAAATATTGACGAGTTGCTTAATAACTTAGATAGAACGAATTGTCCAACATTTATGTGTAGTGATTTTAACACAAATTCTGACTGTCAGTTTGAAAACGATAGAGCTAAAAGATTACTTAATATTTTCAAGTCGTACAACTTAAATATTTATTATATAGGTACTGTCCATAAATGACTTTACACGTATACAAAATACGAGTAAATCTATTATCGATAGCATATTTTCTAATATTAGTGTTGATCTACTCAACCCTCAAATTGTTTACTGTGATCTCTCAGATCATTTTATGCAATGTATATGTTACCAATATCACTCAGAAATTGAAAGTAAATGTACCCTAAAAAGATTTTTTAACTCTGAAAATAACATCACTTATTATACTCTTCGCAAAAACGAAGAGTATATTGTATTTGATCGGCACATTTCTAAAACCGGAAATATCGCCCGTAGAGAAAAAATTTTCATATCATTGTGTTAGTGAACGAATTTTGAACAACTTTCAAAATGTCCGTCTGTCTGTCCGTCCGTCACGTTTCTTGTAAGCCCGATAACTTAAGAAAGAAAAGTCCGATTGTATTGAAATTTGGAAAGTAAGTTAGCGTTAGCTAGAGGAAGAACCCTATTGTTTTTGAAAAAAATCAATCAATAAATAAAAAAGTTATTAATCATTTAAATAAAAAAAAATTTTTTTCAAAATTTCTGTCATTTGTACTTAAACAGAAATCTTTCGAAATGTTATTCTCTATATTTTTTTTTGTTTTTACATTTTACCAATATATATATTTCATAATAATGTATCTAATCCGTTGAAATATAATTCTTGAATGACATTTATTCAAGTTTTCTGGTAAGATGAGATAGCCCAATGGCTAAAGCATTTGCCTTGCAATCCAAACGTCTCGTGTTCGATCCCTCACATGGTGAATTTTTTTTTCATATATTTTTTTTCCGCAACAAAATTGGTATCACAAAATTTAGAATGTCCAAAAACTAACATTATTTACAAGAAAAATGCGAAGAGTATCCTATAGAATGTGTAACAATTATATAAAAAGCTCAGTAAATCGGCGAAGAGTATAATGCTTCTTCTAGTTTTAAATTCTTATTATCTACAGAAACTTGGGATTTTTTAGTTAGTTAAGATGATGCTGATGCTAATTTTGTATCATTTCATAATATATTTTTGAACCTTATGGATAAAGCTTTCCCACTCGAAATGTGTAAAATCAAACAAAATACTAAATCCAAAAAACCATGGATAACAGCTGATATTATAAATGAGCTGTTTTTATAAGAGACTTGCATAAGACATATAAATTTACGAAGGATGATGATGTCCTTCTTAGGTACAATATTTTGAAAAAAAAACCATCTTACAAAAATTGAACAGGCCAAAAAAAGTTATAATGAGTCGTTACTCTTAAACTCTAAAAATAAATCCAAAACAGCATAGCAGATAATCAAGAACCAAGGCAACAATTGCATACATAATCAACTGCCACATACATTTACGGATCCTAACGGAACTAATATAATGGATATTCATCGTACTGCCGAGGCATTCAATGCATTTTTTATCAATTCCATTGAGCAGTTAACACAGAGCATGGCCATCTCTAATACAGCTAATATTCAACCTTCACAAACCTCATTTTTTTTGTCACCACTTACTACCGATGAATTTATATTAATTATTAAATCTGTATCTTCCAAGAATTCTGCAGGGGATGATGAAATTCCTTGTGCACTGTTATTAAATGTCATAGATTACATAGTTGAACCCTCAACTACCCTAATAAATATGTCTTTCCAGGAGGGATTATTTCCCAGTGTCATCCCTTTACACAAGAAAAATGATAAATCGTTGTTCTCTAATTATAGGGGTATTGCCCAGCTGTCAGTATTTTCAAAACTATACGAGAAAGCATACCACAATAGGCTCTTCAATTTTTTAACATATCAAAAGATACACAGCCACAATCATTTTGGCTTCGTGCAACACAAGATGCAGTACTATCCGTATATAACTTCATATTAAATAGTTTTGAAAATAAAAATAAAAGTATGTGTTTTCTTTGACCTAACACGTGCATTCGATACGATCCAACATGACTTGCTACTAGACAAACTTAGTAGGTATGGTGTTAGAGGGCTTGCTCTAACTTGGTTAAAAACTTATTTGGCAGACCGGCAACAAAAAGTAATTTTAAGTCAAAATGGAAAAAATGTTTCTAGACCCAGACCGGTGTCCACTAGAGTTCCCAAGGGAGTGTGTTGGGTCCCTTATTATTTATTGCATTTTTTAATGATGTTGTCCCCACTTTGTACGACACATTTATTTCTCTATTCACAGATGATGCAGTTACCGCTGACTGTGACAGTAATTATTGATCTATTATCTACAAAAGCAAATACCACGGTTTCTCTGATGGAGAATTACTGCTCGACTAACGGCTTAGCTTTAAATAATTTAAAAACTAATCTAATGGTATTCTCTACAAAGCAGCTTGATATCAACTTGTTAGTATAAGAGCTAATAATAAAATCGTCATACAAAATAATGCTGTAAAATATCTTGGTGTACATATCGACTCTCATTCAACATGGAACGATCATATTGACACGTTACTATCCAAATTATCTACACATTGCTTTCTTATATGGCAGATAAGAAAATCTGTCAATATAGATATATTAAAAATATAGTATTATGCGTATGTACAATCTAGCCTTGATTATTGTGGTAACTGCAGTCGCATAAATGAAATCCTTATATTGCAGAAAAAGATTTTACGTACTATGACCTTTAAAACTCTACGTCATTCCTGCAGAACTTTATTCAAAGAACTTAATATTTTAACAGTAACATCCCTTTACATACTCAAGTCTCATTATAGCAACCATGTTCCTAGGGACAACTTTACTGATCATGACTTAAAGATCAGTCAAAATCTGATGATTCCCCAACACAAACTGTCAGTAGCAGCCAATGGGTCCTATGTCATGTCCATCAAGCTTTATAATAAACTCCCTAAAAATATAAAAAGTATTAACAACATTCACCTCTTTAAGAGCACAGTTAAGAGCACTTTAATTAGGCACAGCTTTTATTCTATAAGTGAATATTTAAGTTGTACTAGTTTTCATGAGTGTACTTAATTTATATTAGCACTTCTCGTCTTTATTATTTATTTTTTCTGTATCATGTTTACTATAATATGATCTTGTCTAGACTTCTGCATTTTTAATATATTTTACAATGTTTTATGATTTAGCCTGTAAAACTGACTATAATTCTATACCTGTAATAGGGTCTTATGAAAATAAAGATATTATTATAATTATTATTAAGCCTTTTAGTCGTATTTTTCGTACCAAGTTTTACTGAATGCCCAATTCGATTTCTCACCTCTACATCCACGTTAATTAGCGATGTGTATCTGGAACTGAACGCTTCAATTCTTTAACTACGTATAATTTATCCTCGAATGTGAGACTCGAAAAGACACGTTTAATTATTAAAAAGTCGGCAATAATTGAGTGTTTCTAATATTTGTTATATTTACGTTTACCTCGACCATGATTTCCATTCCATTCCAATTTACCAATTTCCATTTCCAATAATTATGCCTTCCTAAACACTTGTCACTTATAATCCACTGCATTTAGGATTTTTCTTCAGACCAATTCATACAAAAGCAAATGTTGGTTTTCCAGGTGGGTTCGGGTGTGCAATAAGGTCTCAAAAGTCCCCAAAGTGGGAGTGTAAGGATAAAATTTGGCAACACTGTAAAGGACTAAAATCGTGCTCGGAAACGAATTTTTCGAGATATCTCGGTTTTCATTGCCTCTACGACAAAAATACATTAGGCCAAAAAGAAAGCTATGGAAATTCTCTATAAAAAAAGATTTTTCGTATATGCAATAGTTTTCTTGAAAATCTTGCATTGAATTTGAACTTATGGGATATTATGGATAATTTAAGTACTCTATTCCACACCACCTTTGAGGTTGAGTACTAGGCACGTTTTTTTATGTGGTTTCCCCGATAGGCCTAATCCACGACTGTCATACTTATTAAAATGTTGTCAAATTAATCATTTCCTTCTTGTTCGTTTTCTCCTTCTATAAATTTATCGATTCGTTCAAGGAAATCCGAGTCAATCTGAGAACTTTCAGACTCTGCTTCAGTGACGGCTTCTATTTCTGACGAGTTTTCAATCGGTTCAGCATTTAAGCAAGATTTTCCATGGCAGTGGCCGCAAACTGGTGAGCAATTAAGTCCCAACCTCCCAACCGACAGCCACACAATGGTCCACAACCTTTCGTACAGTTGCAGAAAATAGTCTTCAGAAGGCAATCAGGCACAGGAAGTTGGGATGTTGTTTTTGGCCACAATATTTATTATACAATATGACATCTTTCAACATCCATCCCCACTCTTTAGGATTCAATACATTACCCAACCATTTCTTTACTTGAAAATAAACACGAAATAGATGCTGTTGAGCTGCGTCATCAGTGGGTGGTAATGAATTCAATTTCACTGGTTTGCTTTTGCTCACAGCTTTAATAAAGCAAGAATACCGATAGTAGTCGATGGAAACTTCTTTAACTGGAGCGTTATAGATTGCGAGAAAAAATTTTATCCCATTCGAAGTAACTCTGTTAGAAGAAGTACCAGTTTTGCTGAAAACTTCAGCTACAAGTTTCAAGTCCTGCCGTTTTTCATCACTATCAAAGCTGCAATCTTGCCTTTATTAAACAGAGCAGATGTAGTGTCACACCCAGATATGGCGTGCAGACACAATATGTGATCTCAAATATTCTTTATGGTGATCAAAGCTTCGTGAAGAATAAATTTTTCGTTGGACCTTCCCTCTGCCTGGTTTGAGGAAGGAATCATTTGTATTCTGTGCCGTTAGTCTTATACCTTATATCTATATTTTATACATTTAATATCATGTACTTTGTATTTTATCTTTCTTATTGTATGTTGACGTGTGTAAACACTCTGTGTATTTTACCACCAATAAAGAATTGAATTGAATTGAATTGAATTGAATTGAGAAAAATTTCTTTGTTAATAGGTGTATGAGCAGTTAAAATTATAAGAAGATCCACATCTTCCCCAACCACAACCGTAGTATTTTTACATGATTCCTCAAGCGCTGCTTCGACTGTCAAAATGTCAGTATCATCTTCAGCATGTCTAACAATATAATTATTTGCCTCAAACTTTTCTGTCAACATCGAAATCAATCTGGTTTTATTTTTATTATTGAAAAGGAGCTTCTCTTGGCTTACAGTTGCAACCATCTGCTCATCAAAGTAAATGTCAACAGATGAAACTTTTGAGGACCGGCGAAGCTGCTCCATAGCCTTCACACTGTTGCTAATATTTTCATAACCATCAAAAACAATAATAGAGTTCGAGCGAAGATGATTTTGCGCATAATTCCATGTCCATGCATAAGTCCATGCTATCTGAGAATTATAAATCTAGAAGAGAAAAAAACCATACAAATCTAGCAATTAAAGTCGAAGAGAGATCCAACATTCTGAGGAAGAAGATGAAGGTGGGAATACACGCTTAAGCCTTTTTCACTTGAATGTTCAAGGAATCTCAAATTGTATTAATAATATAAATGTAGCTGTAAATGAATTATGTCCCCATTTCATCGCACTCTGTGAGCATTGGCCGAATAGTCTTAGCATTAGCGCTTTTCAGTTAGAAAACTATAAATTAGTTTCATCTTATTGCAGATCGGCAAAAAATGCTCACGGAGGTGTTGTGTTATATGCTCTAAACTCATTATCTACAATCATTCGTGAGGATATAAATGTATTAAGCGAGGACTATTTATTTGAATGTACTGCAGTCGAAGTTAAAATTAGAGGTACATGCTATGTAATATGTGTTGTATATAGACCTCCTGCTACTTGTATTAATATCTTTATTGATAAACTAGATTGTTTGTTAGAAATTGCAACTGAAAATGATAAATTCGTAATAATAGCAGGAGACTTTAATATTGATATGTCATCCACGAAAAATACCAGCAATAAAAATCTAGTCATGAACTTGCTGAATGCTTACAATATGAAAATCACAGTAAATGTGCCTACTAGAGTAACTAATACAACTGCAACATGTCTTGATAATATTTTTGTTTCAAATTTGATGGAATATACTACAGAGATACTTGATGTGAATATATCTGATCACTTTGCTCAGCTTCTATGTATTAAAGACAATGTAATTACTAATACTCAAATGTATGAACATAAACGTATTTTCAGCACAGAAAACTACCAATTTTTCTATAATCTATTATCGCAGGCGACATGGCTATCAGTGTATGAAGCTGCAACTGTTGATGACATGTACAATGTTTTTATTCGAATTTTATTAGGCTACTTTAACACATCATTTCCTCTAAAATCCGTGAAAATACAAAAAAACAAAAACAGTAAATGGATTTCAAGAAATGTTTATAATGCCAAAGAGACATTAAATTTATTACATGAATCGTATCAGCAAGGTAGAGTTACAAAACAAACTTATGTAGATTATAAAAACTATTATACTACTCTTCTTATACATGAAAAGTCTAATTATTACGAAACTCTAATTAATAATTCTTGCAATAAACCTAAGACTATTTGGAAGATTGTAAATACTGAAAATGGAAAAAATGAAAATAAAAATCAGTCATTCAGTGAAATTATTGAAAATGGTGCCACTATTACATCACCACAATTGGCAAGTGAAATTTTTAATAATTTGTTTATTAATAAGGCTACTGATCTGGTTGGAGCAATTCCTGCAAACAATACAGTCGAACTTATCACTTGCAATCCTAATTCAATTTTCTTATCTGAAGTAACACAGAACGAAATGTTTGAAATCATTAATAGTCTAAAAAATAAGTATTCCAGTGGTGATGATAATATAAGCAATATCATGCTAAAAAAAATCTGCTGTTATATAGTTGAACCTTTGACTTATGTAGTAAATCATTCTTTGAGGGATGGAGTTTTTCCATCAAGATTAAAGACAGCTATTGTGAAACCCCTATACAAAAAAGGTGATCCTTCCCTAATAGAAAACCATAGACCCATAAGTATGCTGTCTTCTTTCTCCAAGTTGTTTGAAATTGTCATGTGTAGAAGATTAATTCCATTTTTAGAATCACATAATGTCATAACCGAAAGTCAACATGCTTATCAGAAAAACAAATCTACAACTACAGCTACTTTTGATTTTGTCGGAAGGATATTAGATTATCTAGACAAGGGATATATAGCTCTTGGTATATTTTTCGATCTATCAAAAGCTTTTGATTGTGTTGATCACAGTACACTTCTCAGCAAATTGGATAAGTTAGGTATACGAGGAGTAGCTCAAAACTGGTTCAATTCGTATCTTAATGAGAGATATCAGAAAGTGTGTATAACAGCAAATTCATCAGAGTATTATTCCAGTACGCAAAGAGTCCTACTAGGTGTACCACAGGGCAGTGTGCTTGGGCCCATACTTTTTCTCTTATATATTAATGATTTACAACAGTATCTAAATAATGACTCAGTTTATATAACAACTTACGCTGACGACACAAATATTCTAATCTTTGATAAAAATTATGACACTTTAAAAAGTAAAGCAGCTGATGTGGTGCAAATAATATCAGAATGGTTTAAGCAAAATGGGTTGATATTAAATAATGATAAAACGAATTGTATTTTGTTTAAACATAGTAGAAATAAAACTCAATATCCGAAAGAGATAGATATAAACAGGGTTAATATTAACTACACTGATAATACAAAATTTTTAGGAGTGACTATTGACGTACACATGGACTGGAGGTATCATGTACAGGCGCTTTGTGGTAGACTTAGTTCAGTTTGTTATTCGTTAAAAGAACTAAAGAAGGTAGTGAATCACAATATGCTTCTGACAGCTTATTATGGCAATTTTTACAGCTTAATGTCATATGGAATAATATTCTGGGGAGGATCCCACATTCATGAAATATTCATTGTTCAAAAAAGGGCAATTCGAATTCTATCTAATTTAAAAGTAAATGAGTCATGTCGTGGACACTTCAAAGTATTAAAACTATTAACAGCTCCAGCTCTTTTTGTTTATGAATGTCTTTGCTTTATCTTCAAGCATATGAAGGAGTTTAAAAATAACATTAGGGATCACATTTATGAAACAAGACACAAGGATACTTTGTCATACCCAATACATAACACAACAGTCTTAGAAAAGGCTGTTTTTATAAATGTCTGCGTTTTTATAATACCGAACTGAAAAATATTACATCTATAAATATTTTCAAAAACAATATAAAAAACCACTTAATATGTGCAGAACCCTATACCTTAGAGGAAGTGAATGAGGCAACTTTTAAGTAAGAGTGTATTTGTTTGTATATTTTGTATTTTATTATTGTTTTGTTATTTTATTATTAGGTCGTAGCAACAGTTTTTAATATGTCATATTTATTCTGTCTTTTGTCGTTGTAGAATTTTGGACATGTAACAAACTTAAATTGTAAAAATTTTTTGTTACCGTTACGAAATAAAATTCTATTTATTCTATTCTAATTAACATATGCTTGGCAAATAGCACCGTAGGTTTCATGTTGATGCCATATAACTCGGTGCGAGAGAAATCCCTCATCAACGATATAAGTGGCATTTTGGAGATCTGGTTCAGATTCAGATGGCTGGAAATTATCATAGAAAGCTCACCTGTTCGTCTTGCGCATACCAACTTCATCAAAGATACGGAGCTAATTCATACTCCAAGTATGTTCTCTTCTGACGGTAATAATTTGAAACAACAATAATAGATCAATGAGTATTGTGGTATCATGGACTTTAACATTGCTCTTGACAGTTCATAGTGGAAGCACTCTATTTGCACGTGAGAATTTAATATCACAGAAATTGTTGCCCTGTAATTCCCTTAATTACTAATAATTCCTTCCTAAATACCTTCAATTCCTTCCTAATTCCTTCTTAATTCCTCCGATGTGTACACTATTTCCCCTCAACGGATGCCCCCTCGGAAATATTTATCTGAACGTTTAACCGAGAAAAAGTCGTTGGTGAACTTCTGGAAACCTGCGCTATCCATTGAATTTTAAAAATTTTCCATCTCTTGCAAGTATAAATGTACAGATTTTGCGTAAAGAAAATGTCCAACCGCGTGAAACTATTGCATATACGAAAAAAAGACCCTCTATCTTTTGTATAGAGAATTTCCATAGCTTTCTTTTTGGCCTGATGTATTTTTGTCATAGAGGCAATGAAAACCGAGATATCTCGAAAAATTCGTTTCCGAGCATGATTTTAGCCTTTTACAGCGTTGCCAAATTTTATCCTTACACTCCCACTTCGGGGACTTTTGAGACCTTATTAAGGACACCAGAACCTACCTGAAAAACTAACATTTGCTTTTGTATGAATTGGTCTGAAGATGCGGTTCATTTTTCACTAAATGCAGTGGATTATTAGTCACTATCACTAATCAATATTATACACGAAAAAACTTATTTTTAGACGAAACAATAAACAAACTTGACTTTGAAGAAATTTGTGGTTGTTATAATGAATACGCATTGCAAAAAAAGCAGAAGGCAACAGGCGTTCCCTCTAACGGATTATCATGTTATGTTATGCATACATACTGCATTACTGACGTATGTCTATCCTTAGAGATTAAATGCGTGTATGAGGCATCCCTCAGATCAGCCTTTTTCAGTTCATTACACAAGCCCACAAAAAAAGTGGTCTGCGCCGGGGTACTGACCATACCTATCCCTTATATTTTGACCCGCTGAATACGAATTTTTCCCCAGCACGTCAGGTTTTTTTTTAACCCTTTCTGTACTGGACCTGAAATGGCGATGCATGTTACTAGGACCGGTTTTTTTTGCATACTACCAAGACCCCTGCCGAATATATGCGCCAGGTATAAAAAATAGAACATATGCAGAAAATTCATTTATTTGTAATAATATTTTATTATATTAAAGTATTTGTAGTGTATTATGTTAAAAAGTATACATTTAAAAGGTTTTTTTTGTATGGTACACTTCAAAACAAGCCTGTACACATAAACTGACATTACACTTTGTACACATGTACCTAGACTCTCTTCTTTTTTTGCCTGAAGCTTGCTTTGGCTACAAACAGTACATCTTCGAACCTTATTATTGTGTACCAGGGCGGGAAAATGTCGGCCTATAAGCTTCTCAGGATTTTTGGTCATAGGTTTTACTCGGCTTTGGTTAGACTCTGTGGTGTTTTGTATTTGAAATTAGACAAAGAAATCATAGGCAAAAGTTTTCTCACTAACTAAAACTTACCTCTCAATAAGTTGTCTTATGATTTTCAACTGAAAATCTGCTAGAGGTGCTCTTCCTGCATTTTGTGTTTGGTACAGTGCATTTGCGTTGAGCATGGCTAGGTCCACCATATGAAAAAATAGCTTTCTGTACCATTTTACAGTTTTTCTAACGCATTCTGTAGAGCTTATTTCAGTCAAAATAACGAGATTCATGATGTCGAGTAAATTTGCCGTATTTATACGGCAGTGAGCCAGGTGGTCCTGTCTTAGGTACCGCATTTCTTCGGCATTGGGCCAACGGACACAACACGAAGCGACACAATTATGCGGCTGTGGTCCTGCTAAAGGGTATAAACCTAATATCGTCACATATATGCGACAACAGTCTAAATATACCATATAACCCTGAACACATATATACGGCAGTGGTCCTGAGGGACCATTTAGGTATTGACTTAAGTATACGGCGATGGTACGGAAAGGGTTAAAGCAAAAAAGTCTTGGATCGTAATATTTATATATCTATTTGTGTTAAAAGGAAAACCTGATGTGCTGGGGAAAAACTAAGATCAAATTCGTATTAAGCGGCTCAAAATACAAGGGATACGTGTGGTCAGTACCCCCACACAAATCACTTTTTTTTGTTAGATTGTGCCACACTGAGTGTGGCACAATGGCCACCAGAAAAAAAAAAATGGTCTGCGCGGCGGTACTGACCACACCTATCCTTTGTATTTTGAGTCGCTGAACACGAATCTGACTTTAGTTTTTCCCTAACACGTCCGGTTTTTTTTTTAACAGCAAAAAAGTCTGGGGAAAAACTGGGTCAGATTCGTGTTCAGCGGGTCAAAATACAAGGGATAGGTATGGTCAGTACCCCGGCGCCTGTGGGCCTGTGTTATTATTTCAATTGTACATTTCAGAAAGCCTACCCACATGCAGTTGTAAATATTGGAATGGCTTTGTTACTTTGTGTCATATTACAATGCATATGTAAACTCTGCTCTGAACTATAGTATAGTCAGCAGACACAGTCCAATGAAATTTTTCGCCCCCAGGCCAATTTTCAATATTTTCTTAGGTAAGTTATACAAATATTAGTATCTCGCCTTTTGCGTTTTGGCGCCCCTCAGAATCAAGCCTGACTCGCCTGCCTATCTGGCCGGCCCTAATAGTCAGTTGGGGCAATATCAATAGAATAAATGAGGTGTTGGTTGCTCGAAAAAAGATAATGCGCACAATTAGGCTTAAGGAACGCAGGCACTCTTGTCGTGAATTATTTAAGGAGCTTAAAATCCTCATTGTTATCTCATTATACATTCTGTAATGTGTAATTTACATCAGGAACAACCTACACAAATTCACTATAACAGGTAATGCCGTGCCCAATTATACCCCATGTTACAGTAATAACCCCCGTCTACCTCAACACAAGCTTTCGCTCTCCGCAAATAATAGCTGTATTTTGCCAATAAAAAAATTACCACCTACCTAAGTAGAGTGTTTATACCGGAGCTGGGCCTCCCCCCACCACTTTTCGTGACACCATGGGTGGTGGGGGGTAATTAGTGTGGTGGGGGGTAATTAGTGTGGTGGGGGGTAATTGGTGTGGTGGGAATAATTACTGTGGTGGGGGTAATTGGTGTGGTGGTGGGGGGTAATTGGTGTGGTGGGAATAATTACTGTGGTGGGGGGGTAATTGGTGTGGTTGGAGGTAATAAGAGTACTGAGTGATTGAGTAATTGATGTAGCAATGAGGACTTCATGATTTGTCGTTGCAATCTTATCCACGGGAGTGGGGGCAACCCATCCTTATAAAAGCAAGAGAGGAGTTGACACATGATCATTAAATAGGCTAGACTCCTATAGTAAATTTAGTATGCCTTCGTGTACGTCTTGTGGTAAAAGTTTCACACGTGGCGACAATTTACGTCGTCATGAAAGGCAGTCATGTGGGAACGATGGACCTCTCGCAAAGCGACCTAGGGTTGATTCAACGCCTTCAACATCATGTACTAATATGCAAACATGTGATTGCTGTAACGTGACTTTAACAGCGACTCAGATGAAATCACATAGAAGAACTTTGCAACATAGGACAAATTCATGTGCCCCTATGGTGGATGGTGTAGCTATTGTCCAAACAGCTTTTAAAAATAGGATAATTACATATCGAGTGCATTGTGAAAATAATTATCTAGATTACGCCATGTTTTTCAACGAAATCAGACCAAAGATTCTCAATCTACTCGAAGAAGTGCTGCGTATCCATAAAACAGTGAAAGTAAATATGGAATCGTTCGCCAAGTACATTTTACCGACTCAAGATCTAACTGAAATGAAATCATTTATAGGATTTTGGATGAATCCATGGATCTGAATGATGTTTTGAATAGTTTTGTGGATTCAATGGTTACGCAAAGTACTGAGTTTCAGGAGCGTGATTCAGGTATACTAATATTTTTTTAAATTATAAAACATAATGATTAATCATTATCTCTTTTTTTAGGTTGGGCCCTCGAACGAATTGCTTTTGTTGAAATTAACGTAAACAAGTATAGCCCTTTGGGTGGTTCATCGTACATAAAATTACCGAAATACATCGAAAATAAGAAGGCGGTGGTGAATGTACAGAATCAAGATCAATGTTGCTTCGCTTGGGCTGTGACGTCAGCGTTATACCCCGCAAATGGCCATGTATCGTACACATCATCATATCCACATTTTTCAAGAGTATTAAATGTAACAGGTATGAATTTTCCAATAAAATTACGAGATATATCGAAATTTGAAGAAATGAATAATATTTCAATTAATGTATACGGTTTAGAAGAGAAATTTGAAAATAATAGGGTTAAATATGAAGTTGTTGGACCTTTACGTTACTCGGGTAAGAAATTGTATACTCACGTAAATTTATTGTTAATTTCAAGTGAATGTGTTGGCGATGAAAATCACCACTGTAATAATGATTGTGCTAATAGTCACTATTGTTGAATAAAGGATTTGTCTAAGTTAGTTTCCACTCAAGTTTCCGCTAGCGATCATAAGAAACATTTTTGCGACGGTTGTTTACTTTACTTTAATACTGAACGTCACTTATTTCAACACCAGAGAAATGACTGTAATCATATTTATACAACAGCACCAACAACAAAATTTCGTATTAACAAATTTGGAAAAGAAGTAGCTGAGAATATATTAAAATTTGAGAATATCGAGAAACAAATGCGAGTACCGTTCGTAGTGTATGCAGACTTTGAGTCAATTTTGAAACCTATCTATTCGTGTCAGCCAAACCCCGAACTCTCTTTCACGAATAAAACCTTTAAACATGAGCCTTATTCATTCGCATATTACATTAAATGCTCTTTTGACAATTCTCTATCTAAGTTTGATTTATATCGGGGGTGTGATGCAGCCCGAGTGTTTATAGAGCATATAGAGACAGATTTAAGGAATGTATATAATAGACATATGAAAAATATAGTCCCAATGGCTAAACTCACAGCGCAAGAAAACCTAGACTTTCAGAATGCGACCGTGTGCGGTATATGTGGGGGGCCTTTCGAGGGGGAGGATGTTAAAGTTCGAGACCATTGTCACTTAACGGGCAAGGTAAGATTTGGTGCCGCACATTCTGTATGTAACTTAAATTACAAGTTACCCAATTTTATACCTATTATATTTCACAACATGAGTGGATACGATAGTCACCTATTCATCAAAGAGTTGTGCAAATACAAGGATAAAGTTGGTGTAATAGCACAAAATAAAGAAAAATACATATCCTTTACGAAACATCTGTATATGCACGATTATGTTGATAAGAAGGGAGTTACAAAAAAGAAATATTTACAACTGCGATTTATCGATAGTTTTAAATTTTTGTCGGCTTCATTACAAAATTTAGGTGCGAATTTAGATGATGATCAGTTGGGGACAATGCGGAGTTTTTATAGGGAAAATGACAAATTTAATTTAATGAGACAGAAGGGTGTATTTCCGTACAGTTTTATGGATAGTTTAGAGAAATTAAATAGAACTGAATTACCATCTAAGGAGGAATTTTATGACAATTTAAATAAAGAGCACATATCAGACGCTGATTATTTGCGGGCTAAGAATGTTTGGGATTTGTTTGAATGTCGCAGTCTAGGTGATTATTCAGATATTTATTTGAAATCAGACGTGCTTCTTTTATGTGACGTGTTTGAAAATTTTCGCGGAATTTCTTTGGATAAATATGGACTAGATCCAGCTCAGTATTATACAACCCCGGGGCTATCGTGGGACGCTATGTTAAAATTAACCGGAATCGAGTTAGAATTGTTAACGGATATCGATATGATCCATTTCTTTAAAAGAGGTATAAGGGGTGGAATAAGTCAGTGTTCAGAAAGAAAGCATATTGCAAATAATAAATTTCTACCTGATTATGACCCTAACGAGCCGTCATCATTTATCACGTATCTAGACGCCACGAATTTATATGGACATAGTATGTCTAAGGTGTTACCCACGGGTTGTTTCATGTGGCTATCTGAAAGAGAAATAAATGATTTAGATATTATGGATATCTCGGATGATAGTCCCCACGGATACGTCTTTGAAGTAGATATACATTATCCGGAATACCTGCACGACTTACACTCAGATCTCCCCTTCTTAGTTGAAAATCAAAATTAACAAAGTTAATACCAAACCTGAAGGATAAAAAAAAGTACGTCGTACACTATGTAAATTTAAAGCAGGCTATTAATAACGGGTTAGTGGTTACGAAAATATATAGAATTCTTAAATTTAATCAATCGGCGTGGTTAAAGAAATATATTGACTTAAACACCGAGATGAGAAATAAAGCTACAAATAAATTTGAAAAAGATCAGTACAAATTAATGAATAATGCAGCGTTTGGTAAGTCGATGGAAAATGTGGACAACAGATCAGACATAAAGTTGGTTACTCACTGGGAAAGTATTGGACGTAGTAAGGGTGCAAATGCATTAATATCTCGTCCAAACTTTAAAACTTGTTCGATATTTACTGAAGATTTTGTAGCGATCCATATGGGTAAACAAAAGGTGACCTATAATAAACCAATTTACGTGGGCTTTTGCATCTTGGAGTTGTCAAAGACAGTATTGTACAACTTTTTCTATAATGTAATTAAAAGAGAGTATGGGGATAACGCCTCTTTATTGTATTCTGATACCGATAGTCTGATTATCAAAATTTTAACAGAAAATTTTTACGATTTTATAATAGATAACCGAGACAAATTCGACACTTCAAATTATCAGGATGGTAATATATTTAATGTACCTAGGGGCCCACCAGTTTTAGGTAATTTTAAAGATGAGTTTCCCGCGGACCCAATAATCAGTTTTTATGGTACCGGAGCAAAAGCTTATTACGTACAATCCGTGGGGAATGAATTAAAAAAAGCAAAAGGAGTAAAGAGATCTGTCATTCAAAAAGAATTATCAATAGATGACTATAGGCAAATCGTTGAAAAAGGTGGCTTAATATTCAGAAAGATGAATACATTTCGAAGTCAATTACATGATATTTTTACCGAAGTAAAGAACAAAGTAGCTCTGTCTCATCACGATGATAAACGCTTTGTCATCCCCAATACAACTAAAACTCTGCCGTGGGGTCACTCTGACATACAATTTTTTCAAACCGAGCTAGAACAAAATATGCGTTGGTTAATGTCTGCTGTTAATATCGTTCAAAGTAGTACTGTGGAAATTGATAAAATAGATCATTTACTTGCGGCAATAGCAGAGTTAAGCCAGTAATCATTATTGAAATATGAATGTTTGTTTGACGTAAAGGTCCAGAATATTATAAATTAGATTTAGTTTATTTATGTATTTTTTTTTTGTAAAAGTATTGTAAATAAATTAAGTAGAGTTTTGTTAAGCAAGTAATTTATATTGTCATTAAAAGTGGGTGTTCGTTTAACGTACAATTCCAAAATATTAAAAAATATGTTAAGTTTATGTACCTACTATTCTGTAAAGATACTGTAAGTTGATTTCATACTTTGTATGTAATAATATGTAATAATGTGTAATAATATGTAATTAAAAAATTAATTGAAGAACTATATTGTAATAAAGTATACATAGAAAAGAATAATTATGTGTTGTTATTAAGCTTTAGACCAGAATTCCTGTTTTAAATTAAAGTGAGCGTCATTTATGGACGGTGCTGTACCATAGCTTGTATTAGAGGAATGTTTGCAACAAGAATTCCTATTTTAAAGTAAAATAAAGCATCATTTTTTATGGGAGTGCTGTACCACATCCTGGGTTACATTCCGATTAGAGTGCGTTATGTGGCAACAACGCTGACGTCTATTCAAGGTATGTTTGCAAGCTGTAAGATTCAGCGTGGGTTAAATGGCAGCAAGAATTTCTTTGTTGAGGTAAAATAAAGTGCAATTTCTTATGGTAGATGCTGTACCACAGTTTGGGTTATTGTTTAGAGTGGATTATGTGGCAACAGTGCTGATGTCAACTCGAGGTGATGCGGTGCCTCGCTTTGGTGGCGTGATACATTTCAACCAATGAGGAGGCCGCATTTCCACCACTCCTAGAGTAGGGATGATGGAGGGGTAGCATGGTCTATTTATTCTTTGTGAACGCTTCAAAAGTTCTCTTTATCTTCAACTTTCACTGTGTTCAGTTGTGAATTTTATGTTCTGTGTTCTGTGCCAAGTTTCAAGTTTAACATTTTGTAAGTTTATTATTTTTTACTTATTCAATTCGTAATTCTCATAATGGTGAGACACATTGTATCTGGTGGTGGCCGTAAAACGACCAATGTATCGGAGGCTAATAATGCTCAGATGATAATGCAGGGTGTGACATTGCTTTCCACGTTTATGCCGGGCCCTGCTACCACAGTGGGTACTCCAATAAAAACAACGTGCAATGTAATTTACGCGGCGGCCCCAGCGGCTCAATTCGTTGTGGCCGGCTCCGCAAATAATTTAATATTGACACCCAGTGGTAGCTCAGCAGTTCCGACGCCCCTAGGACCTGGTGCTGGAAATATGGGTCCGACATATAACATTGTAGGTAGGCCGAGATTAGGGGTAAATATAATATCGAATGTTCGAATCCCGGCTACGAATACAACAATGCATAATGTCACCTCTTATGCAACTTCGACAAATAGCACGATACATGGGTCAGTTTATGGCAATCAACAGACGCACGCTGTTGACCAGTCTGATGCTGACATGCATCCGGTAATTCACATCTGCGACGACGATGCTGGAGGAATTAATTCCAATAGCACCGAAGTCGTAGATGGATTACAGGATCGTGAAAGCGAATTCCGTGATGCTGAGGAGCTCATTCGTTTAGATGGCAAAGTAAGACCATCTAAAAGGGCAGCTTCTGCATCGAGGAATCAGAGAGGGCGTCGCGTCACCTTCCAACCCTCGTCTGCATCCGTATCGTTGGTCACTAGTGATGACTCTGAGGACGACTTTGTGAAACCGCCAGTAGTAAAAAGGCCCAAAGGGGCAGTTATTCACAGTGATGACTCCGAAGATGACTTTGTTGTCAAGCGAAAAACTTGTAAAAAGAGCGTAAAAATTGAAAAATGTAATAGTCGTAAAACAAAGTCATCATCGGCGGCATCGGGGAGTGGCGGGGGTAGGGGCAGGGGTAGTCGTGTTGTGAACCCCAGCACAAAGTCGTCATCGGTGGCATCGGGGCGTGGTTCAAGAAGGGCGGCTACTCAACTAACACCGGACTTTTCCGATGCTCCGCGACATATTATTCAGTATATGTTAGATTTAAACCAAAATTTACCTGCGCCGTTAACCCCTATTCTGGAGGATCCTCCTAGGCCTGTCATAAAAACTGTAGGCAGAGGCATGGGAGGAAAGGGGAATTTAATGAGCCTTAACGGCGAGGTAAATCGCGACGCGAACACAAGTCCGGTTGTAGGTGGTAGATTTGACGACACCGCATTAGAACAACCAAGTTGTTCTAATGCAGTGCCATCACCACCCCCAGGTGGCAACGACGCACTAGAAGGAGCTGGCACTTCTAATGCGGCGGTGCCATCACCTCACCGAGCACCAAGTCAGAATTCTATACATTCTGACATGGCGTTGGGTGCGGTACCACCGCCAGAACCTGTGGCAGAAATCGCGGAACTAGATAATATAAATATTGAGGATTTGTTAAATATTCCACCACTAGTTCCGCCGATTCAGAATCCCTCAGATTCTGATTCCGATTGTGATTTTCTATCACAGGAGAATGACCGCAATTTATTAAAAAATGCAATTGCGGCATTAAAAACACTGAGAAAATCAAAAAAGGAAAAACACGATGCGGATGTATTGGCGCGCATTAATGATGATGTGCTACAACGGCAGGCTGAAGCACAGGAAGCCAATGCTCGAGAACGCCTTCAGCAGGCCGAAAATCTAAGGTTAGAAATTGAAAGGCTAACCTTAGAGAGAGAGCAAATCATTATTAATGCGAATGCGGAGAGGATTGATGCCCAACAAAAAATCGAGGGTATCAATAATCGCCGCAACGCCGAGGCTAAGTCCCGTCGGGAGTTGGAAGGTGTTGAGAAGAAATTAAAAGATCTTGGCTAGAACACATGAAGGTAAAGAGGTGTATAACATTTTATTGTAAATTATTATTTTTATATGTATATTATTTGTTTAGTTATAAGTATTAGTGTAAGTTCTTGTACAAATAATTTTTAAAATTATATTGTAGTAAAAAAAAATATAAAACATTAGACTTAAAAAAGATAAACGTTAGGTTAGGTTATGTTAGGTTAGGTTGTACAATTATATTGTAATAAAAAATTTAGTCTTAGAAAAAAAATATTTAAAAAAAAGTAAAAAAATACATAAAAATATAAAAAAAAATTAAAATATATAAAAAAATAAATATATACAAAAAAATATATATATATAAAATAGAAAATTAAAAAATCTAAAAATTTAAAAAAATTTTAAATACAAAAAAAATTACATTAGGTTAAGTTAGATTACGTTAGGTTAGATTACGTTAGGTTAGGTTAGATTACGTTAGGTTAGATTACGTTAGGTTAGGTTACGTTAGGTTGTGTTAGGTTAGGTTAGGTTAGGTTAGGTTAGGTTAGGTTAGGTTAGTATTATTATTATTATATAAAGATATACGCGTGATCCACGCGCGAAGCGACAAAGCCACAGATAAGGCGGCGAAGCCGCCGCCACGGCGACGAAGCGACCTTCGGGGTGGCGAAGCCGCCTTCGGGGGAGGGGCGACTATCGAATGGAGTAAATATCTGCATTCAGAATGTTGAACATAGCTTGGAGGTATTTTATCATCAGCTGGGGCATGCACCATGTTGCTACTTGAGATGATTGCGCTATATTGGTGATTTTTATTGTTTAAGTAAAAACTTGTTAATAAAAAAATAATTTTTCAAATACTGATGTTTTATTTCTAAGATACCTAATATGAAAATATAAATAATAATAAATATGTACAAAAAAAAAACAATATAAAAAAATATGTACAAGAAAAACAATATAAAAAATATGTCAATCGGAGTCCGAGTCCAAGTCGCTGGCACCCATTGGCACCGTCTCCAGCGACCAAGCTGACGGTGAAGATGGCCTGCTGGGTAGCTCTTCCTCGGAGTCCGAGTCGCTGGCACTCATTGGTTCTGTGTCCACAGACCAAGCTGATGGTGAATATGGTCTGCTCGGCGGCTCAGCTTCCATGGACCAGCTACCACTGTCTGGATCCCCTTCACGCCCCAGATCTCCATGGCTGGGTACAGACACCACCCAGCTACTGCTATCTGGACCATCTCCATCGTATGATAGAGCAACCTTCACGTTGTACTCCCAGAAGGACATTGTTGTTTCCGTGGAGTCGCTCGAACTGACAATATTGTCTTGAGTAGCCATTTGTCTTTCAGTTTTGCAGTTTAACTGAGGACCAAGCGGTGAGAAGTTTCTTATATAAACACATCCCCACTCCACCACAACCAACATAAACGAGAGTGGGGTAGTAACTTTCTTATACACGTACCATCAATGTCACCACCCCCATAACCAACAGCAGATGAGTTTCTTATAGACTATTTTAAATTTCAGAATCCGTTTCTGCGTCGGATTCAGATGGATCACTTTCAGAGGACACTGCTTCAGCTTCTGAGAATGTTTGTCGGTATCCATTTGTAGTGCTATCGGCCGGACCAGGTGGCTCCTCTGTAACCCACGATAAATATGAACACCACTCGCCGGTTTCAGGATCCTGATACCTTACTTCTTCATACCATATCAATGGTACAAAATTCGATAATATCGAATCACTGGTAGAGGAGACTGTTGGATCTTGGATTGTGATCATGTTAAATGCACAAACTCAAATGAAGTTTATTCATTATTTCTTACTAGGTATATAAGTATAAGTCGATATACCCCCACTTTTCTTTGCACTTAAAATAGATAGTAAAAACAAACATTTTTCATAAAAGGAGATATATTTATTTACAAAAAAAAATTATTATTATTTAAAAATTAATCTAAGGACTAATCACTTATACAATTACTTAAACTAAACTATTTACAATATTAAACTATTTACATTTTAACTTTTTTTATTGTTATTGCAAATGTTGCAGATTTCCACAGGTCTAATTTGATGGAGTGGCTCGCTGCAAGATTTGCAATAACCCCTTTCCCCGTCTGTCAGGCGTGTTGTGGAGTGAAAGTCTACGTGTCGATGCAACGCCAGGTCGACACGTCGTTGGTACCCCATATAACAACCATAGCACAGTTGATACTCTGCACCATCCCTTGCGTCGACAGCCACATATGCCATGGTGGTGCAGAATATCTCATTCCTGGGGTGGTGTCCTCTTAGGAGATACTTATCGGTGAGCTCCATTTCTTCTTCATCGTCTGATGCGTCTGCAACTATGCCATCGTCAGCAGTATCAAGTTCGACTTGTTCCAGTACGACAGCATCATCACCTTCCTCACCGTCCACATCTCCTGGAAGAACACCCTCTTCGACGTCAACAACTTCCACTCCGGCTCCAACAACATCCCCTTCGGCAGCCATATCGGCGTCTCCTTCATGGTCGTTCCACATATTATTAATGCCGTCCACTTCCGCCAACCAATCCAAAAATTCTAGATTGGCACATCCTCTGGGTACACCCATCATAAAATTAGGAACAGCAGCCATTATAAGAGTAAAAAAATTAGTTCGTAAACGTACAGTGTTGAAAATCAACTGAATCGTATCAAGTCTCCTCCTTATTTATATGCAACCGGTGACGTCATGACCCCCACACCTTGGATGATATCAGCACCCTCAACATTACTTAAATGCGAATGAATACGAAGAGGAGCACAGTTATTTTTCTGCTTTCGTACTGCATATACTATAAAGTATTAACAAGTGTTAAAATGCCTTTTCCAAAAGAATGGGAATCCAAACCAACTATCGCCGCATACCCATATAGTACGCATAACCAAATTGTGTGTCATAATTGTTACGTGTCTTGGCCGAAGGAGTACATAAATTCATGTACGGGATTATGTAGAAAATGTAGAGATGCGAATCCTGTGCCAATTAAGAAAAGCCAAGGGGTTCAAGGAAGAGATTCAGGCGAGCGCCAAGAAAATGAATGCCGCAAGTGTCTGCAGCTGTTAACTCGCACAAATTTCGGAGTAATCAGAGATGTTTGTGATGTGTGCAAGGTGGAACATCCATTAAGGCAGCGGTGTCTCTCTTGTGATAGATACAAAGACGATTGTTGGAACAATGTGTGTAGGATGTGTAGAGGAGGTAAAATATTATGCGAGAATGTTGGTCATTTTTATGGGAGTTTTGTGCATCACGAAAGAAAATGCTGGTGTGTTAATCAAGAAATCCAGTTGTTAAGGCATGAGATTAATTCATGGAATTAAGGCATGGAATTTTATGAAGATATAAAATTTCTTTCTTTATTGTATTTGGATTTAGAATAATTTATATTTTGCCAATAAAATATATTTAAATTAATTTGTTTTTTTTCTTCTATTAACTTACTGAAATATAAAATGTAAATAATATTACAGTGAAATAAAGCTATTCAATAATGAATTTTAGACATTTAAATAAAACACATTAATGTCGTATACATATTTTATTTCTATATTACTGATACACAAGTAAATATATTGATTATGTATATTTTACATTATTCAAAATTTAATAAATTACACAACATCCTTTTTGTCAATCCAAGAGTTGTGTTCTTTGGAAAGTCCCATCCATTTAACAAATATTCTGTTTCCTTTTTTCCTTAACACCTTCTCCACTAGATATATATCGGGATATTTAGTTTTTTGTAACTCCATTTCATAAAAACATCCTTTAATTGGTTGGGCATACATATCTTGAAGCTGATAAGTTGTTGGGTTAGTTATGTTTATTTTCACAATTTTAAAAAGTTCAGTTGAAAAATTGACTGTAAAACCTTTCTCAAATACACCTTTGTATGCACTTATTCGGACTACGTCACCAACATGAAACTTAGGTTTTAAAACAATCCTAATATTGTCATAAGCACTCAATTTTGTGGTTGGTTTTACATCAGCAGGCTTCATACCAATCGTACGATGTACTTTGTTGTTGTACATATTTGTAATGTTGGCTAGAATGTCGAACCATTTGTATTTACCTCTAGCTGAGAATTCTTTATATAACCAATTTTTCAATGTCCGTATCGCTCTCTCCACAACTGCTGCTTTCTTTGTACTATACGTCGAGTAATGATTAATGGAATGCTTCTTCATTAAAGTGGAAAAGTGTTTGTTGTAGAATTCGGTACCCTGGTCGCTTTGAATATTCTTGGGTGTGTAGTTTGATTTTTGCAAAATGCTTCTCATGCCCTTCGTAATTTCAATTGCCGTTTTATTTCTTAAGGGTCTTGTCCACACATATTTTGAGTAGCAGTCAATCAATACGAGAATATATCGATAACCTTTATTCTTATTAGCATGTGGTTGCATTTCAGCCAAATCAATTTGCCATAAATCACCGTAACCCTTGATGATTGTTCTTCTTCTACGAAAATTTTTACGGGGTAATCTGTGCAGCTCCTCCACAATACCCCTTTTTGTTCTACTAATTTCCATGATAACTTCTTGGCTCCAATGCGAAAGATACACCTAACTGATAGATGTTTGCAGATAGACTAATTTCTAATAAGTTAATTCTTCTAATTTAACAAGTTTCTCAATTAAATTATTAATCTGTTTAGTGTTTAGAGAAACTGCATTTTCAACTTCTTTATGTTTTTTATCAGTATCTTTTTGTATTTGTTCATTAACATACTTTTTCATTGCTGCAATAACTTCTTCTTTTTTTCTTTGCATTTTATCATCAACGTACTTTCTCACAGCACCACTAACTAAGCCAGCTTGATCATTAACTTTATGCATTTGCTCATTAACATACTTTTTCATAGCTACACTACTTAAGTCAGATTTACTATTGACATACTTTTTCATTGCTGCAATAATTAAGTCACTGATCTCATCCATAGCCTTGTGGATGTCTGCAAAGAATGTAGCAAATCGGTTTTCAACATAGTTACGTGTTACACCATCCTTACTATCTACCGGTTCTCCAATGTTCTTTAAACGTTTATTCTGGATATCAAAGTGATTATCTGTGGTGAGGTTAAAGCCAAGACCTGGTGGACCGCGTACGACTAATGATTTATTAGCGCCGCCTCTTCTACGTCCAAACTTGTCAATTGTGCTGTGAACAGGTAGCATTTCTGATTACATCTGATCTGATTTAAGTATTTCACAATATATTATACTTCCCAATTAGATATATTCACAAGAAAATTTAATAAAATCAATTTTTCTTTTTTTTATTTAAATTATTACTTCCTACGTTGACACTCCTTACTGGAATTAAATTTAATTTCGCTAATAGATTATTTTTTCTTCTCTCATTTCCTCCAACAAACTAACTATTTCATTGTTAACACCACTGTTACCTGCCATTTTTGAACTATACAGCAGACGTAGACGATCCACCAACTCTTTCGGTTTATTCCAATAAACATAATCCACACCTCTACTATTGTATAATTTCTTAATAGGCATACCCGAACCTATTCTAGATCTCGTCGTTACTGTAGGAGATAACAGTGGTTTTATAATTTCACTGAATTTCTTCCATTTCTTTACTTTCAAACCCAGACTTATATCATAGCGGTTATACGGTGCCTTTGTCTTATTTAATATTTGCCGATATATTTCACGCTCATCTCCAATAAAAGTTTCATCACTACGTAGAACTGATGGATATTTCATAAATATTACATCATACAACTTAGAACTGCCAGGATACTTTCCCACTCGCTTATTACCACGCCACAAGGTAATATTTCCACCAGAAAAGCGTATTTCGCTATTACCTATTAGTAGTTTATCTGTGTTGGGATCTAGACGCACACCGTATACAGTATCATATTTATGATTACCAGACTTTACATTTTCTACATGTTGTTTGATCACATCACCCTCTTTTTCTGCACTGCTAAGGATACTTTCTGAACCTGGGGTACTCATTAACGATGATCTCGGTGGTGTTTCCATAAAATATGCTTGACTTGCATTATTCTCATCATCTTCATCACTAGTTTGAGATGCTGCTTTAAATGCACTGGTACTAGCTCTTGCACCCCTTGGTGTTTGTGTTTGTATTGGCATATTATTTTGTGATTTTACCTTTGAAGCGGATGATAAGTCTTTTAAAGGTGTGGTTATAGGTTCATATATCTTCTCCAACGTTAATTTATTCTCAGCATCTCTATTCTTGAGAGAATTTAATTTCTTACGTACGGAGTCGGTAGCCTCAACTAATTGACGTTTCAGACTTATTTCAGCTCCCACATCTCTATCCATATTAGCTTTCTGCTTAATTTTGCCGATGTAATACCGACGCTGTCTGCAGATCGATTGAAGTCCTAATTACAATTCTTTATGGATATATGAAACTATCAAGTCCTTTCCTGTATCTCCCCTCGTTTACTTCTCTATCTTTGTCAATAACAAGAAACCCATATCTTTCTTTCCAACATTCTGCACACATTTCTTGAAATTTCTTAAAAGATATGTCCGGCGAGACATGATCAGAGAAAATGTGGTGTAAATTCATGTCATCCTGCTTGAACAATGCTATAAAATTTGCGTTGTCTCTTACTAACTGCTTTGGCACGCGAGAATATGTTTGTGCCAGATAAAAACAATCTACATTTCTATGGCGACCCATTGAGAAAAACGCACGAATTACATCTTGTTTTTCACATATAACATCATCAAATATAAATATAGAATCAAGTTTAGCATCAGATGGCTGCACTATATCCGCATTATTACTGAAGGTGTAAAATCCTAGTCCCTTAATAGGCTCTAATATCTTGCGCAAATACTCGTACTTGGGTTGATATAGAGACTTTGAATATAGGTAAATGTTTGCAAAACGAAGTCCAAGGGGGTGAGTAAGCAGAGATATCAGTAAATTTGTCTTTCCACAGGCACTTGGGCCGATTAATAGTCCACGAATAGTTGAGGGAAGTAATGGTCCATGGCGCGATTCAACTTGTACCCACATCCAACTTTTTCGTCTAAATTGTCTACAGCAAACTTCTGTCTCTGCTTCACAATACGCATTGTAGCACGGTTGAAGACTATATAAATAGATGTATGCATTACAATTGTTATTTAAATGTTGTCAGTCAAACAGCACACAAGTAAAAACCGCCATAGTTTAAAGGCTGGTAAAGGAGTAGTAAATTCTCTAATAAATAAGCTTCCATTTGAACTGCATTTACCGGGAGGTTATCAGTACTGTGGCCCCGGTACTAAATTACAAAAAAGATTAGCGCGAGGTGATCCAGGTATAAATAAGTTGGATTCTGCATGCAAGCAACACGATATTGCATACGATCAAAACACGAACGATTTAGCTGCCCGACACAAAGCAGACTATCAGCTTGAACAAGCTGCTTGGAAACGAGTTAAATCCAAAGACGCAGGTATTAAAGAAAAGGCTGCAGCGTGGTTAGTTACCACCATAATGAAGGGGAAACAACACCTCGGTATGGGATGTAGGTCAACAACATCACGTACTACAAAAAGGAAAAATATGATTAAAAAGAAGAATAAAAACAGGAAGAACGTTAAAAATGTAGCGTTCGGTGCTGGAATAGTGCGCAAGGTACGTGATGATCTACGCAAGGCCGGTGGCAAGCGCTCTATTGCTAATGATACAAAAAAAATTGCTCAAATGGCGCTTCAAGCAGCACGGCGTCACATGAGGGCGGCTGGTGGAAAACGTAATATTCGTACACCTCGCATAATACCGATTCCGAAAGTTGGTGGAATTCTACCTTTAATACCTATTTTTGCTGGATTATCAGCGTTAGGTAGTTTGGCTGGAAGTGCAGCTGGTATAGCCAAAGCTGTAAATGATGTTAAAACAAGCAGAGAGGAATTGGCCGAAAAAAATCGTCACAATAGACACATGGAAGCGATTGCTCTAGGAAAAAGTGGCAAAGGATTATATTTGAAACCGTATCGTAAAGGACTGGGTCTTTATTTAAAACCACAAAGTTCAAAAAACTACTAGACATCCTACCTCGAAAACCTCTTACCGACATCGATCTTAAATATTATGCTGAGAAGATGAAGGTACCATACTTTCGAGGTATATTTATGCGTGACAATCTACCAAATTCTGGACCACGTCATAATGAATCCGCCATCATAAATTTGGATAGTGTCGATGGCCCTGGAACACACTGGGTGGCATTTAAAAAACGCGGCAGTTCAGTCACATATTTCGATAGTTTTGGCGATTTACCCCCACCAAGAGAATTAGTCCTGTACTTGCGCAACGGTTCAATGTCTACAGATAAAATCTACTATAATTATGAGCGCCAACAAAATTTCAACACAGTGTGGTGTGGTCATTTGTGCTTAAAGTTTCTTTCCTAAAAAAATTAAGTAAAACTCTTCAAATGGAATCTGTAACACCATCAATGGATCGAGAAGCAATTAAACGGATGGGCCATTGCTTTCTCTAGACTACGCAGCTTATTGAAGATGAGCAAACAGCAACTTTCAGATATGCCTAAAGAAGTAATGATTGCGTGTGCCCCTAATGAAATTGCGTTAGTTTGGGATAAGTTACCTACACACCTTCAGGATGACATTGATATTTTAAAATATCAGTACTGTCAAGAACATTATTCTAATGATGAAAATAATATTGATGTTAATAATGGCTCACCACCTCGAAAAATATTTTGCTGCTACTGTAAAGTTGACGAGGTGAATGTGGTGTCAAATAATGACATAAATGTATCTCCATCACCCCCCAAAAAAAGAAGATTAATCCACAACAACTGCTGTAAATCACAATAAATTCATGCAGCAATCTCCAAAAAGATCAGTCATGTCACACACCTTCACTTTATCAAGCCGCTCAAGCGTGCTCAGTGCAGAATTTTATCCACCCATTGAACTAGATATGGGTAGTCGATATGGACTGGGATTAATTGGATTTTATTCATACAACTCTATTTTTAATGTAGACGAGACAAACAATCGTTTTTGTTACAGAGAGCATCCAAAACTACCCCTCGTATACAAGCATATACCATATGGAGCATATGAAATTGATGAAATATATCGAGCAATACTGAAAGCTATACCAGCTGATACAGAGGAAGAAAAAGAAAAATTATTCCGGCTACGAGCAAACAACAATACGCTGAAGTGTGAAATTTGGTCAAAATATGGAATTGACTTTTCACAAGCAAACTCTATTGGTAGTCTGTTGGGATTTGAACCAACATACTTACATCCAAACCAGAGCCATGAATCAACACTCCCTGTTGATATTATGAAAGTAAGGATGGTACGTGTGAATTGCAACATTATTTCCGGAGCGTATCTGAATGCCCTAAAATCCCACACACTCTTCGAGTTTGATATTGATGTTGAACCTGGATACAAACTTACTAAGGAGCCAGCTAACATCATATATTTACCTGTTAGACCAGAAGGACGCCAGTTTATCGACAACATTACTCTGCACATATTGGATGACAATGGAGATTTAATTAACTTTCGAGGTGAAAAGATTATTGTGAAGCTGGAATTGAAACAATTTTAATATTCCGAGCAAAAATGGGCTTTCGATATAATCAGAAACGATTGGCACATTGCCGATATAAAGTGTTTAACGATAAAAAGAACAGTGATTGTAGAAACCAATTCATTCAGCGTATACCTCTTAAACAGTTAAGACATAGATTGTCGGCTAAGGACCGTGCATTTCTTCAATCTATTGGATTAAAACTGAGAGAAAATTAAATAATAATGGCAGCTTTTACATCTAGTGAAAAACTTGAAGTGTTCGACGAGCCCGTGTTTGATAAATCACTTGCTAGTTTACATGAGCATACGTATAAACCATACGGATCACCGTATTATAATAACTCGGATGAAATACGCATTCCTATCAATTTTCAAGACCTTATACTCGACATTGCAGAGAGTTATATTTACATAGAAGGAAAATTTACTCCAAGTGATGTTACCAAGCGGTGTTATTTATCCAATAACGCACTAGCCTTTCTCTTCGAGGAAATCAGATATGAAATGGGAGGCGAACAAGTGGCTGTCGTTAGAAAGCCTGGTATCACTACTACAATGAAGACTATGGTATCATATGGACAAACACATCTCCGATCACTTTTAACTGCAGGTTGGGGTCTGACCCAAGAGAAGCAAGAAATTTTAGATACTACCAGTCACGTATTCAGTGGTAGGCTGCCTCTTAAATACATCATGGGTTTTGCAGAAGATTACACAAAAGGTGTTTTAAATGCAAAGCAGGAATTAATTTTAATCATAGCTCGATCCTTTAAAGATAGTTACATTGGTGAAGTTCTAGAAATTAGCAAAATTGAGTGGAAGATAAAACATATTGTGCCTGAAGATAAACAAAAACTTAAACTATTAAATAGAATTAATAAGGGCGGTAATTATGCCATAGTAAAGATGGCTTACCGCATGTGGGATCTCTACGAGCTACCTACTTTACGTGATACATCGTCTGACATATGGGCTGTCAAAACCACTAGCAGCCTTGAGAGACCTCGATACATCATTATCGGATTTCAAAACAATGGCAATTCTAATGATAGAACCAAGGACGTCACACAGTTTATGTCTGCAGATATTAATAATATTCGACTATATCTGAACTCTGAAGTATTTCCATATGAGCGCTGGAATTTGGATTTCGGTAAGAAACTCGACTCTGCAGCATACTATGCATACGAGAACTTTCAACGTAGTTACTATTACAGAGATATGGCTGAACCATTGATGGATCTGGGAGAATTCAGAAAATCCCCATTATTTGTCATAGATTGCTCCTGCCAACCGGATGCAATTAAATCATCCACTGTAGACATAAAAATAGAATTTGAAACACGAAACACGAAGTTCCCCGCACAAACTCGTGTATATGCGCTTATACTCCACGATACATATTTAAGATATAGTGCACTGGATGGTTCAGTTCAGTCTGGAATTGCCGGCGCTAAATAACACTTTCTTTTGTGATGTCATCTTTAAGCAAGGAATTTCCTACTTTGATTGTTGACTTACAAGGATTTCAATATAAAGAGAATGTGTTTACAGTAAAAGAATTGGCTGTGGTGTGCTGTAACACTAACCAGCAAGCACATTACTTTTTCAAGCCACCATATCCTTTTTCATCACTAACCCGAGGTGAACAGAATCAATATCGATGGCTACAGAACTACTATCATGGCGGTGTAAAATGGAGTGACGGATATATTCAACTATCAGAATTTCCAATGATACTTCTACGGCTTTGTCAAAATACAGCTAATAATTATGGATGTAATGTATCACCACAGGATGTTATAATTTTATGCAAAGGCAGACTAAAGAAAAACGTTCTACTGCATCATCTAAGATGGAATAAAATCATAGACCTAGATGACTGCTCCCCCTGTATACCTAGTCTCAAATCTTTGAGTGTACCAAGATGTATGGAGCATTATCAGCCCAACAATAGTCACTGTGCTCTTGCAAATGTTCACTATCTTAATAAATGTATTGTAGATTTAGATATAAAATTTGAATAAATATCTTTAAGTATATTCATATTTAGTATTAATAACATATTTTTTAGATATGTAGCCAAGAAATAGGAAAATAAAAAATATAATCTAGCAATGTGTGTTTCATTTATTTCATTTTTTATCCTTACAATAAAATAAATATAGTTCAATAATACATTTTAATGTACATCATCAATTACAATAGTTACATAATTCTAATTATTATAAATATTTCAAAATGAAAAAACAATAAGTGATTAACTACTAATTCAGTTGTCAACAGCTTCTTCATCAGATAGGTCGAGTTGATATCTTTCGATAATTTTTTTAGGTAGATATTTTTCTATATCATATAGAAAACGTTTTAAACCTATTTGTACCATTTGCTCACAAAATTCTTCTAAATTTAAAATACCGATGGAATATTTGCCACACAGGTTAGCGCCGGTATTATACATTTCAGAATCCGCCTTAAGACGTTCGACTTGTTCAGCATCGAAGCAGAAATTTAGATCATAGTTTATAGCATGCAGAGAATCCATACTTAGGTCACTCAGTTGACAAGACAGTCTATCAATGGCTGAATTAATGTCTTCCGCCCATGTCCACCTTTGTGCCGAATATTGCATCCACATATTTTGTTAGTAATGGTTGAACTAAAAGCAAACAAATATATTAAAATGCATACAGAAAGACTAAATCAATTCACTTACTTACACAAGGTGCAAGCGCAGTTTAAAAACTGACGAAACTATTTTTGTGCAAACCAAGTTATTATCGTTTACCAAAACAATAACGTTCTTATATTTTCAAATGAGCTACAATATTGTGTTTTATAATACTCCTACTACCCTTTCTAACTATATTCTATGTCTAGTAGAAAATTAAAACTAGGAACTAAAAAGTAACTAATACAATTGCTGTTTATAAATTAAACACCAAAACGTATCATTGCACTGGATTTTGCACCGATGTACGTCGGTGGACGCTGACCTAAATATGTTAGTGTGTATTTACCACCAGATGAATTAATCTTATTGATTACATCTTCACTTATATTTTCTACAACTCGTTTGGGTAAAAACGATTTGAAAGTTGTTATTGTACTTTCCTCAAACAAATTTACGATAATTGATTTTCCAAACCGCGTATTGACCACTGACATTTTCTTTATGACATATGCTTTGTCTTTAATTAATGATGATATAGGCTTTTGCTCTAAAACTTCACTACTTTCACTTATCATCGCATTAAGTGCTAATAAGTCTAGTTCCGAAATTGCCATAGTTAAAATGGGTGTCTACAGTGAAAGAGTCGTAAAAAGTAATATAAAAAATATTGCTCACTTGAAATAATTGAGGTGGTTGTGCTACACTCACTTGTTAACTCTTGAGTAATCAGATGTGGATTTAATGTTTGTGATACTGTCGCACCCCATTTATAGTAATAGATCCACTCCACCACATTAATTTCCCCCACCATATAATTTACTAACCCCAATTACCATCACGACAATCGCCTCCCACCACAGTAATTAACCCCCACCACAGTAATTACCCCCTACCACAGTAATTACCCCCCACCACACTAATTACCCCCCACCGCCCATGGCGTCACGAAAAGTGGTGGGGGGGAGGCCCAGCTCCGGTATAAACACTCTACTTACCTAATCACCTTAAACTTACTAACAATGTAGCCGCTTTCAAGAATAAAGTTAAAATTCTATTATTAAGGTATAGTTTGTACAACCTGGCCGAATACTTTACATGTGACTTCTCTGAGTAATTTCACCTTTGACTGGGATATTCCCTGGTTCAACCGTGCCGGTGCAGTGTCAGGGAATGAGGCTTTTTGAAATTTGCCATCCTTAATTCATTTACCACTGGATTTGTAATTTATAATTTTTAGTGTAAATCTTCCTTTTAATGTTTTACTATTGTGTCACTTCTTTTATAGTTTAAGTTTTATAAGATTTTGTATGTTTTAGCTGAACTAACGTCATTCTTCTAATGATCCTAAAGAAATAACAAATAAATAGATTTGAATGAGCCTCTGTCTGCGGTAGGTACCTAGCAGACGCGAAGCTGGCAGGGCACGTCTCACAGACTGCGGAGCGCTGTTCTAAATGGGAGTACCTAAAATGTATTAATTTCAATTGAGAGTTACATAAAGTGTATAAATTGTTGAAAAAATAATACAGTTTATAAAATTACGTGTTATGTACAGGTTTACTGCAAATTTACTGGTGAGGCAATGCCTAACCTGCCTCAGGACAAGCCGCTACTGTTAACGCCTTATTTATGTTAACATCCTAGAGGGTTTGCTATAGCTTTTTCACCACTTAACCTGGATGCGCCCACGCGCACGCGCCCGCGCCCGCGCCCACCCGCCCACGCACACGCAGATTTTTTCAGATTGTAGCTTCTTTTCAGTGATATTAACAAAAACAATTTGTTTAATATTTAAACCATTTTTCTTAATTTGTTTAATTTTATTTATAAACAAATTCACTTTTCTCATCAATTTTTTGGCCAAAAGTAAAAATTATTAGCAACAGTTTTTGAAGTTTTAGTTTTAAAAATAAAAATCGCTTGATTAAAATCATGATTTTAATCGTGAATCAAATGGTTCAAATCAGCTTAACTCTGATTTCAGTAAGCATTTCTACATATTCCGCTTTGTGTACCCGTTGCTACTTGTATGATGTTCTTATTTAGGAATTTCCACAAAGAATTTGGATCTTCGTTTTGTAGTGGCTCGACTTCATTTATATATTCCCTGAATTTATTTTGGAAGGCTGGATCATCAGTTAAGATGAGCAGACTTTTTTGTAATTTGCCTTTGACAGGTTTTCAACTTCAACCAGAAAATGCAAATTGCATCAGGTGAAGTTTTCCAAAGTTTTATCTCCATCTAGTTCCTATCCGCAACACAATTGTCAATTAGCTGTTGCATATCTCTCCTGACTTCGATCTGAGTTCACAGGAACTGTGTGTGTGTGTGTGCGTGCGTGCGTGCGTGCGTGCGCGTTTGGGTGTGCGTGTGCGTGCACACACACACACACACACACACACACACACACACAGTTCCTGTGAACTCAGATCGAAGTCAGGAGAGATATGCAACAGCTAATTGACAATTGTGTTGCGGATAGGAACTAGATGGAGATCGCCAATAAAACTTTGGGAAACTTCACCTGATGCAATTTGCATTTTCTGGTTGAAGTTGAAAACCTGTCAAAGGCAAATTACAAAAAAGTCTGCTCATCTTAACTGATGATCCAGCCTTCCAAAATAAATTCAGGGAATATATAAATGAAGTCGAGCCACTACAAAACGAAGATCCAAATTCTTTGTGGAAATTCCTAAATAAGAACATCATACAAGTAGCAACGGGTACACAAAGCGGAATATGTAGAAATGCTTACTGAAATCAGAGTTAAGCTGATTTGAACCATTTGATTCACGATTAAAATCATGATTTTAATCAAGCGATTTTTATTTTTAAAACTAAAACTTCAAAAACTGTTGCTAATAATTTTTACTTTTGGCCAAAAAATTGATGAGAAAAGTGAATTTGTTTATAAATAAAATTAAACAAATTAAGAAAAATGGTTTAAAATTAAACAAATTGTTTTTGTTAATATCACTGAAAAGAAGCTACAATCTGAAAAAAAAATCTGCTGCACGACTTGATGCACTTAATCAATCGACTATTCAATTTTCGACTTTGATTTTGTTTTTTAGGTGTTGTCACCAACATATCAACTTAAAATTTTGTATGACGATTTAGCTCCACTAGAGGCATCTAAAATTTCGTCAATATAGTTATGTTATTGTTTAAAAATGTTATTATTTTTATTTATTGCAACTTAACAAATCAACCAAGAAGGTTCGGATAAATGTAGTTTTCTTCAGAATTTCATTATGAACAATCTCTTTCTTTATTCATTGTGATATGAGCTATTCAACCAGAGATATTTAAAAAACTGCAAAATAACACAATTTTCAACATTTCCTTTGTTTAAACGAATGACTTGCGGGACAAAAATTTATTCCAAAACTTTTTGCTACACTCCTTGTACTGTTTCCGACAAGTTCCAGCAAAAAAATTGCTATTGTAAAACAATTCCCTACAAATTTTAATTGTACTCCATTATTTGTAATATTTCTTCTGAAAACATTGGAACGGATCAGATTTCGCTTCTAACTGAATTATTAACGGTAATAACCCTGTGCCAACAAATGTTGGGAAACTATATCTAAAGCAGCCTTTTCTTCTTATTTCGACAGTGGGTATTCGTTTTTATTCCTGATTAATATATTCTTACTTTATTAACCAATCAAAACGTACAATTTCAAAAAAAATCGACCAATAGGATTTGTTTAAACTGAGAAAAACGGCTATCGATAACTGGAAAAAATCGAGAAAAATGTATGTTACTTTTTTCGTAGTAGCCATGTGTCAAACTAAAAAAGTCATTGAAATTCTTAAAATCTGACATTTTACGTTTTCATCTTGATTTCTGTACACTAAAATGAATGAGAAAAAGCGATTTGGCGATGTTTCACAAGAAAATACCTATTGACGAATGAATGAGTGTCCCAGTTAAAACGGGAAACACTAAAAATTCTATATGGAAACAATTAAAAGCTTTTTGCAAAGAGCGGCATTATTCCCTCGAAAGATATGGCTACTATGGTGAACTTGCAAATATTTTAACTGACTGGGGTTATAACATGATAAATAACATTAGAAAATGTTTTTATTTTTTATTATAAATCGTTATTTTTAAAACATCAACTAAACAGTTTTGTTGTTTTAATAATTATTTTAGATATTTTTTAATCATATATTAATCTTCTGTAATACACACGAGGTTGATTTTCTACTTGGGTAATTTTTTTTTGAGTGACTCAAACCTGTTTTCCATGAAAATTATGCTCGAATTAAGGGACATAGGAAAAATCGCTCCACTTCGTGTCGCAATTTTTCCATGCCCTTAATTCTCGAATAATTTTCATGGGAAAACAGGATTTTGTCCAAAAAAAATTTACCCGGTAAAAAATCGACCTCTTGTGTATTAATACCCGCTAAGATCCAGCAAAAAATATGCCAGAAAGTGAAATTGCATTAAAGCTTGATCATAACTTCTTCCAAATATGTGACATTGCTTTAAATTTCTGTCCTCATCAAAGCTATAAAAAACAGCACTCAGTTTTTTCCATTCCTCAGATGCAAGGGACAAACTGGCACCTTTCTGTTGAATTCTGTCAAGTGTCAGAGAAATTGGTTTCTGCAATTTTGAAAAGTCTTCAGTCATTCTTTTAATTTGAATATTCGACACTGTTTCAAAAATCAATGGATCAATGTCATCCTTCTGTTCTTGACATATTTACAATAACTTGGGCCATTCAGTGACATAAATTTCAAGGCATTCGGAATCTGTATTCCATCTAATATCTTGTGATGTTGGTATCTTGCTCCCTTTTTCTTTGTACTGTCGTGAGCAAAAAAAAATAGGACAACTATATTTTTCTAATGTAAATCCGCCTCTATTTGCACACTTGCAATGAATTTTGACAAATAACTGACAATGTCACAAAAATTAAAGTTAGAAGTACACAACTAGATTTTAGCAAAAATACGTTATAAGACTTGTCCCATTTGTTTTGCACACACAGTACCAAGCATTTGGCAACTATGTATTGGAAAAATATTCTACAATTTGAACTACGTGTGATTTTACTTTTGTAACTTCCAATGGCCATATCTGTAATACATGGTGATAACCAGAGACCTACAAACTCTCACTCATAATAATTTTATTAAAAATACCACATTCCAAATAGGATAACATTGATATATCATCTAATTTAAACAAGCTAAAAACGTGCTCTTCGCCTGTTCACTGAATTTTTTATATAATTGTTACATATTCTATAGGATACTATTCGCAGTTGTTTGTAAATAATGTTAGTTTTAGACATTTTTAATTTTATAGTACGAATTTAGTTGGTAAAAGACTCAGTGTAAAATAAAGTAAAAATTAAAAAAACTGTACCATACCCCATTTGGGTTTCGAACCCGGGACCCTTGGATTCCGAGTCAAAAGCGTAAAAACTACTCCACCACTTAACACGTAAAAAAAAACGTAAATTTTTACATTATAAGAGCTAAAAATATATTTCCGCGGTTGTATATTACATTATAAAATGTATGTATGTATGTAAAATATAAAAATATTTAAATATTAAAATGAAATATCATTTCACCAGATTTCTTACTAAAACGTAAAAAACAGAATTTTTTTTTCAAATTTAAATCATTAATAACATTTTTATTTACTGATCGATTTTGTTAAAAATAGGGTTCTTCCTCTAGCCAACACTAACTTACTGTCCAAATTTCAGTACAATCGGATTTTTCTTTCTTGAGTTATCGCGCTTACAAGAAACGTGACGGACGGACGGACGGACATTTTGAAAGTTGTACAGAATTCGTTCACTAACCCAATGATATGAAAATTTTTTCTCTACGAGCGATATTTACGATTTTAGAAATGTGCCGATCAAATACAATATACTCTTCGTTTTTGAGAAGAGTATAATTAAGTTGATTTGAACCTAAAATACACCCGGTATATTGCAGTTTATAAATCTTATACATTTTCATATTTTTGAATGCTTAATCAAAAACCGTATAACATTTTGCTCTGAAATTAAAATAAAACCTATTTTACGTAAGAGAGTTTGTAGGCCTCTGGTTATCACCATGTATTACAGATATGGCCCAATCTCATTGCACTGTGTGCGCAAAAAAAAATGGGACAAGTTTTATAACATGTTTTTGCTAAAATCTAGTTGTGTACATCTAATTTTAATTTTTGTGACATTGTCAGTTATTTGTCAAAATTCATTGCAAGTGTGCAAAAACTAAATGTGAGACCACGGAATGCCTAAGAATTACCGGAAATAATAAATAATGCATGGGAAAATATTATTACTGATGATTATTGTATAAGGTTATTTAATTCTAGGCCAAACAGACTTATAGAAATTATAAATAGAAATGGTGCAATAACGAAATATTAATTAGTTTCTTGTTAAGTTGGATATCCTTTGTCCCCTGATCCAGGATTTATACTTATTGTGCCGTTTATTCTCCACTTTTTTAAAATGTTTAACACCAAATTTTTGTTAATGTTATAACAAAGTGCAACTTGTCTCATTGACCATCCATCATTTGCTATAGCAATAACTACAGCATTACAATAAAAAAAACCGCTGCCCAAGGAATCACTACTTCCACATCCAGATTCTCTATCCAAGTCACTCACAACGAAAAAACTTTGTATGTGGAAATAATTGTTTATGGAACTTTAATTATATAACATTTGAAATCCTCTACCCCAAAAACCCATAAAACGATACCCCACATCGGTAGTGGGGTGGGGGTGGTGATAGAGGGTGGTAGTGAGGGTGGATGAAGTAAAAAAATATTTTGAGGTTTCTGGTTCTTGTACATACACTAAATTACATTTTTTTTTTCATCCCCTTTAATAATGGGGAGGGGGTGGTAATTGGGGTGGCTAATGCCAAAAATTTTCTCTTGTATATACTAAATACCAATTTTATGGATTTTTACCTGCTTGATTTACATTTACCCCAAATTTACCTCAATTTACCCCCCAACCCTTCGACGGAACAAGATGAAAATATAATCTAGTTCCAGATCTCGTTAAAGTACATATGTGTACCAAATTTCAAGTCAATATCTTAAACGGTTCCAGAGTAAACGTGCGCACAGACAGACCGACAGACAGACAGAAATTTTTTTTCACTCAAACTTAAAATCTCGACGTTTCATGACATTTTAAGCCTATTTGAAGAATAAAAATTTTAAAAAATTTTTTGTCGTTACTATGCTTCCACTGAATGTGGAAGTAATAAAATAAAAGTGCTAACTGTTTTATTTCGGCTACTCATTACATATTCAAATAGAGACAGATTTACATTAGAAAAACTAAATAGTTGTCCTATTTTTTTTTGCTCACGACAGTACTATGCTGTTTTACATAATGTTCCAAATTGTAATTAAATATTTTAAGCCTAACAGAAGTTATCGTGTTTACAAGAAACGGTATACACACACACATACATACATATATACGGGCACACAGACTCTTACAGACACAAAGACATTTTTTATTCGATATTTGAGTTCAGTCTGCTGTGAAACGGATATCTGTACACAAATTTTTTTTCTACAATGATTATTAAATATTTTTTTCAATTTATAATAAAGTTAGAATAGTCAAAAGATATCATTACTCAACCACAACAGATACGAAACAAATTAATAGAAATATTATTGTAGAAAAAACCGCTGCCTAAGGAATCACTACTTCCACATCCAGATTTTTTATCCAAGTCACTCACCACGAAAAAATTTTGTATGTGGAAATAATTGTTTTTGGAACTTTAATAATATAATATTTGAAATCCTCTACCCCAAAAACCCATAAAACGATACCCCACATCGGTAGCGGGGTGGGGGTGGTGATAGGGTGTGGTAGTGGGGGTGGATGAAGTAAAAATACATTTTGAGGTTTCTGGTTCATGTACATACTAAATCACAATTTTTTTTCATCCCCTTTAATAATGGGGTGGGGGTGGTAATGCCAAATTTTTTTTTGAGACCTTAGCTTCTCTTGTATAAACTAAATACCAATTTTATGGACTCTTACCTGCTTGATTTACCTATTTTACCCAAATTTACTCCAATTTACCCACAACCCTTCGACGGAAAAAGATGAAAATATAATCTAGTTCTAGATCTCGTTAAAGTACATATGTGTACCAAATTTCAAGTCAGTATCTCAAACGGTTCCAGAGTAAACGCGCGCACAAAAAAAGTTACAGACAGACAGAAATTTTTTTTTCGCTCAAACTTAAAATCTCGACGTTTCGTGACATTCTAAGTCTATTTGAACAATACAAATTTTTAAAAAAATTTTTGTCGTTACTATACTTCCACTGGATGTGGAAGTAATTTAGTCAGCTTTAATTTTGCATATATCCACTTTTTGATTAGGGCTAACCGTTTTCAAGATATGAGCGAAAAACCAAAAACCAGGACCTTCTTCGTGCCCCTTGCACCCACACCTCCTATGTTCGGGGACTTTTGGTATGTTTACCTCCTAAATAGTCCAAGCTCAAGTTAAACATTGTGATCTCGGCATTTCCGTCTAGAAACCATTCACTGACAGGACTATATGCTTTAGCAACTGTAGCCATGTGCTTAGACCTTTCTAAGGCCTTTGACAGTGTAGACCATGAAATTTAGAAAGTTAGAATTATATGGATTTAGATTCGTTTAAATCATACTTAAGAAAAAGAAAACAGTGTGTGTTTGAGTACAATAAGTCAGGAGAAATGGTGAAGTCGGATATTAAAGTAAAAAAAGAGGGTACCACAAGGCTCTATCTTAGGTCCTCTATTCTATATATTATATACAAATGAGTTAGATAATGTATCTGAGCAAGACATAGTAATGTATGCCGATGATACCTCGGTAATCTTCAGTGAAGACAGTGCTGAGGTCTGCAAAGTGAAATGTATGGAAGCAATGGACAAACTAAACGGGTGGTTTACAACAAATAATTTATTATTAAACATAGAGAAAACTCAAATTATTAGTTTCAGTAATCGTGAGAGTCTAGAATTTAAACTGAATTATCAAGACAAAGAGCCGACATCAACCTCGAATATCTCATTCCTAGGAATAGAAATAGACTCCAGGCTCGACTGGAAAGAGCAAGTAAATAATCTAGAGAATGGAATATTACATTATAGTTATTCATTAAAGATAGTGTCTGACAGTGTGGGTGTAAATACAGCATTAATTGCCTACCATGCATATATTCAATCTAAAATTAGATGTGGGATAATTTTCTGGGGTAATTCTGTGGATATTGAAAGAATATTAATTTTACAAAAACGATGCCTAAGGAACATCTTTAATCTTAAGCAAAGAAACAATTGTAAAAATTTATTTATTGAGTACAAAATATTTACTGTAATATCCTTATATATACAGGGTGGACCATTAATAATAGGCCATAGTTCAAGGGAAGATTCTTTGGACCAAAATATGAGGATATAACCAAATATGCTATAGTAAATTGCTGCTGTGGAAAAAGATACAGGGTGTCAAAATTGTAGTTTTTTTCTTTTTTTTTGCAATATCTCTCTTGACCAATTTGGTAAGAATATATTTTTTAAGCTAAGAAATAATAATTTATGTATTACATCACGCTAGCCCGTGGAGGGCGCTCCATGAGCTATACCTGATGATGAATATTTTTTCTCCTTTTTTTTTTTTTACTTCTGACTAGAAAATCTCATGCAGGAGTCATTTCTATGTAAAAAAAGGTACTACATTTGATAGAACTTGATAATGCCAACCGTTTTCAAAAAAACTGCCGAATAGATCTCAAAAATTCTTTGAAAACAAACCCAATTTGAAAAGGAAAAATTGTATTTATTGAAAAGTGTGCTTTGGTGACGTCTTAGTTCTGTCAAAATGTCAAACTAATGAAATTGTACGTAAAAGACGTCACCAAGGCACACTTTTCAATAAATACAATTTTTCCTTTCCAAATTGGGTTTGTTTTCAAAGAATTTTTGGGATCTATGCGGCAGTTTTCTCGAAAACAGCTGGAATTATCAAGTTCTATCAACCATCAACATGTCAATAATCGCTTTCCGAACTTCTCTATGTTCAATGGACTTATAAAAGAACAATTTGTTACAAAAATGGCTTCGCTACCTTTTGTCTAATTCATTATTTTTGTCTTGACATGTTCTTGCAACAAAAGTAGTGTTACTGCAACTACTACCACTCAAATTCCCACTTGCTGTTCGTTGGAAATTTTCACAAAAAAATAAACATTTTATAGACATGCCAAGTAACGTGCGAATGCAGTACAAATATAAAATACATTACAATAAAGGTGATTATGTAAAAGAACTCACCACCGTTCACCTGAAGGACGTGATATTTATTTATTCAGGGTGCCAGTCACGCTCTCCAACATAGGTTGGCTAATTTCTACTCAGTGGGTTCGGTTAAGTTCTAAGAAGACCAGGATCCTGTAATAGACGAGAAAGGTAAAAGTTCATACTTACCGTGGATTGCTTACTGCTCTTTCCAAAGTATTTGCCTTCTTAGGATGCACTTGTCTTATCTCTAATAACTTCTTATGGATCTCCCAATAAACAATTTGGTCTTCACGAGGTTTTAAGAAAGTTTTGTCAAAGTTATAAAATGGTCTATTGCTTTATTGATGTTATGATTAAGATCTTTTAGGCTTCAAGTATATTTGCTCTTATAAGGTAAGTTTTAAGGCATTCTGTAAAACCTAAGTATAAAGCTGTTATATAGTTGTAGTGTTAGTTTTTATAGGTTTGCTATTATAGTCCATACCAAATTTTCAAAAATGGAGTTAAACCCCAAAAGTGCAATCAAACATGGCTACACCGTTTTCGAGGGCGGCCAACACGATGGAGATAGTCGCGCGGTCGCACGTTTAGGGGTAGTTCGAGGTGGATAGGAATCCACCTCGAACTACCCCTAAACGTAAAAAACCACCCCCATTTCCCATTTTTCGTTGTCAGGCATGCGAGGACTTATTGGATCGTTTTTTTTTGGTGGAAACTCAAATGTCCAGTAAAATTTTGCAACCAGACATCCTAACGACCTCCGGGGGTTGAAGCCACCCCCTCTCTCAATACCGAAACATGCAAAAAAAGCTGATCCCGGAAATTTTAAGACAGAATGATAATGTTAGTGACAATGAGACTGACGATAGTGGCAGTAAGACTGACGATAGTGACGAAGATGATGAATGTACAGAGATGGAAGTAAGTCTCATTAAAGAATGTAATGTCCATTCCGATTGGCCAGAACAATGTGATCTAATTTGTAAACGCCGAAGAATAAATTAACATTTAATAATAATCATATGACGCACATCTAGCATAAGAATAAAAATCACTTACTTAATGTGAAAATAAATATATAATAAAAAAGTCGATTATACACATACATGACAATATAATTATCCTGGAAACTTTCTGACGGAAAGTTTCCGTTCTGACGGAAAGTTTCCAGGATAATTGTTTTCTTTCTAACTTTCCAACTTTCTCTGCAAAATTTAATTTTATTTTAATTAATAATCCAGTCAATGAGTGCTCAAAAGAGTACGTGGTAGAGTACATGGAATATGCAAGACTTTTTGACTTCAAGGCTTCGTTAGTAGTTAGTAGGTAAACATACTAAAAGTCCCTGCCCCTGGGAGGTGAGCTTACGGTGGGGAGGGGGAAGGTTCCATTTTTGGGTTTTTCGATTATATCTCAGAAACGGTGGATTCTAGAAAAAATATGTTCTAAATGGAAATGGAAGCTAATCAAAGTTCCTATAAAATTGTTTCCATACATATTTGTCGAATTTCCAATAGTTTTCGAGATATACGTTATTGAATTTTCGAAAAAATTATTTTTACCTAACTCTTTTTGTCAAACATTTGCTTCTAGTGCCTCCCACAATCGTTTCTCAGAAAAATTGTCAGATACTAAGTTGTAGAGCATTAAATCCTTCAATTTGATATACACTTTTGCTACTTTATCTTCAACCAATCAAAAGTTATAGAATTTCTAACATGTAAGCTCATTTTCAAAAAATTAAATTTCCTGTACAATTCTCTTCATACATTGGAATTCCCAACAGTTTTCGAGGTATAGGTAAGTCAATGAAAATCGATAATTTTTGAAAACGTAACGTTATTTATTTTTAGATATCATTAAAGTACAGTTATTTGCAAGTTTGTTCCCTCAAAGAACTCGATTGATCTTCTAGCAAGTCTTGGTTCAGCTCATATTACGAAGCACAAAAATAGGAATTATCTGCGATTGCCCACGCTCAGCTAACCTCAGCTGCATTCAACCAACTTGTTTTTGATAACGTGGATTTCAATGTTTGCACCATAGATGGGCTTTATACCTTCCACGCTATGTGTCCCTCCATCCAAACATGTTGAAAGAGGTTCAGAAATACCAAGATTGAACACGATGCCCACGTGTGCTGAAACTGGAAAGCTCTGAATTATTCCGCTAGAAACATACACAGCGATGAAAGGAGGTCTACAAAATGTGACTGTGGCACCCATTGATATACCAGAAGAGCCACCATATCCTGCACCACATAACATCCTGTGGTTTGTTGCCAAAAAGCAAGGTATTACTTCCTGATGGGAGCTGGTTTGAAAGAAGTTTTATCCACTATTTATGCTCCATTATCGGTGGACAAATGCTGAATGGGCACGCCTTTACCAGAGCAGTACGGGATCATTTAACAAAAAGAGTTATATAAAAAATTATCGATTTTCAATAACGTATATTGCGAGAGCCGTTAGAAATTCGACAAATATGTATGGAAACAATTTTATAGGAAATTTAATTAGCATTCATTTTTATTTAAAACATATTTTTTTCTAAGAGTCCACCGTTTCCGAGATATAATCGAAAACTCCAAAAATGGGACCTTCCCCCTCCCCTCCCACCGTAAGCTCACCTTCCAGGGGCAGGGACTTTTAGTATGTTTACCTACTAACTACTCCTAACAAAATTCTGAAGTCAAACAGTCTCGCATATTCAATGCATTCTGCAATATATTCATTGACTGGACTATAACCAAATACCTCTATTTTATTTCAATATTATATTTCTCTTGACCTACACATTTTTTCAGAAATTCAAATTACCCTGTCATAAAACTCGCCCAATTTAGTTTTAAATTTCACACCTTTTTGATTTTGTAGATGGTTTGGGCTCTAGACCTTTTAATTGAAAGTTTGAAATGAATATACAACGCTGCAGCACTGGAACTGTGAAAAGTATTAGTAGGAGACGGAAATTCATAAGGCGATTCGTCTTGGCGATGGCTCTCTTAAATCCCAAAGGTTTTATGACGATTTTATTACAGCCTTATGAAGTCCATGTGATCTTCGCTAAGTGTATTTGCACTTGTCAAAGGAAGGAACTATTTATAATAATCTACAAGAAGACTAAATGGTCTTCATCTAGAGTCCCTACAATTTTCTAGGCCTTTACTATTACTAGAATATATAGTTTAATGAGAGGACTGCAAATGACAGGTTTTATTTAATTGGCCGGCCATATTTTCTTGTTGTGAAAGTATTCACTTAAGGTCAATTTTACAATCATAATTATTAACAATTCTCAATTTTTCCTTGGCAAATTAAGATACAATCACAAAAACCAACTGAAAATGATCCTAGGAATCGACAAGTAGCCTATTTTTGTTATTTGCTGATTAACACGTCTGTGCAAATTTTGTCTAATTTCTTTTATGGATATTAGGTAAGTAATAATCATTATTTCAGGGGCACGCTTGTTTTTTGGATCTATTTTAGATAGTCTTAAGAATAAACTGGCTTTGAATTTCTTTGTCATAACTGATGTCATTTTGGCCTTTTTAAATCGTCATATAGAGGGATAAGGTATATTCTGTGTATCACTTTACTTTTAAAAGTTTCAAGTTCATTTTATCTTCGTATTGGTTCAGTGTTTGCTTAAATCAATTTAGAAATAATAAATGTAATATTAAAATTATTTGGATTTCTTCATGGAAATTTAATAACTCCTGATATCGAATTATAAGGATTTTAAGGTAACTTTCTATGCGTTTTCTAGAAATGCAGGAAGTTCATAAAAAAAAGGCCACCTGGTTTTAAAATGGCCCAGACAAGGTTTTCAAGAGTGGCACTATGTCACTTTAAGGAGTTTTATATGAGAATTTAAAAAAAGTCTTAACAACCTTCAAAAGAGAAGGCCCTTTTAGTCTAGAAGCTGCATTATGATGGTGTTAAGGATGTTGTTACAGCAAAATGGATTTTTCAAGGCATTTTATAAATAGTTTTATAGCACCCTTGTAGATATTTAAGAAACCAAAATTGTTTACTGGGCTATCACTTCTTAATTTCCTATTTACTTTTATAGAGTTCCTCCCTTCAGCTTCTGTGATCTGATCGATGTCCTGAATAACGGACGTGGGAGCCTTATGAGGGTCCTATACATTCAGTTGTCAACCTAACACACAAAAGCTCCCAAGGGGTCTTATCAAATGAATATATATTAAGAGTCTGTCTACTAAATAGGCAAGGGCGGACCCCATCCTTTAGAGGACGTGTATCTCAACCACCATGCAATGGATAGTAATTGTAATTGAATGCTTTCAATATTGTGAAAATGATCAAAGAAATTTTAATTCTCTGACTAATCTAATTAGTTGATTTTGTAGTTTGTATACACTTTAAAGATGAATAAATACTACCACTACTAGTAAATTTAACAGATTTGTTAATCAACAACTAAATTCACTTAAATATCATAAATATTTTTAAGATGAAACACTTAAGAAACTACTTATTCAAATATTTATTATCGTTTTACTTACATGGTTAACATATACATTATCAAATGTTATATTTTTTTCACTTCAAAAAAACATTCCTAACTTAAATAAATTGAAATTTACTTTTGGTAGAAAATGACTATTCATCACAGATTAATAAATACTGCTCTGAATTGGTAAAATAAACATTTAAACTTATAACAACAAACAATATTTATACATGGTATTCCCCACCGTCCAGTTTTTCATCAGATACAACCGACATTAACGACTTTGCTGTGCTTTCATCAATCCATAATAATTCCAAAATCAAGCCGTCCAACAATCCCAATATACAACCTCCCACAACATCTAAAATATAATGTCTATTCATAAGAATACGACTTAAACAAACTGCAGTGGTCCATGCTATCAGTGGTGGAAAACATACTATATGTAATGAATATAATCTTATAAAGAAATAAGATACAAAGACGGCTCTACTTGCATGACCAGATGGAAAACTAAAAACATCTGGACCCATTTGACCCAAAGCATCATCGGTGTTTTGAGCAGGTCTTCTTCTTCTAAAATATGCCTTAGCTACAGCCACAAAGATTATATCTAAAAGCAAACCTGAAAAAATATATTTAAAGAAGATAAGCACTGTTTATTTAATATTTTCAGCTTATTTTTATATACATATTTTAGTCGGGGAGCCCTCCCTAGCTGTACGTGCACCCCCCCACCGATCTTTGGGGACAATGTTTTTCATAAAGATTAAAGCTCAAGGAACAATTTAAGACATGTCCTCCAAAAAAAAAAAAAAACTGTCTGTACTTTCAAAATGGCGGCCATATGTTAAAAAAACTGTTGGCAATGTTGTTTTTGTCATTTAACACAAAAATTAAAAAGGATGACAAAAACTTTTTTCACAAAAAACAACATGCATAAACTTTTCTACAATTTTGTTCTTATACAATATTTTGATGGTAGTTACCATTTTCCAGATAAATGAGTCCAAAATTAAGAAAACATGGAAATTCATATATCGGTAAATCACTTAGAGGAAATAATTGTGACAATTATTGTAAGGCATATAATATAACTTTATATTATTAACTTAACAAAAAATAAAATAAACTGAAAAAAATTAATAATAATAATATTATAATTTTCGGACATTTATCTCGAAAACGGCAACAATATCTGGAAAATGGTAACTCCTATCCAAATATTGTATAGGAACAAAATTGTAGGAAATTTCATGCACTTTGTTTTTTGTGCAGAAAGTGTTTCTCCATCTTTTTTAGTTTTCGTGTTAAATGACAAAAACAATATTTGCAATTTTTTTCCAAACGGACGCCATTTTGAAAGTAGAGCCAGTTTTTTTTGGGGGACATGTCTTAAATTGTTCCTTAGGCTTTAATCTTTATGAAAACCATTGTCCTCAAGGATCTGGAGGTGCACGGATACTAAGGGTGAGCTCCCGTAGTATTACGTTTTATATTGAATTTTATATTTTATTTTAAGAGCTGAATCATTTATCTGGAAATCCAAATATTGTATAGGAACAAAATTGTCGGAAATTTTATGCACTTTGTTTTTTGTGCAAAAAGTTTTTTTTCCATCTTTTTTAGTCCAAAATTGTTCCTTAGGCTTTAATCTCCAATCCACATAGTGGAGTGGAAGCATAGCATGATAGAAATCACATATATGACACAAGAAACAAGAATGACCTTTTAAATATCAAAACAAGCTTTACTTTTATTCAAAAAAATATGCCATATACCATAATAAAAATTTATAATAAACTTCCCTACACTCTAAGAAATGGTACCATTAACACGTTCGCCGCTGATGGGATTTTGTTAAGTATCGCCAGATGCTGAGTAAGATTTTGACAATAGAATATACATAGGATCAGATCGCCATATGGCGACATAAGCAGTGAATGTGTTAAAGAAGAAAAAAGCTTACTACACTCTGGACGAGTTTTTCAATGATGATTTTAATGATTTGTAGCATTTTCAATGTTTTAATTTATATGTTAGTATGTTTCGATATGTGTATGTCAAAATACAGTGTAATTAAGTTTGAGCGAAAAAAAAATTTCTGTCTGTCTGTAACTTTTTTGTGCCCACATTTACTCTGGAACCGTTTGAGATCTTGACTTGAAATTTGGTACACTTATGTACTTTAACGAAACCTAGAACTGGATTATATTTTTATCTTGTTCCGTCGAAGGGTTGGGGGGTAAATTGGGTAAATTTGGAGAAAATAGGTAAATCGAGCAGGTAAGAGTCCATAAAATTGGCATTTAGTATATACAAGAGAAGCTGAGGTCTCAAAAAAAATTTTGGCATTAGCCATCCCCATTACCACCCCCACCCCCACCCCATTATTAAAGGGGATGAAAAAAAATTGTGATTTAGGATGTGTACAAGAACCAGAAACCTCAAAATGTTTTTTTAATTCATCTACCACCACTACAACCCCCTATCACCACCCCCACCCCACTACCGATGTATCGTTTTATGAGTTTTTGTGGTAGAGGATTTCAAATATTATATATATATTATTAAAGTTCCATAAACAATTATTTCCACATACAAAATTTTTTCGATCTGAATGACTTAAAAAATCTGGATGTGGAAGTAGTGATTCCTTGGGCAGCGATTTTTTTTTAACTCATTCTGATTTTACTTTTACATATTTTATATATATACAATATTTTAAATTAAGCTAGTATACCCTGGTGGCTTGGAGTATTGGACCAGCGTGCGCCCGTGTGGGACCAATATATAATTATTGGTCCTATATGGATTGTGTGTTGGTCTGGTATTTTGTGCTACTAGGGTAGTTTTGTTGACATATTCCACACCTGGGTATATGTAAAGAACTAATAAAGACAGCTATCTATCTATCTATCTAGTAACTGTAAAGAAAAAGAATTGAATTTTTCTGTTCAAGTAGGCTTAGAATGTCATGAAACTTCGAGATTTTAAGTTTGAGCAAAAAAAATTCTGTCTGTCTGTCTAACTTTTTTTTGTGCGCATAATTACTCTGAAATGGTTTAGACTAGGGAAATTAGATCAAATTTGCCCGGAATAACTTAATTTTGACATACAGCTCGGATCAAGATGCGGTTTTCGGCATCGTCTTCGGGAAAATATTAGGAAAAAAGTCTACATACAGTGAATAATCCGTTCGAAGAAAAGTGCATAATTTTTTGAAAAATTCTAGAAATTGATAGAAAGCCGTGAAAATCTCGTGGGAATCGCTTCCCGGGGGTTTTCGAGGTCCAAATCTGACATCGAAACTTACCGGGGGTGGGAGGGGGTGAAATCGAGTGAAAAATTTAAAGTGCCCAAAAATCACGGGGAATCGCTTCCCGGGGGCTTTCGAGGTCGCTGAGTCCAAATCTGACATCGAAACTTACCAGGGATGCTCGGGACTGGCTCTTCGGGGGTGGGAGGGGGTGAAATCGAGTGAAAAATTAAAAGTGCCTTAAAATCACGGGGGAATCGCTTCCCGGGGGCTTTCGAGGCCGCTGAGTCCAAATCTGACATCGAAACTTACCAGGGGTGCTCGGGAATAGCTCTTCGGGGGTGAAATAGAGTGAAAAATTGAAAGTGCCCAAATATTACGGGGAAATCGCTTCCCAGGTGCTTTCGAGGTCGCTGACTCTAAATCTGACATCGAAACTTACCAGAGATGATTGGGGGTCGCCGCAAAGAAAATAGTCTCGCATGTTTTCGATCATCGTGCACTAGTATAGATATACATTGAAAAATTCGTTTCTTTTTGAAAAAGGCGCGAAGATTATTGTCGACAAATCAGAGATCCTCGATACTGATCGGGCTCAATATATGAATAGTATTACTATATATTCAGGTAGCGGCAGCTGCGCAGTGTAAGTGGGAGCAGCTGTGTAACGTATTTCTATACGTATTTCAAACTCTCATGAGGAGAAGTAAATTTAGAGGAGTATTATTCCAGAGAGGAGTAACGGATAGCGTCGCTTTCCAGCGAACCATGGGCAACATCGCTGCGAACGACTGCTTAACATCCCTAGAGAAATTTACGAAAACAACGATAGATTAAAAACTACCAGCATAAAGATTCTAGGGATTATATGATGGGCCATGACGTGAAAGATGTACAAAAATTGGACAAATTTTTCACCCAATTCTACCCATTTCTTGATGTGGGAAATATTACCAATATTGCCAATGGAATAATAATAATAATCTTTATTATCCATAGACCACATTACAGTAAATGGTATCGGACTCGTCAAATGATTACTTCAAAGAATAAAATACATAAATAAATGAAGGTAATAAAATACTAAAAGTTAGGTACACAAACTACAGCAAGACAAAAAAATAAAAAAAATTAAAAAT